>RJWH01000974.1:0-333800 GCA_004363575.1 Solenodon paradoxus
TAGTGCGCGTGATCAAGGCTCTGACTGGTTGCTAATTGATTGGTTGCTAATATTCTTGGTTGCTAATGTTTATGCTTTGTTTATGAAATAGGGAGGCGACCGTTAGGCAAACAGGGCAGTGGCTGAGGTACCTCTGAGTGTAATTTTCTGTTGGATTGCATCAGCCTGGCTTTGTGGCCTGGCCCAAGTCCCCAACAATAAGCTGTGTGCTAACTGCTCCCACCGACAAACTTCCCACAGACACCCTTGTCCCTGGGAGTCCACGGCCCTTGTTTCCGCCACCACCCCTGCCCCTCCGCTGACCTCGGTTCTGTCAGTGTGTAAAGGGCTAATAATTGCTTTGTGTTGTCCATTTACTTTGTTTTTATTCCACAGGTGAATTAGATCACCCAGTATTTCTCTCCTGACTTAGTTCGCTGCACCTAATCATTCCGTCTTGCAGATGGCAAGAGGTCAGCTTTTTTCCATAGCTGAGCAGTATTTCGTGGTGTAGACAGACCACATCTTTGGTCAAATGCTTTCTTCTTCTTGCTATTTTAAATAGTGCTGCAATGAATAAAGAGGTGCATGTATCTTTTTGAAGTTTTTTTTTTTTTTTTTCTCATAACCTTTACTTAGATACCTAGAAGTGGATTGCTGGACAGCCAGTAGTTCTATTTTTAACCTTTTAAGGAAACTAGTTTTCCAATACTGTACCAATTTTCATTCCCACCTGCCAGGATGGCTTCCTGGGAACGGGTGAGGAAGGGGGCGCTGCAGGAGAATGAGAAACTCAAGAGAGAAAGAGAGGATACAGAAGGTGGGGTCAGAGGGCCAACAGCCTCTCTCTCTGGCACTGAAGGCCCTGACAGTTCTGGTCTCCACCTCTTTGAGTTCATACACAGCACTGCACCAAGCAGCTGACGCAAGCAAGTTTATAGTGACATTGGATTGCTTATACAGCATTTGTCTCTAACTACATAACTATATCTGTCTTGTTTTGGCGGTGGGTGAATATGCCGCATATTGGGTGAATAGTCACACACTGTCCCAGTGTTTTCACACGGTGACCCAGGCCCCGTGCTCGGGGCTTCATGTCCTTGATGTTCTGCCACCTCCCAATTCGTCCTCGCTCTGCTCTCTGCCCCCAGCACCCACCACAGTATGAGAGAGCGACTTCACGCACCTCTATCAGCATATGTTGTTAGTAATCTTTTTGATAGTGGAATGGTCAGCTGTCTTTTTGGTGGAGCATAAATTTGATTTTTTCCTTTTATAGGTTATTAGAAATGCACAAATGGATGTGGTAAATAAATTGAGCAAGTTACAATGGTGGTTAAAGGGTGAGCGCGACAATCACATTTGTGTTCTCAAATTCAGAACTTTCATCAAAGAGGGGAGAAGAAAGCACTTTTATTTCTATACTCCTCACACGTCCTTCGATGAGGCAACTGAACAGCTCTTCTTCACCATCTGCTAGTCGCCTGTAGATTTGTGTAGCGTAGGAGGCAGAGAGGTCCTGGGTCCCAGGCTCAGGGAGCCAACCTGCTAATTGTAAAGATACAAGACTTTTAGGAGCTAATAATGCGTGAAAGTAACTCAGCGTAGGTTGAAATAGAGCAAAGAGGAAGAACACGAATGCATGCACGTGTGGAAGGGTGCCTGGGCCGGGCTGACTCCATCTGTGAGGCGCTCCACAGAAATCCTGATTTTGCATGAGATGGTGAGCCCTGAATGGGCAGCAGGGATATTAGGTGTAAGTAAGTTGTAAGCTTCATTCACAAGGTTCTAGAAAATAAGTATCCTTAGGTATATTCGCTCCAGAAGTGGGCATTTCATTCTAATTTTTTTTAAAACAGTAGCCCTTTGGCTATGGCAGAGGAGCGCATTTAAGTGAAACAAAGACAAATTTCCTTCCATGTTATAGACAAAATGTATAACTGTAAAGCAGGAGGGGTAAATGAAGAAGCTTATTTTCACAGGTGCAGTGACTTTGGGGCCACATCTGGGTTTGCATTTCAGCCTTGTTTTTCTAGCTTTATGACTGTGGGCAAGTTCTTCAACCTCCCTGTGCCTTGTTTTTGTGTTTGTGAAATAGAACAAGAGCTCTGAGGTGGAGTTTGGGGGAAGGTTGACAGAGGTCATCCATTCATTCCACAAATATGTTTTGGGCTCTTACTGTGAGCAAGGTGTTCCAGCAGAGGAGAGAAAGCAGGTGAGCCATTCTGATGGAATTAGCAGGCCAACAAACAAACACAAAAATAAGATAACAGGTGGAGACGAGTAGTCTGTAGATTAAGTGGAGTGATATGGTGGAGGCGACAGGAAAGCTGCTTGCAGGGTAGGGAAGGCCTATCTTGGATCTGACTGTCAGGGTGGAGCCTGCATGAGGAGATGAAGAAGGACAGGCTGGCTGGGAGGGTCACTGTGCAAAGGTCTGAAGGCAGGGGCCAAAGTAAGGAGGGCATTGGGCAAGGGGCAGAGGAGGAGCAGATGGAATCACACGGGGCTTCTGACACCCTGGACAGGAAACATGCTTGGTCTCAACTGCAGTGAAATGAGAATTTTAAATGGTGACTGGCATAATTTCATAGTGATGGAAAGTGTTCCCCACCAGTTCTAGTAGCAGGTAAACACTCGTGTTGTTATAGCTGTCATCTCATTTAACCCTGATGCCTGTCCTAAGCGATGGTACCCTGGAAAGCAGTCGTTCCAACCTGATCCGGGCAGAACTTGGTGGGCTGATGTGATGTTCACTCCTTTGGGAAGGACTAGCATCCTCACTCAAGCACTGGGCACTTGTTTCTGACGAACTCTAATGCATGTTAGAGCCCTTCTGGGAAGTTCGGTTGACGCCACTCTGCTAGCTTGTTTTGTGGCTGTGCCTGAAGACCGTTAACCACACATTCAAAGGTCCCTCCAAGTCGTATGTGGTCTTACTAATCTTTAAACCAGATGTTCTGCTTTTAAAACTCTAACCCAGTCAGTGTTCATTGCATCTCTTCTGCTTTCCTCCCCAAAGAAAATATTTGAATGAGTTTTCGAAACTCTTCCCTTGTCACCAGCTTGAAGTAAAGTGTGGGTAAACGATCATGCTCAGTTTATCCAAGAAAGGGCTTTAATCGTATCACTGATAGCACCATTCTACAGACAAGAAAACAGAAATGTTAACTTGACGGGCGCACTGATTTCCACCCAAGCCGGGGTGTGGAAGCCCCCGGCTTTCCCCTAGGAGACCAAACCTAACTCAGTGTTGAAGAAGCAAATCAGAACCTACAGAGGCCCAAGGCCCAGTTATCACACACTATTACAACTCTGTTATTTGTTTTGCAGTATATTGATCTTTTAAATATACGTGTTTAATAATGATTTTATTTTTGCCTGTATTATCTTTACATTGATATGTACAGACTGATGGCCCATGATTCACTGTGATTTCCCTCTTCCTTCCAGAAGATCATGCACACGTGGAACCCATGGTCACCTCCACTCTGCTTTCTGAAGCTTGGGGGTCGGGGGGGTCCTCATGTTTTCCTAACTGGACCCAATCTGATGAGGATGGCCTTTCTCCAGCATTCCCCTTCCATGAAGCCTGGCATGCCGGCCTAGCGTGCCTGGAGTTCACTCATTAGTGTGGATGCGACTCATGCCTGTCACACAGCCAGACGGTGTGTGTCCGCCACACCGAAGCTGATGAGCCATTAGCCTGTGTGAGACCAGAACCAGAGGAGAGTGGAGGGCCTGACACAGGCCCGGTCATTCTGAACTGGAGTCCTTGCTTCTACCCCTGTTGGAAGGGAGCTGACTCCGTGTTGTCCCGGTCCTGTTCCTACCGCTCATGCTTAGTTTTCAGCAAAGTTGTACAGCTAATGTCAAGCTGGGAACTCAAAGGTGCCCACAGTGGGAGCATTTACACCACCGACCTGCACACCTGCCACAGTTCCAGCTCATTAGTTCACACTCAGTTGGGTGCCACTGCTTTCTGCCTTGTCCCAGAGGGTGGAGAGACGTGGAGGGACAGCGGGGTAGTGGGCTGGGAGGGTTTTTTGGCTTGCAGTTAGTTCCTGCCTGCTTTCCCCATCACATACTCTGCCAGTCTGTGGTTGAACCCCTACATTCCTCATAGCAGATGAGGGTCATGAGGCCACATCCCAGCTCCATCACTGCTTGCTGTGATTTGAGCCAGTCAATGACCCACCCTCTAGGCCTGTCTCCCCAGTGAGGACGGTTTTGCCAATGTCATCATGCGTGTGTGTGGCTAGGGAGCGTGGCCCAGGAAAGTGTTGCAAACGGGGTGTGTTGTAAACTTTCAGTAGATCTACCAGATGCTCACAGATACTCAATAATTCCTGTCCTGGAGGCTCTTGTGAAGGCCTAGTTCAAAGCTGCAGAACCAGCCTGTCATGAACGTCTGTGCCCACAAGATGGCGCGCTCTCCCTGCTGCTCCTCACGGCTGGGAGATCGGCCCAGGTGTGAGCCTTGTATTCCCAGCCACACCTGCCACCAGCTTGCTTTCATTCAGTGTCTGCTTCCTGGTGATACCGCCAGCCCCTCCAGCTTGACAACTTTTTCTGGTACAAAGAAGTGGGCAGAAGAGAGTTTTTTCTTGAAATGTGTTGATTCGACCTGGATGGCTTTTCATTGCTACGCAGAAGGGGTATTCTATGTCCCTGTGCAAAATCCCCTTATTATTCACTGCAAGGATCTTTTAGCAGGTAGGAAACTGCATTCCTTGGTGTTTTCTCTTTCTTTTGGCTTATTTTTCCTCATTCTCCGTAATACCTAAGGCAACATTATAGAATAAAATCAATATGGGGTCAGCAATCAACCAACCTACATTTTGTTGCTTATCAGCTAAATTATGTTGTGCTATTCATTCAAATTTCTCATCCTCAATATTCTAACTCATAAAATGGGGGCGTCTATCCACCCAGCCATCCACTCATCCATCTATCATTTTGGGCTAGTCCTGTGCTTCATAACCTGGTTACACATTAGATTCACTAGAAATTAAGCCTCCTTAACTCTCATTTGGCCCACGTGCTCATGGCCTGGAAGTCCCTGCACCTCCACAGCTCATTTAAATACAAAACGAGTCTCCTTTGCTAACAGCCACTTAGTGACTGCAATCTTCTGCCTGCTCAGATTAGCAGGTGGTGCGGCCTCCCTGCCCTGCCTTAGGAGGGCTTTCCTGGATGCTTTTACCAATGGGTAGATATGACCCTTTCAGACTTTAACTCAAAGGGAGTACTGAAATGGTTATTCCCAAGATGTGACAAGTTGCCAGACATAAGTTCAAGCTCTCCCCAGGAGCACAGAAGATACATAATCATGTTTTTAGTTTCAATCAACTTTGGCATTCGCTCTGTGGACTGCCCACTCCAGCTAAGTGGAGTTGATGTAAATATTAGCCTCACGGGGCGATGAGGGTCATGTGAGGTAAGATGTGGAGAGAACAGCTTGTTAGATCTACTTCTCCTTGCTACCACTCCAATGACACGTGGACAGGAAGCATCCTGTGGTCAGATGACCTCTCCTCTTCCTGCCATAGCATTGTTTTCAGTGTCCTGGCCCTGACCTCTGACCAGTGCTCCCAGGTTCTCATCTATCACCAATGAGGTAGGATAAGCAATGTTCATTGGATTTATGGGGCCTCTTCACTGCAGTGCAGACCTGTGGGCCCACTGTGACTTACTCTGTCTCTCCTGCTCTAATTGTGAGAGCGATTCAAGAGAACCCCTCTTGAGATCCGGTAGCTTCTGGGTTGGTTCTTGAGCTTTGATCTTCCCCTGGGTAGGCTCCGAGGAAAGTGGAGGAAACTGAGGAAGGCCTGGTTTGCGCCATGTTCTCCAACGCACTGGGGCCACAGCCCCACTTTGGATACTTATGTGACCCTTGGCGGATATTCTCTGTGGTTTCTTGGGTCTCCTCTCTATTCGCTAGGAATTGGAAGGGAGGAGTCCGGTCACTACTACCCCAGTCACAGTTCTGGTGGAAAGGCTCCACGCTTCTACCCTGGGGTTCTGGTGACCACCGACATGCTAAGAAATGGACACATTTTCTCTCAAATGGTTCTGACATTCTAGCCTTTGTCCCCCTCCCCATCTATTCTCCTATGTTCTTTGCCTCCCCATCACAGGGAGGGACTATTGTGACTCCTGTTCTCAGATTGAAATCAACAGCCCTGCTATGCATGGGGTCTGGACTTACTGAGTCCTTGGGGGCCCCCCAACCGAGAGCTTGGTTTTGCCGGGGGAGCTGTTTTCCCACCTCTGGTCTCTGGTGGGGTACAGGAAACGGGCAGGAAAGCAGACCAGAAGGAAAGCATGAAAACAGAAGGCTGCAGAGAGCCTGAGCTGCCCTTCACTTGGGATTAGCCAAGGTGTGCTCCGCTCTGTTAGCAGAACGCCTGATGTGCTCGTGTTTGAAAAAGCAAGTCTGCAAAGTTAGCAGCCGGTAGATTGTCAGTCTTGCAGACTGTTGATCCCGTCTTGCTCCTTTTCAGCCACCAGACCTTGCTGATTTTCCTTTGCCTCTTGGCATGGAATCACTTTCTGTCATCTCTTCTGAACTCACGCCTGGTGGGGTAGTGTGTGTCTGTGCTTGGTTCGGGATTCTGGATGACTGGTCGACCACTATCCGTTTTTCTAGCACTTGACTGGGCGTCTGGAGTTGAGGAAGCATGCACGCCCTGATGGACAGACCTTGAGAGAGACAGACCCGGGTTTGAACCTGACTCAATCACTTGTCATCCTGACTGGTGCTCCTTACTTAAATACACTTGGGCCTTACTTGTTTTGATTATTCAAGGAAAACTGTACTCCTCACAGGAATTTTGTGAGGATGCTAGAGGTGTAGAAGCATCAACAATGAACTCCCCTGGCCTGACCATGTTTAGTTTTAGATGTTAAATAAATAGCGGTTCTTTGTTTTCAGTTTCCACAAGCATGGCGAGTCTTCGTACTGGATGTCACAGACGAGGCAAAGATGGATGTGACACAGGCCAGGAAGGCAAATAGGCTTTATTTCATGTGCTGGCTGCCGTGGGCTGTGTGGCTTCAGGTAGCACCGTGTGCAGGTGGATTTCAAGAGTCAGCAGGGCCAGTGTCAGAGTTGATCATCCATGTCCTCAGGCTCAGAAGGGGACAGTGGGGGGCATGAATGTGCCACATTTGCCATCGCTGACACAAGCCCTGCTCTAGGCAAGTCAGCCTTAATGGACTGTGAAATTCCTAGAGAGGAAATGAATAGCCAGCACTCGGAAAGACAGTACTTGGCACTTTTACATATGCTGTGTCTTAAACCCTCTAGCCAACAGAAGGGGGTGAGTGATTATTCTCATTCTGCACATGAGCAAATGGAGCCTCAGGCTAAGAAATGAATTTCCTCCAGGTTTTGCAGATGAGGAAGTGGTAAAAGTGAGATTTGAACCCAGGTCTGTCTAATCTCAGGAACTTTTATTTAGAGTGACTAACTTTTTAAACGTAGGTGTTCAAATACAGTCCTTTAAAAAAAAATGAGGTTAATTTGGGTCCTTTGTTTTGTCAAAGTTCACTAATCCTAAGTGTTCACCTGGGTGAGTTTGTGATTGCACCTGAGTCATTTAGACACAGTGCATAACCATCCTTCAGAGCTTAGCCTATACCAGGGACTTTCTCACCTTTCTAGAAAATTCTCCTTCCCAACAATAACTGCTCAACCAAGAGGTAGTGAGCTTTCATTTTCGTTTTTAAGAGAGGAAGAGAGAAAGGAAGAGGAGAAGCATTTTTATTTAGTTAGTTGTCTATTTTGGTCCCTCCACCTCGCTCTGACTCAGGAGTCACAAACCTGGTCCTTGCACTTAACATGGTTCACACCGCAGTCGTCTGAGCTGCAGGAGCCACCGGGCCGTGCCGGTAACTACTCTTCTGATACTTATCACCAGTGATTAATTTGAACTGTTCTTCAACTTCATACAAATGTAATTACACAGTCATTTCATTTTTCTGTCTTGCTTCTTGGTTCAACGTAATGTCTGAGATTCATCCAAGTTGTATTAGTAGCTTATCTTTTTTCATTGCTGTGGAGTACTCTGGAATATGACTATACTCAAGCTGATTTGTCCATTGTCCTCTTGTGGGACAGGTAGATTGCTTACAGTCTTCGGTTATTATGAATAAAGCTGTTACTAACACTCTTGGGTAGATATGTAGCCATATTTCTTTGCGTATACAAACCTAGTAGTAGAATTACTGGCTTATAAGTGAGATGAATATTTTCCAGTAAGTATAAGCCTTTGCTTTCCACAGTGAAAGTTATAGATTTGGGGGCTCCGGTCTTTTCTGTCTCTGGGGTGTCCCAGACCCACCACAGTTCTTCATGATGCGTCGGTGCCAAATCAATCATTTTTGAGTAAACAAAAATATTTGTGGGGCTCTTGGCTCTGTAGTGAGCTATCAGGCATCAGTGAACAGAGAGGTATGACCCTTCTCTCCCTGTGCCTGCTCTCATTTTAAAAACAAATAATTTATAAAACCCCCTAACATATCTTGAAATGAACTTCACAGAAATGAAGTTCAATCTGTCTACACATGTATTTTCTTTTATAATAAATATAGCGTTCTAACTATCCTACTAAGGAATATCTATAATAAGGGTTTGAGTATTTTAATATACAAATGCTGGGAGCTCTGATTAGAAGACCGATGAAGCACACAGTTACTTGTCACTGTGCATCTAGTTAGTACAAATGCAGAGCGAGAGAGACACTCTTCTGCTCATTCCTGTCAGGAGTTGCATTGCTGTTAGCGATAATGATTTTTCAAATGACGATCCACTCTTGGTAAAGTGTCTGACAAAACGAATGACAATTTTCCTTCGGTTGTCTCTGGAAGATATAGCGTATATTCCAACTATTAGAGAATGCTTTGTTTTGGGGTGTAAAATGAGTAGGGGCTGTTGGCTCAAATGGCTTTTCAACTACGAGAATGACTTGTGCTGTGCATGCAGGGTGAATCATTCTTCCTAGCACAGGACTGGCCCCATCGTCATTACAGGGTGTCTACCCTTCTTGGGCCTCCATCATGGAATGCCAGTGGGTTTCTTCTTGTCGTAGTGCCAGCTGTCCCCACACATTTCCAAAACATCCTTGGGTGCCCTGTCATTTCTACAGGAACCTCAGTGCTAACCGAGCCCATGATACAGCCGAGGGACTCATTCCCTGGGAAAGGAAGCATGTCCCTGAGTTCCACAGGGCTGTAGAGATGAAGCGTGGACCACAGTGTCCCTTTGTCTCTCTCAGTCTCTCACAGCAGTTGAACTGAGACTTTGAGTCAAGCAGACTTAGGTCTAAATCCTAACCTTGACCTTTAGGATTTTTCTGAGCCTCTCTTCTGCCCTTTGCAAAACTGAGATTAAAAATAGCATTTACTTGAAAAACTTCTTGTGAGGATTAAGCAAGATTAGGCTGCAAATTCCTGGCTCAGAGTGAGAGCTCAATAAATGATAACTATTATTACACCTCCTTAAGGCTCATTTATTTAAATGCCGACAGAAATTGGCATATAGTTGCCCAGAGAAATTCCCCATTTCAATTTTTTTTCTGCAGATATCTGTGCTTCTCTTGATTCTTTGTTTTTAGTGCTTCAAATGGTTCCTTTTCAGAGAACAGTGTTGTTTTTTTTTGAGGCCCTTCCCTACTGAAGCTGCCCTGAGCCACATTCAAGGACAAAACGTTCTGGGAGGAATCATTCAGAGCACTCTGATGCTAAGAAGAAACTTTGGGGCCACAGTCTGACTTGAAAAGGAGAAAGGAGATGATGACAGTATTTGAGCACTTATTTTGTACCAGATGCATTGTGAATATTTCTTTTCTTTTCTCTCCTACTTACTCTTTTTTTATTGTAGTAATCCTTCTACACATTACAATAACTTCCTATGTATAGGTTCCCCATTCCTCAGATAGAAGTCAGCACACCCTGCCCTCCACCCCATCACCAAGTGCTCTTCCCTACTGTTCAGTGGGCTCCGCCACCAGTTGTCCCCTCATCCCATTCCCTACTGCTCACCTCAGTTCTGTTCCAAGTGTCCAAGGGTTGGTTTTGTTTCATCTGTTCCTTTGTTTTGTCTGTTCAATTCCACCTATGAGTGAGGTCCTCTGGTGTCTGTCTTTCTTCTTTTGACTTGTTTCACTCAACATCATCCCCTCTAGTGCCATCCAAGCTGCTTAAAATGACAGGATTTTATCTCTTCTAAGAGCTGTGTAGTGTTGCATTGTGTATATGGACCACATCTTCTTGATCCATCATCTGACATTGGGCACTTAGGTCGTTTCCAGTCCTTGGCTATTGTGAACAGGGCCGCAGTAAACATGGGGGTGCAGACATCACGCAGATGGGGGTTTCTGTATCTTTCGGGTAGATGCCCAGGAGCCCCACTTACTCTTTATCACAGTTACTGATTTCTTGCATTACATTTTCTCTAGGTTACTGTCTGATTAGAGCTAGATTGTCACAGGAGGTGATGCTAGGAAGAAATTAAGGGAAGAAATTAAGGGAGTGGGGGGGAAAATGCTATTCAGGGCATGTTCATAAAAAGGCCACACTGTGACCTAAGCCCCGGGGCCTCAATCACCTTGGTATCTGTCTGAGATTCTACGTGCTACACACATTTTTTTAGCATTGTCCCCAAAAGAGGCCAGGGGTCTGGGTATAGACCTACAATCTTCATTGATTGAGGGTTGCTTTTAGGGGTCTTAAGTCCTTGGTACTTCTGTTTTGTCCTGCGGACCTGGACTCTCCAGGGCAAACTGGAGCCAGGACAAGACCTCAGGAGGAGAGAAGCAGGTCCGTGGTGGTGGCAGGGTATCTGTGTGCGAGCCTTCTCATTGAGTCTGCGGGTGGCATCGAGGAGGGCCCAGGCGACGCTGGTGCCACCGACATGTGGGATGTGGGCCACAGAAGGAGACTGGGCAGCTGGGTGCCAGTGAATGGCTCAGATGGATGGGAGGACACGCTCTCTGGAAAAGTCACCAAGGACCAAATGTTTTCCTGACTGGCATCATTTCATTGTACGGCGAATGTTCGCCATGGAGGACTGGCTTTGTCTTTGACCTCGACAGACTCTAAGGCTAGTTGTCATGTGGAGAATGCATTCAAAACAAACCAAAACAAAGCTCTCAAAGACAAGGAACCTGGCTTGCATCAGAATCTCGCAGGCGGGCCGTGGCTGGGAGGTGCTGCTGGCAGTGATATTCCACCAGCGGCTAGGCCGCAGGGCTTTTATTTTCCATTCTGCCCTTTGCCAGAACATTTCCATGGTAGCCGAAGGCTTTTTCCTTCACCCTGTGTTTCTAAATAGAAATCTTGGTGGCATTAAGCCCTTTTCATTCTGAACACCGGCTTCCGATCCAATCAGCAGGAGCCCTGGATAAAAATAGAGGCAGGACGAGTCCATCACAAGGTGTCACGACTGTGTGTGTGTGGTAATGTGGGCCAGAAGGTTGTTCCTTTATTCACATTGCTCAATCTCTGCATATGGCAACACTTACCCAGTTTATCTGGCTTTCCAACTGGTGATGTATCTTATGGTCACGGTGCTCAGCAGAGGAAGCTGGAGACGTAGCCTGTCCTGAAATGGAAAGCTCTCTGAGACACGGTGTTCAGGGACAAAAGCCACATGAAGAGCAGTGCTGACTGTTATGTGAGAGAAAAAAAAGGAAAAATAAGATGGCACAGTCACATTGGCTTGCACTTACATAGAAGTCTAATAAAAGTCTCGGAGTTTGGGGAAGGAAAGCAGAACTAGAGGGGATGTTTTTCAGTTTATAGCTTTTCTATCATTTTGATGTTGAAATCCTCGCACTATAGCTCCTGTGCAAATAAGGACACAATAACAAAATGCCTAGCGAAGGACAGACTCATCGGAGAGCCGGCCTCGGCTCTATGATCGTTTGCAGAATCTTTGACAGCAGTTTCAGAGGGAGAAAGTGCTCCCCCAAGTTCAAGTCGCTGCACGTAGTGGAACCTTGGTGAGCGTTTCTGGCCTGCATGTTTTTGTTCGCTCTTGGATATTTTTCTGTCCATCTGTGCTGCTCTTCAGCATCCAGGCAGCAGGGGGCAGTGTCTGTCTGTGGTAACTCGTGCGCCCCACACCTCCCCAGCTTTGCATGCAAACCAGTCAAGAACTCTCATCACAATCTATGCACCAAACGCACCGCATTTTGTAGATTCCTGTCCTTAATCTCTCATCCCCCGAATCTACTAGGGACTTGGAGCTTCCAGTGGGCTGCTAATGATTATTCAGAAGGGGCTGATGATTGGTGTACGGGTGTAGGCGACTCTCTTCTCTCTGCCCTCCTGTCATTCCTCTCCGCTCTCATACGTTTTCCATAATCAAGTCAGAGGGAAAAAAATCTTACATTCTGAAATTGCAAACTGAAATCTCTCTCTCTCTCTCTCCACTTTGCATATGAAACTCGGGATTTGGAAGGCAAAACAATAAAAAAATATATATAGAAAGAGGGCAGATTTTGAACCTTTATGAATGGTGCCAAGAGGTGGAGGGAGGGGGTAGCTAAAAGAAGAAGAGAATGAGTGTTGGGTGTTTATCTACGAGCCTAGCTGGCACTGTATCTAGCACATTCCTTCCATCTTCCCAACAACATGGGAAGGATGTGTCATTAGAGCCATTTTGGGAAAAAGGAAATGAAAACTGAGAGGGATGTGCGTCTTGGCCAATGGAAGCCAGGCAGGGTCCAAGACTGAAAAAGGGACATATGACACCGTACTCCAGCGACTCTCTTATATCCAGGACCCCGTTTCCGTGGCTGCTCTCTCACAAGTGGGCACGTTCCTCTCTCTACCCCACAAGGTGCCAAGGAAATGATAGAAAAAGAGGAGCCATCTTCAGCTTCCTGGGAACACCTGAGGGTGCTGGGGAGGGTGAGATGCAGAAATGGATATGGTGGCTGGATTACAGCGGTGAATGGAGCGCAGTCCTGAGGGCATCTTACCCACAGTGATTCTTCATGGTGCCCTGCTCCTGTGTTAAATCACGTCCCCACTGTTCGGGAGAGAGTTGTGTGTCCTTTTCATGCAGAGTAGGCCAAAGAGAATGTCTCCTTCGAAGCAAGCATGACATCAGTGCCTTTGAACACTTGCTTGGCAGCCATTTCGATGGAAAAGCTCAAGCAGCAGGCCGGGCCTTGGGTGGGCCATGGGGCCCAGCAAGCATGTTTTGTTGATCTTCATCATCCTGGGGTTATGATTCTATTTATGGCCAATAACTATGGTGTCCTGTTGATGGTGGTGGTAAGGTGTGCCTTCTAATCTCACACATATAAATAAAGATGTCAACTTAAAAATAGCTGAGTGCATAATTGGATAGGTGGTTTGCAGATGTGACAAAAATGATGTATGTGGCACTAAAATGATTCAAATATAGGACTGGTAGTGGGTTATTTCTAAACATGTCTTCTATCTCAACTTATGACTAACTCCATTGTTTGAGAATCATGAGAAACTCAGAATTGTGTATTAGGACTGAGACAGATCACTGCAGTCTCTCAGAGTTGATCTCTTGCAGATGTCTCTGCTTAGAGGTGGAGGTTATTTTGAGCAGGGAACCGTGGCAGACAACTCAGAGGCAAAGGAGACACTCCTGCCATTCTCCTAACCGTTTCTCCCTTCCTTTAACCCAAGAAGCCATCACTGTTAGGTTTGTCACAAAAGGAGCAAAAGATCAGTGAGAGACACGTAGAGGTTTATTGGGCACCTAAAAATTGGCGGACTGAGGCCAACATGGTGTCAGTCCTAAGAGAAGGGAACCGCAGTTTCTTGTATGTAAGTGGGGCTTGGGGCTGGGAATCAGGAGCCAGGATGTTTCCACGCTTGCTGGTGCCTACATAGTTGAGCCATTTGTTTTATTAGGTGAGGATCTTGGGGTCTTGCTCCAGGGTTCTCGTGTATCTGAGAGATTTCATCGGACCCCCACTGGCTCCAGGAACAAAGAAGGTAGCGCAGCCTTTGAAAAGCAAAAGCAAATGGGATTGATCGAAGACAGCATACCCTTTAAAAGATCAGGGTGGTGCCAGGACGGGGTCATGAAGAACTTTGGGCCAGGGTTTTCTAAGGAATGTAGTAGCCCTCATCCCTGCCCAGGGGAGTCCCGGTGTAGGACAAGCATTTTGACTGGTTTGTTAAGGGTTCCCTTTTAACTGATTAGAGGACTTCAAATTGGTGGCACTTCACTGCCTCCTTCTGATTGGAGAGCTTCCTCTGTTCCCTCCTCCAGCTTCTGGGTCATGGCTGACTCCCTGCCTAGCAATCACTGTTTCCTAACTCTTCACCCTTCTCCTCATTCCCCCCTGGTCACTGTCCCTCACCCTCTAGAAGCATGTAGAAAGGGCAGTGATTCATCTGTCCTTTCAGAGGACGAATGAATCACTCCTCCTTGTCACACGAGCACCCTCCTCCCCCTGACCTCCCAAACCCCTTTCTCAGGTCTCAGGCGGGACTGAAGTGTTGGGTCTGCCCCAGCTACCTCGGAAATGACGACCCTGCAAATTCTCCACAGGAATGTTATTAAACCCGGGTTTCTCTCTTTCTAGTTGTGATTAATGTTACTTTGTTCATCCAGTTTGTGAAGCGCCTCAGAGAAATGGTTTTTTTTTTTTTCCCCCTTGACCCCAACACATGCAATTTCAGAACTGAAAGAAATAGTCCGTCCAAACTCTTACTTTGAAATGCATGCAGAGGAGGTTTAGGGCACCTGACTGGCCCAAGGTCAGTGTTCTGGCCGCTAATCTGTGAGTCTCTGTGGGTTGCTGTGTGCATGCGCACTGGGGTGAGGGGGAGCAGCCCTGTACATGTTAGAGAGAGGCTGCCTGGGTCACTCAGGTTGTGCTGACTGACACCAGGACGGAAGGAGGGAGGGAGGGGGAGATGATCTTTGAACAGAATAAAAACGCCTAGATTACAAGAGGGAAAAAATTCCTTAAAATCTTGTTTCTATTCTGGGTTGTCTGTTGTTCCAGATACATTTCATTGTTTTGTCTTCTTTGTCTGTGAAGAATGTCTTTGGAATTTTGATGGGGCTAGATTGAATCTATATATTGCCTTGGGCAGTATGGCCATTTTGATTATGTTGATTCTTCTGATCTGTGAGCATGGAATCTCTTTTCATTTCTTTGTGTCATCTTCTATTTCTTTTAGCTACGTCCTGTAGTTCTCATAGTATAGGTCCTTCACCTCTGGTTAGGTTTATTCCAAGGTATTCATTTTTTTTGGTGCAATTATAATTGATATTGTTTTCTTCAGTTCTCTTGCTGTATTTTCATTGTTGGCATACAGAAATGCAACAGCAGATTTTTTAATATTAATTTTGTACCCTGCCACTTTACTACATTATTTCTAGTAGCTTTTTACTTGATTCTTTGGGGTTCTTTATGTATATTATCATGTCATTTGTGAAAAGTGATAATTTCATTTCTTCTTTTCCTATTTGGATACCTTTCATATCTTTTTCTTGTCTAATTGCATAGTTCAGGATCTCCAGCACTATACTGAATAGTAATGGTGAGAGTGGACATCCTTGTCTTGTCCCTGATCTTAGGAGGAAAGTTTTCAGTTTTTCTCTGTTGAGTACAATGTTGGCTGTGGTATTGTCATATATAGCCTTGATTATGTTGAAGTACGTTCCTTCTCTACTTAGCAAAATCTATCCTCAAGAAAAAAACCAACAATAGAGGCGTCAAACTCTACTACAAAGCAATAATAATTAAGCATGGCACTGGTATAAAAACAGAAAGACAGATCAATGGAGCAGAATTGAAAGTCCAGAAATAAATTCACATATATATGGACATGTAATTTTTGACAAAGGAGCCAAAAACTTACAATGGGCAAGGACAGCTTCTTTAATAAATGGTGCTGGGAGAACTGAACAGTCACATGTAAAAGGTTGAAACTAGACCATTACCTAACACCATACACAAAAATTAACTTAAAATGGATTAAAGACCTATATATAAAACCAGAAACCATCAAACACATAGAAGAGAATGGAGGCAAAGCGTTATCAGACATAGTCCTAAGAAGTATCTTGGGCAGCTCAACTCCCATTGCATGGCAAATAAAATCCAAAATGAACAAGTGGGATTACATAAAGCTAAAAAGTTTCTACTCAACAAAAGAAACTCACATAAAAACAAAAAGTCATCCAACTGAATGGGAAAAGATATTTGCCTCTCACATCTCAGATAAGGGGTTAATATCTAAGATACACAAAGAACTCAAAAAAATCGACAACAAAAATACAAGCAAGTCAATAAAAAAAATGGCCTGATGACCTTAATAGTCACCTCTCCAAGGAAAACATACAAATGGTCAACAGGTTCATGAAAAGATGCTCTATGTCTCTTGTCATCAGGGAAATGCAAATCACAATGATGAGATATCACCTCACACCGGTAAGAATGGCAACTTTTCAAAAAAATGGAAATAATAAGTGCTGAAGAGGATGTGGAGAAAAGGGAACTCTGATTCACTGTTGGCAGGAATGTGAAGTGATGTAACCATTCTGGAAAGCAGTATGGAGAATCCTCGAAGAATAAAGAATGGAAATTCCATATGATCCAGTTATTCCTCTGCTGAACGTTTAGCTAATGACACAAAAACATTTATCCGAAGAGATATATGCACCCCCATGTTCATTGTAGCACAATTCACAATAGCTAAGGGCTGGAAGCTACCTAAATACCCATCAACAGAGGAATGGATAAAGAAGATGTGATACATACACACTATGGAACACTATGCATCCATCAAAAGGGAGAGATTCTGCCATTTGCAACAACATGGATGAACATGGAGAGAATTATGCTTAGCGAGATAAGTCAGAAAGAGAAGGACAGACATCTTATGATAGTACTCATATGATGCGTAAAGAGAAAACAAAAAATGTCATAAATTAAACAACACTAAAAATGAGGAGGGAGGAGAGAGAGACAGAGAGAGAGGCAGGGAGAGAACACTACTCCAAATAACTATGGACTCTTAGAGATGGGAGACAAAAAGGCAAATGAGGGGTACCAAGTGATGGGGGAGGGTGGGGGAAATGGGATGAAGGGAATTAACTGTAAACGAAGGGAAAAAAAGGGGGGGAATATTAGTAACTCTACTATGCTATTTGTAAATGTAAAAATACCACTGTGTATTCCTCAACCTAAGTTATTGTCAAAATGCAATATCCCTTCAATAATAATAAAAGTAAAATTTTAAAAAAATCTTGCCTCTTTTGCTGGCGGCAGCAGCAAGGACAAAAGCTGGCTGGTGCCCATCACCGAAGCAGTCGCTTTTTGCTGTGGAATGTGACAAACTGTGCTGGCAAAATTGAACCCAGTTGCCCTTGTCTTGGGGACAATGTAATTCTGGTTATAAAATCAATGGGGCAATCAGGTGTCACAGTAGGCAAGACTCTACTGTGCCTGAGGAGCTTAAGAATCTGCTTTGGGGGTGCTGTTCTTGTCCTCTCCCTCCCCTTCCCTTTCTCCTCCCTGTCCTCCCCCTCCTCCTCCCCCTCTTCCTCCCTTTCCTCCTTCCCCTCCTCCCCCTTTCCTTCTCCTTTTCCTCCTCCTCCTCTTATTCCTCCTCCTCCTCCTCTTATTCCTCCTCCTCCTCCTCCTCCCTCCGCCCCAACTTCAGTCTCTGTTGAGCTTTCCTGTTGGTCCAGAATTAAAGACTCCCCTTGTGGCTAAAGTCAGGGAGCACAGGGCATAGTCCAGAGCAGGAATTCAACATCTGTTTGTGGAATGAATGACCAGAAAGTTGGATTAATCAAATGAGTGGGCCATGTGTGGGCCTTGGCAGAGAGGTGGGCCACGGCTCTTTCAAATCCCCATGTGGACAGGTCCCTCCATTTTGGGGGTGTCATGTCTTCATACCTGAAATTTAGATAAATAAAATGTTCTTAGGATATGAGCAGTGAGTCCAGTGAGTGTGGCAGTTGCCTGTTCTTTTTGCTCATTCATTCCACCAGCAGATATTTATTAAATATATAAGGATCAATAACCTAAGTTTCTTCACACAGAGATAAAGATCAAGTAAGGAAGTGAGATAACTATGTAGATAAATAGATAACCAAGAAAACAATTTCCAAATATCATATGTCCAATGATCAATAAAGAAGTAATAGTAGCATTGAAAAAATTAACATTCTTAAATACTTGCTGCGTGCCTCATCTGTTGTAAGCAATTACCTATGTGATTTACTCCTTACCACCAGCCTGGAAGATTGGTATAATGATTGTCTTTCATTGTGTGAAGGGAAACTGAGGCACAGAATAGCAGGTCACGGGGTGAGAAGGAATGTTTCTGATGGCGTGATCACGGAAAGACTTCACGGAAAGAAGCAGTTGAAGCCGGAACCAGAAGTGTGCCCTGCTTGTGTGTCTCTGAACTCCACAGCCCCTTTCCACTCGCCCCACTCGTGCCCTTCCCTTGTCTGATGCAGACGCATCGCTCACAGCAGCCACCTTCCAACTAGTCTGGACCCCCTTCACCCAGAGTGGTGTGACCACAGCTGGAGGGGAAGACGGATGGGCCAAGCGCGCTCGGCTTACTTACTGCTCCGTCGATCTTTGTGAAAGTATCTTTTTACTGTTGTCCTCGGAATCTGAAGGACACACAGATGAGACCTCTGAGGTCTCATCTCAGAGAGATGATGGAGTTCCAGCAGGCCGGCATACACTTACCCACTGGGGATTGGATCTGTGTCTCCTTCTCTCTTGTACATTCAGCCACAGTCATTTACTTGGGATTAAGGACAGAAAATAACCCAGGGGTGGGGACGGTAATCAGAATAATCTCATCCAAGCCCACAGCACAATGCATCTCACAGCCTTTCACCACCAAATCCCAGCTCGGTCTCCCAGGGTAAAACAGAGATTGCTCTGTGTGTTGGGAAGGTGGGAGGAGTGAGGTTGAAATGCTTTAGGTTTGCCAAGGTCATACAGCGGGGGAAGCGGGTGCACAGCTAGTGGCTGAATTTACTAGTAAACAATCTGTAATCCCTCTGACCATAAGCCATGGGGATATTGTCTCTAACAGCAAAAACGCAACCATTTGTTGTTATAAATGCTCATCCTCTGCTCGATTTTGAACCCACAGCTTTATTTATGTAAAGTCGTTTAATCCTCTTGCATATTGCCTGGAAAGCGTTCTGCACCAATTCTCATACAGGGTAAGAACTCAGTGCTAACTCACATGTCGCTCTTTTGGGATAAGGGGAAATTTAGGCCCAGAAAGGGTACTTAGCTGCCCCAGGGCTTGCAGCCGGCAAACAGTGGGGCTGAGCTTCCAATGCGGCCCTGTGCTTCTGGCGTCTAACTGGTCCATGGCGAACCTGCCTCACCACAGTGTGTATGACTGTGTGCAGTGAACACTGAATTTTTAGGTGTTTGTAGCTTATCACTGGCTGCATCTAGAGTTTTTTTTCAGTTTTTTTATTTGAATTGCTCTTCAAAGCTATTTCAGCCCAGGGGCTTCAGTCCTACAGAGATGTGTGGTGTTTCTCTAGAATCTACTCATTTTCTTTCACTCAGGGGAGGCTAAGAATCTAGGGTGTTGGACAGGAGATTTTGCCCTCAACTGCCTGAAGGATGCATTTTCTTGGAGGGGCTGGTAGAATCCCATTCTCTACGAATGAAGGTGGATTTGGAATGAAAGCTGTCAGGGTTTTTCGTATTTTGCCACATGTTCAAGCATAAAACTTTCAGAAGTAGACAACTGACTCATCCCCATATCTACCCTAGAATTCAGCTTTATACTCATTTTGCCTCCTTCCAGAGAGTTATCCATGGGACCCAGTGCTGAGCAGCACACAGAAGGCAAATTGAAGGGGATTCTGTTTCTAGGTCTCCGGTATGGGGTAGAGAAAGGGCAGATGAGTCCCAGTGGAAGCTTTGATCAAGGAGGTTGAATTTTAGTCAAGATTCAGTCATCTCACTTTTACATATTCAGAATTTCATGCGTGTGTGTTTGTGTGTGTGTAAACAATGAAAGCTCACCTGTGCCTTCAAGTTCTCTATCTGTCTGGAACAAACATAGGAGGAGGATGTAAATCTAGACTATGGGTGTTCATCTTCAGAGGTATAATAAGAACACCAGACTGTCCGAATGAAGTGACCACGTGTTTTTCTTGCCTTTGTCACAAACTGCCTCCACGGTAGGATATTGAGGTAATGGGGACTGACATCATTTCTCCAGATAGCTGTGGCAAGTTTTACTTGACTGCAAGTGGAGAAGTTTGACATCTTTTAGTCTTGCTTTACCAACAAGTTTATCTCACTGGGGGCGGTGATGAAGGAATTGGCACTCTGGACCTGATTATAAATGGCTGAGGGGTGAAGTGAAAGTGACAGGACCTGGAGATAAAATCAGATAGGTTTCTCCTTTTGGGGTGACCATGGCCCAATATTGCTGATGACTCCAGTGAGAAACAACACACATAGTCAAGACTATGCCCTAGACTTTGGAAGGAGAGATATTTTGAAAAATTGGAGGACATCCTTTCTTCAGTTCTTACTGGTGGATGAAGAAAAATGACATAGGTTTTCCTCTCCTCCCCTCCCCTCCTTCCCTTTCCTTTCCCCTTCCTTCTTTCCTTCCTCCCTTTACTTTCCTTCCTGCCCTCACGTTCCTTTCTTCCTTCCTTCCTTCTATCCTTCCCTCCCTTCTTTCCTTTCCATAACTGAAAGGGATACTAAACTTTGGCCTTTAGAAGCTAAAATCAGCCAGTACTGGAGTTTGTGGAGGACCAAATGGTGTTTAACGCCACAAAGCTCCCTGCATGTTTGTGTCCAGGAGCTGGCACTCCCCCTGCATTCTGGAAGGATGATGAGTTACTGTGTCACCAGGGTCGTCTGTCATTTGTACTTTCCACGTCGGTTCATCCTTGTTACATGGAAAGGACAGCTGGTTATGTTTCCTCGTCGTTAATTTACGTGGCGGTACATTATTAGATGAAACTTTTAGTGTTTTGTCGGCCATCTTGTGGGAAATTAAAATATTTGCATCACTTGTACTTTGAAACTATGTAGTCCTCTCATAATTGTCTTTAAGATGTATCTTATTTTGGATGCGATGTCATGGTTACAGCAGGAGTACACATCTTCATCACTCTTGACTATTGTACAACATACATTTCAGTGCTAGCACTGGAGTCAGACTGATTAGTTAGAATTAATAAACTCTTCAAGCCTGTCTTTATCAAATGGGAATAACACCTACTTTAGTGAAGATTAACTACCATAATATATGCATTCTATTTAGACAGTGTATATTAAGTGGTAAATAATAGCTACGAATACTTAAAGGGTGGTTGCAATTTGCTCAGCATCATATGAAGAGTTTGAATATATTGACTAGTTAAACATCAGAAACCCCCCTGAAGTAGTATTACTAAGATTCCGGCTTTATAGCTAAGAAAACCCTGAGGTAAAGGGTATTTAGGTATGTAAGCCAGTTAGACAATAAGAGGCAGAGACAAGGGAACCAGATGGGCTCTAAGTGAGACTCCATTGTCCCAAGTGCAGGCCGGGAAAGCTCCTTTCAGAGAAGAGGGTAGAGCAATCTGCCGATGCTGGGGGAAAGAGGTTCTGAAGGGGAAGTTTCAGCAAGCTGGTGGGGTGGGGGTGGAGTCCTGATAAGGCCTCCTGGCTGCTGTTGATAGCAGGGTAGGGAGTCGGGATGTCTTCACAGGAGGGTCTGTCCTTGACTTGGATAAACGGGAGGAGCTGAACAACATCTGGTCTTGTTTCAGACTGCAAAATTGTCCGTTTTTCATGGCTGGCTGGAAAGCGACGACTTTCATTTTTTGTTTTCTTTTGTCTCCTGTCTCAAGGTAACGCTCAAGCTCCCACAGTTGGTAAGGGACAACATGGGAGTTTAAACCTGAGATGCCTTGTTCTAGACTTACTGGTGGTAACTCTGAGAATCACAAGAATCATCTGTTTCTTTTCCTCATGGATCATACAATGAGATAAGGACCAAGTGAATGGTGACTTATCATATCTACACCATTTCTCTCCCCACTTCCCGTGGGCCTCTGCAAGGGCTGTGTCCACTTATCCCGAAATCCCTAGAATTTATTTCACCCCTTGGTTTGTGAGTGGCTGAGTCAAGGCCTTCCTTTCTTTGAGCATTTCAATCATTGCTGCTTGGATGCTCACAAAGCATTGTCCTGTCTGGACACCAGCTGGGTAGCCATCTTTCTACTCAGACTCCTATGCCCCTTGAGATGAACCTTGCTGGCCTTTCATGAGGTGAGCTCCTTCAGAATGGGCACCATCCAACACTGCATCTGGAAAGCGCCATTTTCCCTTGTCCCTCTGAAAATTCATGGTGCTTCCTGATGCTAGTTTTTAGTCTTGAAGTGAACCTTAGCAATAGCCTGCAGGAAAGGAAATAGGAATCCAAAGACGAGATGTTACTTTACAGAGCTTAACTCAGTCAGTGGGTAGATCCAGGCTGGAGCATGACTCCCCACACTACCCAATGTGCTTTTCAACTCACACATAAGAAGGAGAATCTGGAATGTTATGGAAGTTACCATATAGGGGCTTTGCTTATCTGTCACATAACATTTGCATTAAAGCTAAAAAATCCAAACACATATTTATATATTGCTTTTTTAATGAATGAGAACTGCGATTTGAAGAGGTTGTTTTAACAATGAAAGCATTTAGGACTTATAAAGATATAGCTATAGGATATTTATGAACAATAAAACTGAAAGTATCAATCGAAACACTTGATAGCTCAGTGAAAGTTCTGTGAAAAATAGTGTTTTGTTCTGCACATCATAACTCAAGTAACCATTCTACAAAAATTAAAGGCATCTAAAACATTCATTAGTGCATGATTTGTGGAAGTTTCTAAGCATCCATGAAACAACGTAGACAGTGTTTTGGACAAACTTAAAGGATTTCACTAATGGAAGCCTTAAGAAAGAAGATTTGAGTCAAGATGTGAATCAAAATCATGAAAATATGACTTTAACAGATGAGTCATTTGTGAAACTGAATTTTCCAACAAATGACTAGTGTGTATTGTGAAATGAGTGCCTTCTAGTTTTGCTTGGAAAGGAAGAAATTTGAGACTTTAGGGGAAAGATATTTTTCTGATGATTATATTAATAGTAGTCAAAGGTAAGGATGATTTAATTAATCAATGCTAGGCAATTACTAGATAGACATACTGGATACTAGCTGTCATTCCTTCCCCAGAGTTGCCCCTGTACTAAATACAAGCTTTTAATATGGCTATAGTTTCACCCTCAAAGCGTATGTCACCTATGAACTACGTATGTTCAGGGATATTGCCTCTTTAATTTATTTTTAAATAGATTGTGTCCATGGTGAGTTATTTCATGTAGCATGTAGAGTGAGTGGTAGATCAAGAATTAGGACTCAAATCCTTTGGCTCCCAATATTGTAGAATAAATGGAGGTCCACCAAATGAGAAAAACCATGGCTATTTATTCTGAACTGAAAAAGGAGTTGATCGTCATCAGCTGTGTTTTGGCAAAAAAAAAAAAAAAAAAAAAAAATCAAAGGCAGACTGAGTAGTGGGAAAACTATCATGGAAAAAGAGGAGACTTCTGGTGTGCCCTAATTAGAAGCTGTGGGTCTGGGGAAGCTATACAGATGCTAACAAGAAACAGGGTGCCCTACGTGATTGAGGTTCACTGCATTTTCTCTGGTTGGTTGTAAGTTGGAAATAAGGAAACCTGTCTGTGATAAATCAAGCCCTGAATGCTCTTGGCTAATTGTTCCAAGAGTTCCTGTTTGGCTTCCTGCAGAGCTTGCTGGAGAGAGTGGTCCAGCTTCCTACAAGTCTGAGTGATAGGTTGCAGGTTGGATTCCTGAGCTGGTTACCAAAGTCCTTGATTGGTGCCTTGGGCTGATTGTTGAAAATATGGGTCAGAACTGATATAGGTTCATGTGGGTCATTTTCCTATGTGATCTGACCTGTTCATTCATATATTTGGTCTTCTTCCTTCTAAATCAGGGATAGCAAACTTTCTGTAAAGATCTAGGCAGAAAGTATTTTCAGCTTGGCTAGTTAGTCTTCTACAATTACTCAACTCTGACATTTTAGCACAAAAGCAGTCACAGACAGTATGTAAACAAGTGAATTTGGCTACGTTCCAATCAAACTTTATTTACAAAAACAAGCAGCAGGCTGGATTTGGCTGCAGGGTCGTAGTGTACCCACTCCTGTTCTGCAGGGAAGATTTTGCAGAAAACCAACAAATGTGCAAATAACAGCTGTCTCCTGTGTTGTGACTCATTTCTTTTAGGTCCATTTTTACACTCTTGAAGTTATGATCAGTGTGGTCTAGTTTCTGAGAGGACCATGTTCAAGAGCTCCAATTTAAAAAAGCCCTGTGGTTTTTCTCCTCTTCTTCTCAAAGGTATAATATACTGCCATTAACAATTCAAGTGATACTTCTTAGAATGTTGTTTTCCTTCTCTCCCATTCCCCTAGAGCCCCTGCTTCCTATTTTCAAACTGCCAGCAAAACTATCTATAAGGCACAGTGAATAAACAGTGAACATCTTCTCACCACCGATCCCATGTCAGACAAGCATAGGGAAGAGCAAATTGACTATGTGGTGAGTCTTCAGCCTTGTCCCTTCATGTTTGCAACATGACTGCCACAGTTCCTGCATCACAAATAGAAATATGTCCAGAAAAAATAGAGGCCATCTCCTTCTCATATCCCTATAAGAGTAAAGAGCCCTCTATGAGAAGAATCCTAAAAGATTTCACTCTCATGCCTCATTGGCCCAATTTCATCACATGCTTACACCTAAGTCCACAGTGAAAAGGAATGGGACCCCCAGGACTGGCTTAGAATGAGCAGGAGTCACCTCCGGTGGTTGGGGATACGTCCTGCCTTCTCTGACGCACAAGCCTTACAGAGACGGTGGTGTGAATGAGTGAAGCTGATATTATGTAGGAAGGATGAGGGAACAGGGATTGATATTGAGAAGCCAATCAGT
The DNA here is from genome assembly GCA_004363575.1 of Solenodon paradoxus. NCBI lineage: Eukaryota > Metazoa > Chordata > Mammalia > Eulipotyphla > Solenodontidae > Solenodon > Solenodon paradoxus. The sequence continues at coordinate 25,025 of RJWH01000974.1, forward strand.
TGTATCTTCAGCAAGAGGCCAAGGGCAGGTCCTAAGTGGGGAATGGGGACAAAATTAGGAAACCTGTCAGCAATTAAGTCCTAGAAATGACCAGAAAGCAAAGGTGTAGGAGGAAATAGAGGACATATGAGACATCCCTCTTTAGGTTTTTAAGGTTCCTCAAGGTAAGAACCATCAAGGATTCCTTTGTGTGACAAACAGAAACTTGGATATGTTATCTCCCATCTTCTCTGGAAAACAGTACATATCAGACAAGAGTAGGTAAGGACAATGTTGTCAAATTGTCAAAGATTGTCTTTTTATCTCCAGTTCAATTTTGATGTCCCTTTCTCTTTCCAACATCTCATCCTCTTGTGTGTTGAGTGCTTTGCACACTTCACCATGAATCCTTGGAGAACAGGGAACTCTGGATATGGAGACAGAAAGACCTGGATACAAATCTTGGTTCTACCAGTTACTGGTCAAGTTACTTAACAATGATGAATATTAGCTGCCTTATGTCTGTAATGAGGGGAGAGGTCTGCCTTTCTCTTCCATGCAGTTTTTGTGAGCATGACATGAAAATTTTCTGTCTGTGGTACATATACACTAAATATTTAGTTTTTTATTTGGATTAACCAAACCTGTCTGCTCATTGTTCTCCAAAATCATTATCTGTTTCATGATTTTCTCCCTTCACACGTAGCCTGTGCTATTTCTTCCCTCTACTCACAGTGCCTTTCCCTCTCTTCTCCATCTTAGATCTTCTCTGATTCGATGAAGTCTGTATGGACTCCACATTGCTTGTGAATCCCTCTTCTCGGTTCCAGGCCCACATCACTGTTCTCTGAAGGTGCTTGGGATTGAGGATATAATTGGGGAAACACTCATGGTGTTAGAGGAAGCCCCAGGAGGTCAGCATTGGCAGGAGTAAGTGGTCCTTGTGGCCCCAGGGAGTGACACCAGAAGGCTGGGGAACCATGTGAGGCAATGAAACAGAAGCCCAGGACTAAACACAGAGAGAAATTACACTGACAGCCTTTGCTGGAGTCCTGATCCTTATTTGTCATTTTTTTTCATGGATGACTTATGTATATTAAGTATCAGTTTTCTCATCCTCAAAATGGAGCACCTCCTGTCTTCTATGAGAATGTGAACTCAACAGAGCACCGACTATTTGCTTTCTCCTTTTTTTTTTTTTTTTTTTTTTTTTTAATAAATAGGACAGTTTCCTTTAGCTTATATACTACCTGACAACTTGCTCTTACCTGCTGTTGGCACACTGCATCATTGTTGAAATAAAATGAGTCCAACATAAGAAATCATCTCTGTTCATGTTTGCAAACTTAGGATATGACAGACATGCAACCTATTTTGTTCTCTCCTCCAGAGCTCAGTTTAGTGAAGAGCCAGGTTTAGAGTAGGTCAATGAACCTGGAATCTGTTAGAGCAAGAGAAGCTCTGTCCTATGTTAACCCATCACCTATGAATCTAATGTCTAATGGAAGATGGATCACAAGCATGCCTTGACCTGCCTCCTCTGCACCCAGGGAAGACATAGCTAACATGATAATCCTTTCCCACCGAGCTTGAGCTTGACCTCCACAGCCTTTCAAAACAGGCAGCTGCTACCAGTTGATCAGAACTGATCAGAATTGAATTTAATTGAAGCCTATTGCGATCTCTGGGCTTCATTCAAGAGCAGTCATTTTTTGCTTTTTTGTATATTTCCTGAAGCTCTTCCTTAATGGAAACACCAGTTTCCTTTTGGGACTCACCTTTTGGTTTTCTTCTTTGGCCATCAGAAAGCTCTCAAATGCCGTCTTTCCTGCTATAGTAAGGAAATACCTAAAAAATAGGATTTAGTTTTGCATCAAAGAAATAATAGAAATAGCACTGCAGGAAGGAATCAGTCTGCTCAGTAGGATGACTAAGACATTGATCACAGTCCGTCCCACATAGTCAGGCCACGCCTTGACACCAGAGTCGCTTCCGTCCATGGCCTGCGTCTGTCCTGGGCTGCACTTACACACGTCTTCTCTCTGAAAGCACTTGATAAACATTTCCTAATTGATTTATTGCCCTGGATCCCGTTGAGAACACAGCAACAAGACTGATTAAAAGGCCAGGAGAACTGATTTATGACACAAGATTAAGAATGGAATATCATCTGAAACTTGGCCAAGCAAGCTCTAAGGAGGCGTCCTGGCCCTTCAGAATGCACCGGCAGGGTACGAATGCCAACGCCAGAGACCCGTTATTTCACTTGGTCATTAGAGGATTCAAAGGAGAAAGCCGCATTTTTTAAAACGAAGACAAATTCAGTCGGGCAGATTGATTCTCTAGGGAAATGGGTAGGTCCAAAAAGCTGCCGACTCAAGTCGCTGCAGAGAGAGACACTCTTCTACCTGCAGGAAGGAATCCACAGCCACCCTGTGCCCGACATTCCTGTCCTCCCCTCTGCCACTGCCCACCTGCTGTCGCTGTACGCGTATATCTCAAATCTGTGCATATTCTGTTGTGATCACCACTGAAGTCTAGTTTCCTCTGCCACCATGCATTAGACCCTTTTCCTCAGTTTCCTCTCCTGCACTTCCATGCCCCCGTGGTAACCATCATTCTGTTGTCTGAGCCTAGGGGTATGCTTCGTTTCATCTGTTCATTGGCTTTGTTTCTTTGTCTTCCACACATGAGAGACATCGCACTTTCTCCATCTGGCATACTCCACTCAGCCTAGTCCCCTCAAGATCCGTCTGTGTGGTTGCAAAAGGCAAGAAGTCTCTCTTTCTTTATAGCTGTGGTGTCAATATGCCACTTTGGGGAGACAATGCTCTCCTTGTGTCTCTGGGAAGAAGCTGAGAGTCTGTCGCACTCAGCCTCCCATCTATCCCATCGTGGAGGGACTTTTCTGTCAGGAGATGGGGCATACTGGTCATAGGTACCCAAATGGACATTTCTGTGATCGATTCTTTCAGGGTTTGGTGAGCAGCTCTGTAGATTCACAGAACATGAATGATACTGAAGTCAGCAAAATGTCACATAGATTCTTTATAGATTTTTGGGTGGATTTTTGTTTATTATTTTAAGAATGCCTGCCGCTCCCCGAAGGATAAGTAATGTTTTTTAGTTCCAAGATGTTCATTCATTTACAAAGGTAGGCAGATCATTGAGCATGTGTAAGTGCTCATAAGCACACTTACTTGATGGTTTAGACATTTTGGGGAAAGATTCGCTGGATCGTGGGGATAATTCTGTAGTCATTGGGGAAGAAGAACTGCCTTAAAGAACAGAACACGTGACCCCTGCCACAAGGATCCTTTAGTTGACACTAAAGGAGCAGGAGGTCACAGACCTCCCGAGTGCCCCCTGAATTCTTGCTGGTGGGTTGAGACCTGGGACCCTGGATGGGGTGGGGCATGGGGAGCAGGTGTTATGTGGGGGAAGGGCTGCTTGTTCTTGTCAAATACGGCACCAGCAGAAATCAGTAATGCTAACTAACCCAGGCGAAGCTGCACTTGAGAATTATGGGGAAAATGAACACTTTCAAATCCCAAAGCCTCTTGTCTGCAAAGGAGGTTCATTGGATGGGCGAAAGGGGTGAGCACATCCAGAAGAGAAGCTGACGACTCCAGACAGAAAAAGGGGTTTCTGCAAAAGAGCTGTGTGGTGGCAACAAATGGAAGGTGCGCCACGGGGCAGGGGCGGGTGGCAGGGAGACAGGTATGCCAATGATTCAGGGCAGAGGCTTGGGCGCCACCCTGCTGCACAGTTGGAGGGAGACTCATTCCATTGGGTCTAATATCAATGGTTCCCCTGGAGTTGGGAGGCATAGAATCAGGGAAGACTTGAGAATTATGGGGCAGGAGACGGGTGCAGAGGAGGAGACACTGGCTATTCACACGTGCTTGTGAAGTGATTCATAACGATGTGGCATTAACTCTGGAGGAGAGGAAGGCAGACATTTCAGGTAGAAGAAAAAGCAGCTGTAAGTGTAGAGGCTTGGGGAGACATGGGCTGTCCTGGGCATGGCCTGAGGATGCACAGCAGAAGGGAGCATTTGGGTATAGGGTTGGAGTGATACAGAGGAGGCAGAGAGAGAAAGCTACTCTGCAGATCCTTGAACAGTATATTGGAGGCTGGGGTGGTTCTAGAGCTATGGGGGAGCCATTGCAGAATTACACAGGAAGCTATTTGATTAGAGGATGATTGAGAAAAAGAAAGCTCTCAGTGGTACAGAGGGCGGAGATGGGGTGAGTCCACTGGCAGAGGCTTAGTGGAAACACCCCAGGAAGAAGATAAGAGGATCTGAAAACCACCACTTCGGTGGGTCAGAGAAAGGGCTGGACCTCCTCCCTCCACATTTTTCTTACATCTGTGTCTCTTCAGGTGAATGAGGTTGAATGTCCTTCTCATTTATGCTGCCGAGGTCACTGCTGGCTAGTCCCTGGACATACCTGGAAAGGTTTTATTTTTAACTTGCTTGGGCACAGAGATTGACAAATATCTAGAACAACAGAAGCTGGCAAGTCTTTCATCATCTGGCAAATGACTCTGCCTTATTAATAGCTAGAGCCAGTTCATAAGTCTTTGCTGCATTTCTAACAAACGCTTCCCCGTTCTCTGGGCTTGATGAATTTCACGGGAATTTGGAGTAGGGTGGAGGTGATGTGGAGCATATCATATATCCCATAGGCTGAGAACCAGATGGATTGAAAATCATGGACGCCAATAATGTGTGATATTATAGGAAGGAAAGCACAGAAATTATTACCACAGGTCCCAGACACTGTGCCTACCACAGTCCCTGGAGTTTACAGCTCTGCCACCAGACACCTCATATGTAAGACTGCTGTGCCCCACTATAAAAGGACTGACACAGCCTCTTATGAAAAACTGGTACTTCAATAAATAAGTGGAGGAACCAGTATATAAGAAAATATATTAAAAAAAACAAACCTTTAGAAGGTCAGTGAAGCCTGGGGAGATAAAATTCAGTAGTTCAGGGACAGAAGCGGAACGGAATTTTCTTTGTTTCAGATAGAAAATGACAAGGCGTGCGCTGAGGTAATGCTGGGGTTGGGGGAGCCCCTTGCAAGAGTTCAGTGTAATACGTCAACTAGCAGTCCGGTCCTGTCGGGTAAAGAAAGCGGGTATCTTTTTGCTGGCTTTTCACTCTGATGAGAAATGTTCCACTGGGAAAAAGGAATGTCAGTGGAGGCGAAACATGCCTTGGGCTTTGTTTTGGGTGCGCGTCATGTGGGAATGTACAACTGTCACAGCTCGCCAAACTGAGCATCTAAGATGCGTACATTTTATTGGTAGTCAAACACCAATATAGAAAAATGAATAATAAATAAAGCAAAAGAAGAAGAAAGATTCCGCCACTGTTTCAATGGCAAATCCTCGTGCATGGTTCGTGGGGTGCCTTAGACCTGCAATAGCCAGGAATTTGAGCTGCCCCCCGCCACATCTGTTACTGGGAGGAGCGACCAAATTCACGGAAGGTAGCTGAGAGGCCCCGGGCAGCTCCAAGAAGCAGATGGATGACCATCGTCCAGTCACCATCTATACCTTTGCGTCTCTGGTCAAGTTCGAAAGCAATGAAATCCCTTCGAACTTAATTGCATGTAGAATGGAGATAACACACAGGTTTCATTTTCTCTCATCATGAATCACACGTGGAGCCCCGGGCTAATGCAGGTTCTAAGACCTCTGTCATGAAAGTGGGCGCTCAGCACGATGAGTGATGTCTGTTGAGGGATGGGACATCGGGTGGCGAACATATGTCTGTCAAGGAGTTACTGAAGTCTCTTGACCTCATGCTTGAAGAAAGAAGCAGGGGGGTTTTAAGGCCACTAGGACATTTCTTTACTCCTGAGAGCACTGACCACAGCGCTGCTGGGTATATTTAGGCAGATTGGGTCTGAAGATCAAGTTTTAACTTTTCTGGATGTTTCCAGAGCTGAAGCTGACTTGAGAGAGCCCAGGCTCTGGCTGATGGGCCAGGTCTGAAGGGGTCGGGCAAAGGTGGAAACCAGGCCCATGAAAAGGTGACTGAAGCCAGAGGGAATGGGGACAGAGCAAGGGATTGCTGCGCGCTTCCATGCCTGCAGGTGGCTCCAGACCCCTGACTCGATGGGGGTGTAACCCCAAGGATTTTGCGAGCAGGGTGTGTTCTTAGGGTGCACAGTTGGTTTGAACTTTGAACAAAAAGCTGAATTCTGGTTCCTTTCATTACTTGTCCCTTCCTTGAGGACAGAGTGGTGCCCAGACCCGCAGCCCAGCGGTCAGATGTGGAAGGATAGTGAAGGTTGATGAGAGAAGTTCCCCCTGTGGTGTCATCTCCACTGGCGGTCACCTCCTTTCTTCAGCTGTTCACCCTTTCCAGGTCTGGAATGGCTTTTTTAAGGTGACCAATAGCACATACATACTGTAAAGTGCATCCAGCATAGCAATCACTGGTGTTCACACCACAGTTTCACATGTGCTCATGGCCATGTAACCACATCCTGCATCTCTACGTCAAGGTCTACGTCTTCAGCACCCCGCTCAACCCTGGCTTTTTCACGTCACCCTATCCAATCCAGAACCCCTTCTTCCTGGGTAATCACTGGGATCAGTAATTGTCATGTTTTGCCTGGAATAGAGGGGTCTCTTGGGATGTGGAGCTTTCAGTGCTAACAGTTTTGGGAAGTTACAGGTGAACAAGACCTTTGGTCACTATACTGACTTCAGTCATCACTAATTAACTTTGCAGGGTATGAACGTCATTTACTACAGTCAGACACATGTTCTTGTAGCTAGTGTTTTCATACACAATCATACCTGTGTGAGTTCCATCCTATTATTATAGGATGAATTTTCAAAAACATCTTATTGCTGAGCAGCATTTCATTGTATGAATATATTGCAACTTGCCCATTGTCCTGTTGAAAGGATATTGGGATCAGATACTTTCTAATGTGAATCATAAGCAAACTGACTAGCCTGCAAAGTATATCCATTTTTACTGGTTGTTTCCTCAAGTTGGTAGGACTTATCTATGGAGGGATAAATTATCATCACATCTATAATCAAACAGGGGTCAGTGATGACCAAATTTCCTTCAAATAGTTTCAGGGACTGTGCTAGGAATGAGGACAAGAGCTTCATTATTTGATATTCCTGAAGACCCTGTGTGGTACCATAATCATCTCCCACTTAACAGATGAGAACATCAAGGCCCAGAGATGGTAAGGGAGGGTCAGTAACTAGTCTGTGTCAGGGTCATAAATGAGCCCAGGTCCCTTGGCCCCCAAAGTCTCCTTTTTCAACTTCACTCAATGCCTCTCACAGAAATGAGCAACATCTTCTCGGGAAGGGATTCACCTTACGTCTCCCTGAATTTAATGGAATCTCTGCAGCCCCTTGAACCTTTGGAAAATCAATGCTTTCCTGCTTTCCCCAGGCTTATGAATGACAGTGCCTTCTTTGTGCCATACTTTGTTTATTTTAATGATTCTCTGGTTTTCCGCGAAGTTCCCTGGCCTTGAAATGTTATCATTCTAGAGTTCAGGTTGGAACTGAGTGTGTTCTGTGTTCCAGTACTGGAGGCTCCGAAGGATGTAAGGGGACAGCAAATGGAGGCCTCATTGTGTTAGAGAAGGACTCTTATCCACCTTGTGCTCTGAGAAGACGGAGGCCCTCATGGTCCCCAGAAAGGAGCGAGTTTCTTCCTGACTTGCTATTGCCTGGGGGTCTGGAGAGAGGGTCCATGAGTGTTTTGGTGGAATGGAGCTAATCAATACGATTTTTTTAAATGGACTTTATTGATAATACAGTAGGTTTACCACTCTTGTCTTTTTTTCCCTTCACTTTACAATTCATTCCCTTTACCCTATTTGGCCTCCTCCACTCCCCCATCTCCTCTGCATCCTCTGATTTGCTTTATTCCCACATAATCTATTGTTGTTTGAATTAGTTCTTTTTTTTTAAAGTCTCTTATTGTTGAATTTAGTTCATTTGTTTGCTTTCTATCTCCATACACCTCATATGAGTGGTATTGCACGATGCTTGTCTTTTTCCTTCTGGCTGATCTCACCTAGCATGATTCTCTCCGAGTCCATCCATGTTGTTGCGAATGTCAGGATGTCTCCTTTAACTGAATTGTTTTCCAGTAAAGCAAAAGCTAAAGGTGAAGTCGGCAGATTACACAGATAATTGTTTTATTTCAAGGGTGAGTCACTTCCTAACCTGAGGTACTAGGTATGGATTTCAGTTTGATTTCCTCACATTCCCCTAGTCTATCCTCTTTAGCAGAGAGACTCATTCCTGTCCCTGTAAACTTGTGTGGCAAAACCATTAGGCAAAATATTTAGAGGTTTAATAATTAAAGCAGATACAAAACTGTGAATAATTGAAATTCCAGAAGATGATGATTTTCAAACATAGGCCCTGAATGATAGACCGTGAATTAAAATCAACATTCATTTAAAAAAAAATCTTGAGTTTATACCTGCCTTGTCTGACTCCTCTTTTTTTGCTTTCTCTTCCTTCTCTTTTCTCATCCCACTACATTCACTAATTGACCACGATATATAATGGGACCACGCATCCTGGTAATGAAGAACAACCCCTGTGTTTTACCAATGAGGAACCTTAGGTGAAGGATGGGAAGAGGATTTGCAATAGCGTTGACTCTTCTGAGTGACTGTCCAATATTCTTATTTAGTATTTGCAAAGAGTATTTAAAATATTGATGAATTTTTCTTACTATAAAATGTTGCATAGCCTTTATGAAGTGTTTGAAAGTATATAAAGCTACTATCCCTTTACACAGATATAACCTGACTCAGAATTTGGAAATATTTCCCTTCAATATCTTTTCCATTCAAATCAACAGAAAATACATATATTTTAAAGAAATAGAGCTCTATTGTAGAAGCGCAATGGAATCCTGTTTCTTTTTTTTTCATGCCTAACCTCTGATTAGCATCGTCCCATGGCATGAAGCATTCTTGAAAATATGTCTTAATGAGGACATGTGATTCCATTCTATGACCATGCTGTTTTTTGTTTAACCATGTGCTTAGCTTATTGAATGTGCTCCTTGCTTTTTATTTCAAAGCAGGTAAGACTTTTTTTTTTTATATGTTTCAAAGTAAAAAGGTGAGTCTTCTAAAAATCCTAAACGAATTGCTTTCTGTTTAAAACTCTCAGTGGATTTCCCCCCCAGTGGGTGTGACTCTCACCAGGAAGAACAAGCATGGTTCTGTGCCCTGATTGTGATGATTTCAGAACTGTCTTTGTCTAGAGATGGCTTTGCTCTTTCTTGTTCCCACACCAGGCAGAGAACCCACTTCGGTCTGCGCCTCCTCCCCTTGCTATCAGCATCCTCTTAAAAACCAGTTGCCTGTTCCAGCTGCTGGGCTTATGTGGAACACACCACAAGGACTTAGCTCGGAATCCCCCTGAGGCAGAGGAAGGGCCTGAGGGGCACACACCTCACATAGGCAGAGGGGCTGAAACAGAAATGTGTTTACTCCTTGAGGACAGCACTTCACAGTTTACCAACCCTTACCTGCCCTGGTAGGTGAGGTAGAGAGTGTGAGCCTGAGGTTCATCACTCACAGTGCTGGAAACACAGATTCCACAGTGTTCGGATTGCTTTTATTTTTTACTGCAAATGCAATATATGGGGCAACCTGCGTAGTGCAGTCAGCCTGGATGCAGATTTTTTTTAAGGAAAGAGACAGGCAGGAATGAAGGTGCATGTGAACTAGGCCCGGTTGGAAGTGGCAGACCTAACCACTACTCCGCCAGGGTGTGCAGACTTTGACGGCAAACATACCTTTGTTGGGCCCTTGTCTGTTGTGGGACTTTGAGCAGGTGATTCCTGCAGCCTCTCTGAGCCTCTTCATTGTCTGCAATTCCTGGACGTGGGCAAGTTTTGAAAGAATTGATTCCATGGTCCCACTTGTGGGTATTTACCCCCCAAAGCAGAAAACTAATATGCAGAGACATATGCACCCCCATGTTCATCGCAGCATTATCTACAATAGCCAAGAGCGGGAAGTGACCTAAGTGCCCCTCGACAGATGAGTGGATAAAGGCCATGTGGCCCAGGCACACGTAATGGGCGACTGCTCAGCCTTCAACAAGGTGAAGAAGTCCTGTCCTTTGCAACAGCATGGACGCATGGACAGGCCGGGAGGGAGTTACGCTTAATGAGATAAGCCAGAAGGAGAGAGACAGACATTGTAGGATCGCACTCATAGATGTTATTTAGAGAAAGCCAGCCAGCAAATAAACCAAATCAAACAAAAATAGACTTTTAGTCTATAAAGCCAAATTAGGGTTTCTGGGGGGACGGGAAGAGAGTGGGGCAAATTGGGTAAAAGGGGTCAATTTTATGGTGACGGAAGAACTGGACTGGTGTTAGTAAGCACTATATCACATAAAGATGTCGATTTACGACGACCCATACCTAAACCTGCATAATGTTACCATGCAAAAAAAAAGAAAAGAAAAGAAAGGAAGTCTACCACACTGCAGACTGTTGCCTGGAAGGTCAAAGGGCCAGCGAACAGTGACCAGGACCACCTTTCCCCCTGCCTGTCTTCCTCTGTTCAAAGTCAAACTTTACCTTTCTGGCGAATAACAGAAAGTAGAAATTAAAGTGATAGCCATGAAATGAGCTCTTCGGTGTACACATAAAGTTTACACTAAGGAAGGGGAGCCTTCCAAACCACACTTGATGAAGAGCTGAGTTCAAGTTTACACTAAGGAAGGGGAGCCTTCCAAACCACACTTGATGAAGAGCTGAGTTCAAGTTTGAGGGCACCCAACTAAGCAGAGCGGGGAGGCAGCCCTTCCTTTTCTAGGCCCACTGGTCTGTGACGCCTGGCGACGGACTGGCGGGCCGCACTGCACGCTAACGTCCCGGGCAAGGACCCATTTCTGGAAGCCGAGGCCGCTGCCCTGTGGCTTTGGAGGCTGATGGGAGCTGTCACATCCTCTTACTCAGACCGATGTGCCCGCCCCTTCACACCCGAGCTTGTTCTCTGAGAGCCAGGAATGGACGCCTCACTGCAGAAAAGGTGCCAGTGCGGCGGAGGACAGGCCGCAGCACCGCCGTTTCCTGCGAAGGTGCCGCGCTGGCAGGCCCCGCTGCTGGGCCAGGTGGAACGGCCTTGTCTGAACCACCTTCCTGAAGCACCTTTGGCAGTTTGCTCACTGTTTTCCTGACGCCAGGTCAGCAGTAAGGGTCATCTTCCTGCTTTGCTCGTGTCCACAGCGGCCTGGCAAGAGAGGCCATTTTTCCAACCTGAGTCTGAGCCACCGGCCTGTTGGGCGCTGAAGGCTGCTGAGGGGCTGCGTCTCCTTTCCTGAGCGCATCCCTGTCCTGGTCTCCTTATTTTTTGTCCTTGAAGCTGGAAGGTGTCTTAGTTTTTAGAGCACCACAGAGTAGCTAAGAACAGTTGACATTTAACCCTCACGGTCCTGGAGGCTGGAAGGTGTCAGCAGGGCCTGGTCTCCCCAGAGCTTCGAGTGGAGGAACAAGGCTTTTCTCCCAGCTTCTGAGGCTTCCAGCAATTGTGGGGCTCCTTGGCTTGCACCCTCAACCCCAGTCTCTGCCTCTCTTGTCACATGGCGTTTTCTGTGTGTCTTTATGTCTGCTGCTTCTTCATTTTTTGCGGCACCCATCCCAGTGGATGAAGGACCACTCGGCCCAGACTGAACCTCATCTTAAGGACTTACTGCTGCAAAGACCCCACTTCAAACAGAGTCACATGATGAGGCGCTGGGGGTTATGGTTTCCACACATCTTTTAGGAAGCCATGATTGGAACTATGGCAGAAGGTACTTAAGGGTCCTTCATTTAGGAAAATGTGGGCATGATTTCTAACTATTTGCCAGGTGGCAGATGGATGAGAGCTGCTTTAGGTGTTTCTTTACGGATGGGAAGATGGCAGTTCTGCCTCAAGCTTACGCCAGTGGTGTGAGTAGAGGTGTCTGCCTGCCCTCTGGGAGCGCCTCTTGTCGGTATTCTAATCAGATGGTAGAATTCAAAGCAGAAAGGAAGGCTCCCTCCTCCTGACTCGGTCACAGGACCAAACGCTAGTGGGACCCCATCCTCGTGGCACCTCTTCTGTGACAAAGCCTTGTTTTCAGCCTGAAGGGGGCGAAAAAAATGCACCGGTCTCATTAAAATGACCAGAGAAACGTTGAAGACACTGGAGTCAGGCGTTTCGAAACGGCCGGGACACTTTTATCTCCTTAAGGCCGCTTTGAGCTTTAATGGAAACCTCGCAAAGTGCAATATCATGTGAAACACTTGATCCCTCTTGGTTATTACATAAAAGGATGGGCATTCTGTGGTGACTTTCGTCTGAAGTGCCTCAAAGCCAACATGATTTAACGAACAATGCTGCCGGTGTGGCTTCCATATTGTGCCCACGTTTCTCCTCGATTTCCAAATCCTGAGGAGAGCCAGCCACCTCCAGGGCGCTGGGTGAAGAGCTCTGTGCAGTCACGATTCCACTGACCTGAGGGGTTTTGGGATCTTGAGCTTCTCTGTCCTAATTTATATTGCATGGAAAGACTGGCAAAGGAGAAAGAAATGTGGACTTGAAGTTAGCTGTTAGGCCTCGGTTTCCTCTACTGGAAAGTGAGGCCTGTGGGCTGATGATGTCGGAGGTTCCGAGAGTCTCTCCCAAGTCTAAACTTCTGGGAATCTATTGTTTGTGAGAACGTTTCTAAGTTGCTTTAAAAGGTTGATCAGGAAGGTGACCATGCTTTGAGGGAAGTGCCTGCGACTTGGCATTCTGCTCAGTGCTGCCGACAGAAATCTTCTGTTGCATGAAGCATTTTCCTGATGTTGAACCTCTGTGTTCTTCAGGCTTGTCAGGGCCTGCAGCAAAGCACTGACCTTGCAGAGGGAAACAGCCGGTTTGCGTTCTTTCTGCTGCACGCCTGCTGCCTAAAGGCTATCCCGGAGATTACTGATGAAGTCTACAGGTCAATGTGATCTCTAATACTTGGGTAGCTCTTTATACGTTTCACAGTGAATTCATAAACATTCATTTATTTAATCACCTCCATAGTCTGGAGTTGGCTAGACTGGCATTATTACTGTCATCTGAAGAATGGGGAAAGCAAGGAATATTGAGCCTATGTAACTTTTACAAGGTCACAGAGGAAATGAGTGTCAGAGGGAGGATTCTGGAATATAAATTTTCTGGCTTCTAGTTCAAGTTGTCTTCCCCTCTGTTACATTTGAACTCTTCTAAATGCAGAAGGAAAATAACTAAACATACCTACCTTTGTTATGGCAGAGCCTCCAGAGGGCGAGAAGACTGACAGCTGGACACTCAAAGGTGGGGAAAAAGGCACTTTACTGCAAGCGCCAGTGCTGGCCCAGGGGTGTTGTTACCCAGAGCTGAGCCTTGAGGGGTCTAGGGGAGCTCCTTTCATACTCTGAGGTAATAATTCATCTCCTTGACTATGTGTGGTTTTTGCTGGCAACTCTTATCAGTTATGTACAGCTGCAGAGTAGGGATGGATGCTTGTGTGTCCTTGGTCACGATAACAGGACATAACTTCAGTCTCTGTAGAACAGGGCATAGCTACAGCCTCTGAAGTACTGTGGAAAATTCCTGGCAGACTCAGTGTTGCATTGGGGTCAGGGGAAAGGTCTTCTACCACACCTGCTGTGTGCTGGAAGCTATGCCAGACAGGATTCAAACCCCCATCTGCTTGATTCCAAAGAATGCATTCTTTCTATTATCCAGTATTTTTTAAAGAGGTATTGCACATATTTTATGTAGCTGTTTACCTGGCTTGTTTCCTTGGGTCCAGGTCTTGAAACTTGGGACCTGGGCCTGTGGGGGAACCGTCCCCAGTGAACTAAACTGTTAGGCCACCAGGGTGCACCCACCTAATATTTTTTCCTTGATGACTAGAAACAAAATTTAAGCACCAATTGCCATTATATAAAATAGATCGAATTGGTTTAGTTTTGTTGGTAACTTGAACTCCCAATTGAAAATGAAGTAATGTGCTTAGGGATGCAAATAGCCCCGAGCTGTTTTCAGGCCCCTTGGTATCCTCTGGAGAGAGTCCATGGGAAGTGAGTGGGAGTGAGGGAAGCTGCAGGAGGAACTTGTTACTTCTCCCTAGGAGATACCACTAGAAGACGGGATGAGCCAGGAATGTCGCTGCCATCACGCCCAATGGCTGGCGTTACAGAGGTACCAGGAATTTCTAATGGACACTCTTAAGTGCTCTTCCCTTGATGACTAGACTCACAATTACGTATATCCCTAGAGACTGACCTCAAGGAAATATTGCCATATAGCTGTAATAATGCTTAAAGGAAAGGTACAGGCAGGAATGAATGTGAGGAAGCAGTCAGGAAGAGAGAGGAGGAAGAAGCATTTTATTTCTTTTTATTTAGCTGTTTGCACTGGCTTTTTTTCCCTGGACCTGGAACTCGAAGCCAGGGGTCTGTAACTTGGCTCCTTCCGAGACGATTGACCTAACTGCTGCTCTACCAGAGCTCACCCTCATTGGTTGTTGTGAAGATCATACACATGTAATTGTGTGGTGGAAACATAGCCAGCTGTTGGAAATACAACACTGTGTTTTTGTGAGAGAATGAACTTGGACTATGGAATGATCGGTCACGGGCTAGTTGTAGGTTTGGGGGCAAGTGCTTTCACTTATGTAATGCTCTAGTTTTCTGGTCTTGTCCGATGATGGTTCTGAGTATTCAATGAGATGGCCTTTGTAAAATGCTAGGCCCACTCTCTGGGTCTTTTCTACACTCCCTGTGAGAAACTTCCCTTTCTTCTATGGCTCATTTGGGTTAATGACTTTGTTTCTGTTAACAGGCTCTGGGATAGGAAAGTTTGTTTTTGAAGTTTTAATGAACTTCAAGAACATAGGATCAATAAACATAATTAAAAAAAATAAACTTTCAAAGCTATTTTCCCACATCAAGCTTTAAGAGCATGTAGTTTAACTGTTAGTTTTTTTTATAGACTTAAATAGTTTTTAGAGTTGAAACTAGGACCAATTAGAGTGGCTTCAAGCACAGTGAAGGAATGGGGCAGAAGGGGTTCAGGGCTGGTGCACCGGGGTGGGGGTGGGGGGTTCAAGATGACAATCTCAGTTAAACCAAACGACAGTAACCCCGATTTTCTTTTACTTATTCTGCCAAAAGCCTATCTCTTCCTTCTGGGAACTCTCTACTGTTTCTACATGTATTTCTGGTGGGACTGGTATTCTTGTGACGTTGACTTCCTTTCTACAGTGATTGGTCCAGGGATGGACATGTGACCCTAAAAGAGATCATCATGGTCTCTGAGTTTGCTGTGATCGCTGGTGAATAAGGGACAGCACAAACTCAGAATGATGGCTATGAGCGAGGCTAGGCTTGGAGCTGCTGCTGGCTGCCATTAATGCTTTATCTGCTTCATACAAAGCCTCCTGAGAATGACACCTCTGTCATATACAGCAGAACAAAGGATGTTAGAAAGATTTCTGATGGCATGCTTGACCTCTCTATCTCTGTGCTTAACGTCAGCCCTGCTTTTGGTCTGACTGGGCTCCTAGAAGCAAGAGCTTCTCTTATGGCTTAAGTTGGTTTCTCATCATTTGTAACTGATGAAGCCCCTCAGGAGTGGAGTAAGTGGAGGCGACAGGAATCTGAGTGTCCAAGGAAGTGCACGGGGAAGGGTCCCTCTGGAAGGTGGTGAGTGTTGAGGTGGGTCACTGATGACCAGTCCGCTGGCTGCACAGTGGTCAGGAGCTGGCTAGTTGTCAGAATGGACTTTTTTTTTTTTTAAAGGAAAGGTGCAGGCAGGAATGAAGGCAAGTAGACAGGCCGGAAGAGAGGAGGAAGCACTTCCTTTGTTTTTATATAGTTGTTCACACAGGTTGTGTTCCCCACTGGACCTGGGACTTGAACCCAGGGGTCTGTGATCTGAGCTCCTTTGGGGGCGATTGACCCAACTCCTGCTCCACCAGGGCGCACCATGTTTATATTGTATCCAGTGCACCTAATTAATGTATAGTCGTGGCTTTTGTCTTTTGTCCTTGATATGTCTCTTTTCATACCCACTCTGTAGATGTAGTGAGCGACTGTCATTCTTCATTCTTGTGTCATCCCCACCACATGCTTCCCGGTCTGGAAAGCGTTGCTATGTCTGCCGCACAAGATGTGGTCAACCAGCTTGACGGCCCAGTTAAAGCTTTAAATTCTACTCTCTTCAGTCACTTCACTGCCAACAGAAATAGCTTTCTAAATTGTAAACGTATTCTTGTCCCAATTGGCTAAAGGATAAAGTCCAAGTTTTAAATTTGGCAAAACGAATTTCTCAAGGTTTTTTCTCACCTTATTCTCGGACTCAATGATCATTACTTCCTCCTCTGCCTCCTAAATACCATTCCATTTTGTGCCTTTGAGCCTTTAGCCCTGTAGGGTACGAAGTCCCGGATGCCTGGTCTCCATTGCCGCCCAGTGGATTGTTCCTCGTCCTTCAGATCCCTGTGTCTTAAGTACAGTAGTAAAAAATGTGGACAAGGCATCAGCTGCATGGGTTCAAATCCTGTAATTTGTGCAAATTATTTGCTTTTCCTCGTCTGAGATGTCTTATCTATGCAGTGTGGGACAGTCATGTGTTTGGTGGGATAAATCAGTGAGCTAATCTATGAAAAGGTCTTTGCACCCTGCCTGGCCCAGATGAACACTCAGTGAAGTTAATTTTTTAAACTTTTTAATCAGGGTTCAGAACCGAGCTCACAGTCTACTGGAGGAAACAGACAAGATGAAAATATTGGGCGATGAACATTGCAATCATGACATGAAGAGAATGCAAAAGGCAAGTCAGGAAAAGAGCACTTGACTCAGCTGGGGGTGGGTGTGGAAGAAATCTGGAGAGGAGGACGTACATAAGCAGAATTCTAAAGCATGAATGAGACGGGTAGCCCAGCAATGGGTGCAATGGTGCTTTGAGCTGGGGTCTCATGGAGAGACTCATGGTGAGTGTCCTGGCCGTGGGTACTTTTTGTGACTCTTGCCTGCACTTGTCTCCTGGTTAGGTCATTGCAACTCCAGCCACCTTGCCCCTTGTCACATGCAGAAGAAAAGCTGGGAAAAAGAGGCTCAGGCAGCAAATCTTTCCTCCTGAGAAAAGGACAGATGAGAAATAAATATGTGCTTCTCCTGGTGATCAGAGTGGAAGTGTGTCTCCCAGGGAAGCCACCCTTAATCTCTCACTGCTCTTGATAGATAGGCTAAATAGAGACAGTTATAGGAAGTCACCTTTATCCCCTCTGTGGAGAGAGGTAAGGATGGGTGAGTCCGAGCTGGCTGGCCCTCTGGGAGGGCGGAACAGGCTTTTCCACCTCTGACATCCTGGGATCCGCCAATAGCCTGGGGGCTGTGATGAGCACTGAAAGCTGCCTTTGGCACCCACGGGATGACATAAACTCCTGGTGGTTCACTCCCTGCCCAGAAGAATGGTTTATGATGAGTTAAAATAACTTCCTCCATTCAGTGCAAAAGAGGTGGTGGTGGGGTTGTTGTAGGCAGATAAATCCAAAAGGAGAGGTCTTCAAGGGGTTTTTCACCGAGGCTCATTTTAATCCCATGGGAGTTGGATAGAGGCGTGTGGGGCGAGGAGAGAGGGCATCAGGATCAGAGGACCCGGCAGGAAGCAATGCTGGAGATTAGAAGAGGCATCATGAATTTTTCTTCTTTGAATTTGAAAGTGATCATAAATATCTATTGTAAAACTCAGAGTGGGAGAAAGAAGTTAGAAATGTGAAGGGTAATATGAATAGGACAGGAGATGTGAGTCTGTGAAGCTTAATTTTATCTGAAAGAAATACAAGAGGAAAATGTTAAAAATGTGTTCATTAGTAATTTCCTTGTGGCTGATAGGAATCTCGAACAAATGGTGAATAGGGGATTAACTAGCCCAGCACATGGATAGTAAGTGGTGCCCTCAAATGATGGAAGAATACTTAATCTTTTATATTTCTTCAGCAGGACTCTTTAGGATCTTCTTTATTCCACAGTTTTATTCAAAAGAGAAACAACATGATAAAATGGCAACTATATGGTTAGTATTCTTGAGGCCAGGGTACAAATATCTGAGCGATGCTGCAGGCTGATGGTACCTGCTTCTCTGGGCGCTGCAGCACCAGCAATGGGTTTTCAGCCGGACATACTCGGCTTCACATTTACTGTGTAGAAAGGGGAGGAAGACGCTTTGTAAATTCTAGGTAACCCTTCAAAAGTAGATATTGCCATTATCGCCAGCCATTATGTGGGTGTCTTAAATGAGTGACTGTTGATCCTTTTGGGGGAAAGAACTGATAAAATGCGTATTTACTACATGGGGGCTGGGATTAATATGTTGGTCTGATAAAATGTTGACAGCATATCCGTTAGCCTGTTTGACAATAAGAGGCAGAGACAAGGGAGCCAGGTGGGCTCTAAGCGAGACTCCATTGTCCCAAGTGCTGGCCTGGAAAGCTCCTTTCAGAGAAGCGGGTAGAGTAGTCTGTCCTATGCTTGAGGTGAGAGGTTTTTAAGGGGAAGTTTCAGCAAGCTGGTGGGGTGGGGGTGGAGTCCTGATAAGGCCACCTGGCTGCTGTTGATAGCAGGGTAAGGAGTTGGGATGTCTTCACAGGAGGGTCTGTCCTTGACTTGGATAAATGGGAGGGCTTGAACAACAGCTGATCTTGTTTCAAACTGCAAAACATTCCATTTTTCATGGTTGGCTGGAAAGTGACGACTTTTTGTTTTTTGTTTTCTTTTGTCTCCTGTCTCAATACCTGCCATCAGAATGAGCGGATGGTGTACCTCGTGGCTTGGGCAGCTGAGGTGGTTAATGATCAGACCCCGAAAAGACCAGCGTTCCAGGTCAAACACCTGGGACCGGGTAGAGAGGGAGACAGAAAACAAAACAGAACAAAGCAAAGGACTGAACAGGTGACATGATGTTAGATAGAGCTTCTCATCCAGTCTGTTAAGAGCAAAAGAAAAAACGTGTATGTCACTTGAAACAACATGCAGGCAGAATAGCACACAATTGCATTTTTTTTCATTTCAAACTGTATCTTGGAGCCATCAGCACAAATAACAGTCAAACTCATGTTTTTAAAAAATTGAAGTGTCATTTGTTTATAACATTCTTTAGGTCTCAGCTATCTAGCACAGTATGCATTGCATTATGATCACTGTCAAAAGTTTGTTTTCTCTCTATCACCGTATATTTGACCCTCTTTACCCATTTTATCCCTCCACCTTTCCCTTCCTCTTCCCCTCTGGTGACCACTTTTTTGTTATCAGAGTCTAAGAGTTTGTTGTTCTAATTCACTTTGTAAATGACTGACTGGCTAGTGTTCCATCATATAAAGGAAGCAAACTTTATTTTAACTCACCCTGCAGATTTGTGGCATTTTACACCTTTTCCGACCTTGGCCAATACAAACAATGCTGGGGTGAACATATTTCTAGAAACATCTTGGCACATGGGCATCTGTAAGATGTTTCTAGGCTATATTTCCAGAAGTGGAATTTCTGGGTCAAAGTATCTGTTCAAGTTGCTTCATTTTGCAGTCTTTATTTCTATATTTTCCCAATAGTATTATTAATTAATCAACTACTTAATTCATTCCTTGTTTTGAAAACGTCTTGACATGGTTACAAACATACACATTTGGTTCAAGGTTCAAAACAAAACACAAACATACAATTAAAGCTCCCTAGTCATTTAATTGAATTCTTTCCAATCTCAGGTAAAGATAATTTTCTTTTCCCTCTGAAACTCCTCTAGGAATATTAACTGCTTCTGGATTGTTATGGTCTGTTCTTATCCGAACATGACTGATAAGAGGGTAAGTCTTCAATGACTTCTTAAACATTTCTGTCATTTATGAGAACTCTGTGTGCATGGAATGCTTTATGTTTTCTCCTGGTTGGTTTGTCGCTCTGTCCTTGATCTTCCTGCCTGGAGCCATTGGTCTTCCTCTTAGTGTACAGCAGCATCTTGTATTATATTACCAGTCTCCATGATTAAATCAACACTCTGAGAAGCTATGATCACTTTCATCCATCCTCAGGTACATTTTGCATCTGCAGTATTCATATAGGATGTTGAGACTTGACCTTGGGCCTTGAGATCTGTCCTAATTCTGGCAAAAATCCTCTATTATAGAATAGGCTTCCATATCAACAAAAGCTCTTTGATCTAACTTTGTGTTTCATCCATACCTACTTCATGCAGTGCCCACCCCAAATCCAGTCTTGTAGACACTCACCTAGAAATGGCTGGTACATGTGGACCAGGTCCTCCAGCCCCTTTGAGTCCCTTTACTCCCACAGGCAGCCCAGCTCTGCCCTGGACATGTGATGTTGTGAGTTGACTCTAGTTACTCTCTGGTGTCCAGGGAAGGCAATGGAAACAAAACTGGGAGTGAGGGGTGGGCTCATGCTGTCTTATAAGGCGGATACCTTTGCATCTTTCAGAGCAAGAAGAGGATAACTAGGCTTCAACCTGGAGGCTGGATCATTTCCCTGGATGCACAGGGATGGGAGGATCTGTAGAGTGAACTTTTCTGAGAGCATTGACACCGAGGTCTGCAAACCGCACCTCGAGACCATACTCCTTTGTAATCAGAGCTCTGACCGAGGCAGAGTGGAGAATTCAATTTCTTTGGACTCCATAGCCTGTCTGATTAATTCCTAGGTCTGATCCTCAGATTTTTGCTTCCTCTGGCTACAGAAGTGGAGGTATTGATATGCTGCCAGTGAGTCCCTCTAGGTTTTGGGCTTGGCGTTAAATTTGTGATCAAGTATCTTCAAACTTTCATTGTATTTCTCCATTGCGCCCCACTCGCACGGTCTGTGATTGTTTCTTTCCTTAGACATCTGCAGTACTTGAGTATGGCTCTCACTAGTTCATTCCCATCCTCAATACTCTGTCTCAGTTCTGCAGTGGTGAAAATGGCAGCGACAGCTTCTTCAGTTAGGCTATGGCTGTTAGTCCTCCCTCTGCCCCTTGTGAAGGCAGCCTCACTATCAGCCAGGCAGCAGTGAGTTCAGTTCCCAAATCCCATTTTAAAATCTGTTTTTAGGCATGACCTGGTAGAATAGTAGTTGTGCACAGTCCACGTACATCCTAAGGATGAGGGTTCGTATCCTGGGACCGGTGGGAGCAGCAGAAGGAACAACTTGCAATAAATAAAATGCGTCTTCCTCCTCTCTCTGCCTGCCTGCCTGTCTCTGCTCGCCATTCTTTGTGACTGTTCCTTTCCTTTAAAAATCAAATACGTGTTTTAGACCACCCCTAACACTGTTTCTGTTTCAGTATGTATAGGGTGTTTGTGGAAGAGTGCTTTTGAGAAAGTCATCAGACGGGAAGTGAGGCAGAGGGAGAGGCCAGACCTCTTGAAGTAGAGGTCAGGAGACCTCATGGGTACTTCGGGAACTGGGATGACCCTTCAGACTGACCCACGTTTAGCTGGCAGTTGGGTTCGTGTCACCCACATCTCACAGTTATTGGATGCAGGTTGTCCCCGAGAACGTAGTGTTATGTGAGGGGAAGCAGCTCACCTCAGCTGAAGGTCATGGGGAAAGACCTCCTCTGAGGGCAACCGTCAGCAGCCAATACTTCCGGCAGCCGGGGGTGGTATCAGATGAGACGTTGCTTAGGAAAGTGCTTAGAAACAACTTCCTCTCACAAAAGTCAAGTCACATGGTAGCAAGAGAGAATAGAAAGAGCAAGGGTTTTGGCATCAACTCTATGTGTTACTAGTTCTGTTATGTTCAGTTATGCCTTATTCTTTCTGAGCCTTAGCTTTCCCTTCTGTAAAGTGGGGATAAACACATTTTTCTTGCAAGAGTCAACTTTGCTAAGATCGAGTCAGTGGACAGCTGAGGGCAGTGTTTATGACACACATGTATAGGTCAGGCAGCCCCATTCCCAGGTGAAGAATTTGCCTCTGTGCAGGGGTGCACCGTCAGGGAGCTCTTGCTCTCTCTCTTAATTGGTGTGCGACAAACATAACTTATGATGAATGGAAAAGGATATGATTTTATTTTTATTGCAAAGGTTAAGCAATTTAATATCTCTCTGCTGACTGTTCAAATCTGTGATTGTATAAAACGTGTTCGGAAGTGACATGAAAGCTCATCCAACGACATGAAGATTAGCTTTCCCATTGCAGAAACTCCAGTTTCCTGGCCTGGTCACATGGAAGCACTGAAGCTGGACCTGCCCTGCAGTGTGCCACGGTCGGGAGCTGTCTCCCAAGTAAAAGTCAGTGACAGCTCCTCTTCAAGGGAAAGATTCAATTGCCTCTCAATGAAGATCAATACAATTGCTGCAGGCAAACTGTGTCCGACCTTCTCCTTTGTAAGAAGGAAAAGAATCAACAGGGCATGAAAAGTGTCAGCATTTGCGTCATGAGAGGTGAGAATGGAGAAACAGTTCATGCTGTGCTCATCCATCACTGGGTTTAGTAAGACCATTATGGTTCAAACTAGATAAATAGCTAGTAATTTATGCAGTTCTGCTGTTGGAAATCCTAACGCCAGTTTAGTTCAGGTCAATTCAATTCAATTAAAAAGGTATCTATTGACATGCTCCAGTGGAGTGGTGGTTAGGTCCACTGTCTCTGGCGCAGAGCTCAGTCCACATACATCCTGAGGACCTGGATTCATGACCCCAGGAAACAACCATGATGAATGACGAAATAAAGTAAATAAAAAATGCTTCCTTCTCTCTTCCTGCCTGCCTACTCTCCTTCATTCAAGCCTGCACCATATATATATATATATATGTATATATATACATATATATATACATATATATATACATATATATATGTATGTATATGTGTGTGTTTATACGTATGTTCAAATACGTATACACATGTATTATATATAAAGTATTTATTAGTTGCCAGTACTGTGTATGACTTAATGCTAGCTGTAAAGAAACAAACAGCTCTGTTCACTCAGTTTATTTCATCCAGACTCTGGTAGGTGCTGTTAGAAGCCTGTAAAGAAAGACATACAGACACAGAAAACCTATAGTGGTAAACACTAAAGGATGAAACGTTGGGGAATTACTGTGGAAGGAAGCTCAAGCTGTGTGTTTATAGGAAGAGCTGATTTCTGAGTTGGGACTTGCATGATGAGAAGGTGTTTGCTCAAGAAGGGGAGGGGTTTAGTTGAGATCATTTCAACAATGATATATTTTTATGAGGTACAGATCCCTAGAATGGGCACTGATGGCGGGGAGGCAAGGAAATGGTCAGTTCTGCCCTAAGGAAGTTCACAAGGATGATGTGGCAAGTGGAGAGAGCATAGGAAAGAGCTTTTGACCTGCAGGAGAGTATCAAAGTGTGTAAGTAAAGTCTCAATGTCTCTGCTTTCTAAGAACGCACTTGGTCTGTTTGCTGTGTTTGCTCTCGAAATGGCAGTAATGTTCTCTGAAAAGTGTTAGAAAATAGGAAAGTGGTAAGGTGACAGAGAAGCTTCCAGTATGTTATGAATCATGGTACAAATATGTAACAGAATATCATGCAGCCTTTCAAGATGGTGCAAAGAAATATGGGAAATTGTTTATGACATATAGTTGAGTTAAAAATGTGGGTAATTTTGTAAATTTTTTACTGTACATTTATAGGAAAGAATATTAAAAGATGCACTAAAATATTCATGGTGGTTATCTTTGGATGGAGGGATTATGAAAAGGGATTAAGAACTCTCTTCTCCTCTCCTCTCCTTCCCTCCCCTTGCTTTTCTCTTCCTCTCTCTCCTTCTTTCCCTATCCTTTCTCTTCTTTATCCTTATTTCTCTTTTGTTTTGCTCCTGTGAATTTCTTTTCTTTTTCCATAACAAATCTGGCTAACTTCAGAAATGAAGAGTTTTTAAAAAAAATACTTTAAGCCAAATAAACACTTCTGTATTAATGACAATACTCCTTTTATGGCACTGGTTCCTCAGCAGAATCTAATACTGTTGGAAGGACAGGTATCATCACTGTTACGGTTGTCATTGCTATTTTATTTTTTCATAGACTGCTAATACTTTGAGGTTTTAACTGATGTGCTTTCTGTTGCTATAACAAGACACAATAAACTGCAGAGCTAGACATAAAGACTGCAAATACTTGTCTCGGAAAGATTTGGACGCGTTTCTTTTTAAAGGAAAGGTACAGGTAGGAATTAAAGTGAGTAGGCAAATAGGAAGGAAGGAAGAGAGAAGAGGAAGAAGAGCTTTATTTTTATTTTTTCATTTAGTTGTTGACATTTTTGTTGTTCACCCTGGCCCCGGGTCTTGAACCCTGGAACTTGGGATGTATGTGGGAATGCTCTGAGGTGCTAGACCACTAGGCCACCAGGGCACACCCCGGATACATTTTTGGCAGAAAAAATTTTGCTTTGGGCAGA
Organism: Solenodon paradoxus; assembly: GCA_004363575.1. Taxonomy (NCBI): domain Eukaryota; kingdom Metazoa; phylum Chordata; class Mammalia; order Eulipotyphla; family Solenodontidae; genus Solenodon; species Solenodon paradoxus. Next base: position 49,460 of record RJWH01000974.1, read on the forward strand.
GACGATGAAAAAAAAAAGTGGCCACAGGTTGGAGAAGCAAATATGCAGACAGGAAAATGTGATCGAGAGGCATGAAGAACCTCAACTGGAGAATGCCAGGGCTGCCCGGAAGCTGAGAGAAAGGTCCTAGTCTCCTGGAGTCACTTGGGAGACAGCACATGACACCCATTGCCCATCATTCATCAGTCTTCTGTTCTGGAGGGAGGCCATTTTGAGTCTTGGGATGCTCTTCTCTACTATTCCTGTGGACAGTGCCCCCATCATTTAACCTCTGCAACCCCTGCTGTATCCCCATTTGATTGACTGAGAAGTGAAAGTTGGAGAAGAGGAAACACTTAGCTTGCAAGTAAACAGCAGGGCTGAAACTTGAACTCAAACTTCACGAGTCTGCCTGAGCACTCTTTTCAGTACTCCACAATGCGGCCTGAAACTTGATTGGTGGGCCGCAGCTATTCCAAGCCAACAGTTCTGTCTCTCACTACACCTTGGGCAATGGCTGCTTCCTGTGAGGAGACATCTACAAGAGAGTGGTAGGCCCCCAAAGTCATTTCTAACCGGGTGCTCTACGCCAGCAGCGAGAGACAGGGCTATTTCTGTGAAACCCCTGATGGAAAGTACACCAATCAATTTTCCTTACAAATGATTTCTTATATGTAATTATGTAATCAAGCACTCCCATAAACAAGCCAGGCCTTGACATAGAGTGATAGGGTGTAGTCACATTTTCAATGAAAGATGATTGCCTAGCCACTTATTTTGAAGTCCAATATTCGGAGTGGGGAAGTATACATTAGTTTAGAGATAAACAACAAGCTCAATGTGAAACTATAAGCTGATGCCTTCCACATAAACAAATGTACAAGAATAGTCTCCTGCAGAATCTGACAAATACAGGGCTTTCTGCAAAGCAGAGGGTGCAGGGAGCACCAGATTCATCCAATTCTGGCAGCGATCTGTTCAAAAGGAACGGTTTTGTCTGTAAATGGAAACTGCTAACAGCTTTCTGCGTCCACTGCAATTGTCTTTTCATCTGCTTGAGTTTTATAATCGTCTCGCCTTTAGAAAATTATAACACTGAGCATATTCTCCTGGAGATCTGTTGTTGAGCTGAATATTCTGGGCCACCAAATGGTGACAACAGTTGAAGAGTTTCCCAGAAAAAGCGTTACTGCCATTGCATCTCAAGGAGGCAGCCTCGGTGCTGCAGGCTCTGACAGAAGCAGAGCGTCGGATGTGTTCAGTAGAGCACAGTTCACAGAACTTTCACGGGCACTTGGACACTTGCAATACTTTGGCATAATAGTTGTTTCCTTTTCTCTCTCTTTATCTTTCCTTTAAAAATTTTTGCTTTCATTTTTCTACCAAAAATGTTTAGTTATCTAGGTGCAAAGTCATGGATGAGCCAGACGGTCCCTCTAGCCAGTGATCTCCTCGAGAAAGGACACTATTCCTTCGTACCTCTAGACCCTCTGTCCAGAGTCCAGCTCATGCAGATGCTCAATGCCTAACAGTTGAATAAATGAATGAATGATGTCATCTCTTTCATACAGTTTTTTTAAAAGCAAAGCTGCAGGCAGAAAGAGAGAGGAGGAAGAAGCCTTTCTTTATTTATATTTAGCTGTTCATCTGGGTTGTTGCCCTTGACCCTGGGATGAAGACCTGGGTTGTTGGAATTTACAGGGACTGCACTGGAGCAGACTTATCTGCTAGGCCATCAGAGTGCATCACATGATGTTTGACACCTTATAAACTATGCATTCTGCAAAACATTTCCACCAACACCTCCCTCACAACACATGAGGAGGGAAAATCAGGTACGGTCGTTCCAAGCATTAGTTCAGCTCCTTCAAAGGGCAGATGCTAAAGCAGGATCGAATATGCAGAAGACTGATTACAGCAATCACCCTTGCCTCAATCCAAAGAGGCCTTGGTGCACTCATCTTTGGCTGGTGGTGCTTATGTGGTGACGGCTGTCATAATGCATGAGTGATGGAAAGAGGCACTGGCTATTACCAAGCGTTGAGAGCCCTTTTTGTGGGCAACAGGAAGCAGGTGGTTATGGGCGATTCCTGGCAGCACAGCCTGATTTTTCTTTCCCATCCTTGTCAGGGCTGTAGCTCTCCTGAAGCATCTCCTCGTTGGCCCCACGACACAGAAATCCCGTCTCTCTGTAGGACAGAGCAGCGATGGAGACATCGTGACTATCAACTTGCATTTCTGTTTGAAAATGCCACTTGATAACAACAGCTTACTCTAAGCCACATGTGGGTCCAGCAGTTCATCTGTATCAGTTCACATGATCTGCACAGCTTGATGATGTTCACGCGTTTATCCTCCCCATTTTGCAGATGGGCAAAGCCCACCCAATGCCTCTGGCAATCACCAGTTGGTTCTCTATCTATGAGTTGGGTTCTTCCCCCTGACCCCTTTTTTACATTCCACATACAAGTGAGATCAATGGTCAATTTGTATTTCTCTGTCTAACTTATTTCAATTAGCATAATGTCCTCAAGTTCCATTTATGTTGCACATGGCAATATTTTCTTCTTTTGTGAGTATGTGTGTGTGTGTGTGTGTGTGTGTGTGTATGAATACTATTCTGAATGGTGAGATACCATGAGCAGAAAAAAATCCATGTGAAGAAAAAATTAGGTGCCCCACCCAGCCAAGGTCACCAAGACCCCAGATGTGTTCATGAGGCCATCTTGGGCATAGAATTTGATTGGCTTATTATGTCTTTAGGGGAATCACATCTCAGCAGTTGCCTACTGAAGTATTGCACGTATTCCTTCATCTTAATCTGTACTGTGGTGTGTCTATTTGTATGTATGTATGTGTGTATATACACACACATATATATGTCACTTTCTTTTTCCATTCATTCATTGATGAACACACAGGTTGCATCCCTGTCTGTGGACATGACTAACAATGTTGCAATTAACCTGGGGATTCATGTCTTTTTGATTTAGTGTTTTTGTTTTCTCTGGATAAATCCTCAGAAGTGGAACATTTCGTATTTTTGCCCAAGCTTTCTCACATGGCAGCTGGCTCCCATGATTGTGAAACAAGAAACTCCCAGGCTTTCAAACTTTGAAATTACACATCATCACTTCAGTTGCATTCTGCTCAACAAGCAAGTCAGAGGGCCAGCCTAAAATATTTAAAGGAGAGAGTGGGTGGGGAAATAGACAATTATTCTTTGTGATAGGATCCAAATCATGTTACAAATAGTCACGTGGAATGAAAGATCACTTTTGGCATTTGTGGGAACAACCTATCACAGGAAGAGGAGTTCTGAGAACTGAGAATTAAAAGAATAACTTGATTGAATTTTTTCTTATGTGTGATATTATACTAAGGCTTCATATATAGTAAATAAACCTCTCAGCAACACCAGGTGCTAAGAACTATTATCTTCACTTTTCATGTAAAATAACAGATATAGAGAGGTGAAGTAACTAACTATGGTCTTACCCTCAATAAGGTACTGAGATTCAAACCCATCTCTGTGTGACTTTCAAGCTGTGGTCTTATTCCTAATCCATGTAGCAGCTACATGAGTGAAATACACCTCAAAGAGAGAGAGAAATATACCTTCTGAACAAAATAAAGAGATTTATTTGAGCATTTGGATGATTAGGAATTAGACACAGAAGACGGAAGGCCAAGAGTTGCCCTGTGATCTTGCTCCCACATAGTGTACCAGTCAAAAATATATTGGTAATGTTTTGAGTGTGTGTATTAAGGTTTTAGTTCTCACACAATGTGTGGTTTTGAAGTGTCTGTCATTTGAAGAATGACTATATCAGTCATGTACAGAGGATGATTACTGAGTGGCCTGGGGGAAAAGAAAGAGTTTAGCACCAGAGTGATGGATAAGACATTCGTTTACTGACTCAACCAGAGTGGGGGAGATCATATAGTTGTACATGATCTTAATGCAAGGAAGGAAGAAGCGAAAACATCCCTGATCCTTTTGGTTTTTGCCCATCATAAAGCTAGGTTAACATTCGTGGGTACAAGACTTACATCATAGTTAAGTATTTGTCATTTGACATGATTTAAAAACTGTAAGACCTTCTTTTGAACCATCTCAGTCCTGAAGGTTCCTAAACTCAGTATTTCTAAAAAGGTGCTTTTTATGGGTATAGAGAATACTCCTAAAATTACAATATGGAAGCTGATTCTGATTCTCATTCCCACCTATAATATGGCTTTGATGTGTGAAAGGTCTTTCTAGAAGAGCTTCTACTACAGTTCCATGGACTAAGCGTTTCCTCATCCACTCATCTACTCATTCATTCATTCAGGTAATATTTCTAGAAGTCTCTAGGGACATTGTTGCAATAATAATCCAATGAAACTTGTTGCAATAATAGAAAAAATATGATGGTGGCTTGCACTACGGTAATTGATAGCAGAGAAACTTGCCAGAAGTGATCTGATTTTAGATAGTCTTTCAAAATTCAAGTCAACAGGATTTGTTGAAAATAAGGCATGGGATAGTAGAGATTTCAGTCTGAGAAACAGGAAAGGTGGAGTTGTCATGCATTCAGATGGGAAAGACTATGGCAGGAGAGGTTGGGAGAAAGATTAGAGATTAAGTTTAGGAACTGTGATGTTTTCAATACCTAAGAGATATCTGGGAGGATATTTTAAGTAGGATGTTGAATGTAGGAGTTCAGAGTTTGAAGGACAGAGCCAGGTTAATGATGAATATTTACATATAATCAGTATACAAATTATACTTCAAGCCATGGGATTGGATGTGTTGACTTATCCAAGGGAGTATATATAGATAAATAAGAAAAAGAGATTCAAGGCCTGGCTCTTTGAACAAGTCAACATTTAGAAGTAAAGAAAAAGAGAAGGTGCCAGTAAATGAATCTTAGAAGGTGGGCATTTTTCTTGGAAGAGAGCCAAGTGATTCCTGAGTCAAGTGAAAGGATATTCAGGGAGGCGGGAGGGGTCATCACATCAAATGAGGTTAGTGGGGTGAGTCTGATAAGAAGTGAGAATTGATTAAGAACAGCAATGTCAAGGCCATGGTAACTTTGATAGAATCATTTCTGATGAGGACCTGAGGCTGAAATCTCAACTATAGTATGTTTATGGAAAAATGAAAAGCATGATTGTGGAGACCAAGTGTGAACCTTTCTTTTCTGTAAATAAAATGGACTGGCACTGGAAGAGCTTGATAGAGATATTATATTTTTATGATGCTGGTGGTGATCTAGAAGAAAGGAAATAATTGATGATGAAGGAGTTGGGGGAGATTTGCTATAGCAGTTTGCTTGAGTCAGTGAATAGTATAGGATCTAGTGGATACATGGAAGTGTTGGCCATAGATGAGAGCATGGTACTTCAACATATGGGAAGGAATGCATTATTTTGGGTCCAGATAAATTTAGTGTGGAAGTTTTTGTTGGGGAACATGGGAAAATTATCTTTTGATTGCTCTATTATCTCAGTTAAACAATATGGCAGACGACCAGACGACAATGATGTGGAAATAGATGACAGAACTTTGAAGAAAGACTGGAAGGTCAGAAACAGCCAAGAAAGTGGGAGACATTTGATTAGGGGAATATGGTATATTTTCTAGGGTTTAATGCTCATAAATTCAAAGTGGAACCACCTATGTTTATATGGATTTTCCTCTAGTCATGTTTATAGTCACAGAATGGGTGGAGAATTGGCTTAAACATGATTTTAGGGTGGTTCCTTTTTTTTTTTTTTTTTTTTTCAAGCAAGAGAGGGAGAGAACAGTTGAGAGCATATTAGGGGAATGCTTATGATTCTGGGTTTTAAGTTGAATAAAAACAAAGGCTGATGGATACAAAGATGAAATACATTTTAATCTGGATGGAGTTGAGGGATTGTTGGAATGTGAGCCTAACAGGAGAGAGATGTGTGGAGGTGATAAGAAGTAAGTGTGGGATTTTTGAAGTTGTTATTTTAGAGGGGTGGCAGGAGACCGTGTTAGCTGGAATGTGACGATGACATAGTGAGTGATTGAGATGCAATGGGGGGCATTAATGTGGAGGAAGTCAAATAGAGGAGAAGCTGGGGTGTGGATATGCCATCTCTGTGTACACTGGGACAACCACCTTGAAACTGTACTGCCACTTGCTAAGGTAATTCTTGAACACCAGATTCTTATGGAATATTTGTTGAATGAAGGGTTTTTTATGATGATAATCAAACTGTAGATTCTCAGGTGCACAGGTGAAGCAGAAATAAATGGATCCTATTCCACAGTGAGCCAAAGTGAGGATACTAATCTCTAAAAATAGAGTGCAGCATATTAGCTCTTTGGGGGAATTACTTGGTAACTTCTTTTTCCCTGGACCCTGTAAGCACTTAGCTTCCTAGAACCCCAACAGGATGAATTCACATCACACTGGCAAGCCTTTTTCTCTTTAAAATATTTCTGTTTTTATATAATTAGGCTTTGGAAAGAAGACAAACATAAGCAGAGGGTATTATGTATAGAGTAGGTGAAGAAGGAGAAAAGTGTCAATGTAATTTGAATTTTTTTCTCATCATTATAATAGTCTCTAGAGTTTAGCTTCTTCTCTTTCTCCTTCTTTCCAATTAAAAGTGAGAGCTTTATTGCCTACCCTCTCTAAGGAAATTGTGAGTAAGGTCAGAAAATCATGCTATATTTATATGGATAAATGGATTGTGTTCCCAACTTTTGGGGGTTGACTTGATTGGAAGGTGGAATGTGTTTTCCCACAGAAACAATTTTACACATGGAAGTTAGTTTCCTAGGCAAGTCTACTTAATCATAATTTCCCAAGGAATATTATTTGGTTTTGTCTTAATAAATATGACTGTAACATTTTATAATACTATGTTAATGTAATTGAAAGGGAATAGTCTCTCCCTTCCTTTGGAGTTTTCCTAGTCCATAAAATAGAGAATTATATAGATACTTCTTCTCTTTTAAGGAAAAAGTAGGGTCTAGGTAAAAGTATTTTTTTATATGGCTTAGTTTCCTCTAAAAATATGATGTCTGGGGGGATGAGGGTGAAGGAAAGAGGGAAGTCCTTCCAGAAGTCCATGTTAGCCTCGAGTCTTAGCATCAGTGCCCAATTCAGCTTTAGCAGTAATAAAGCAGATGATGTATTTTAATTCCTGTCTGTCTTCTGAGGCTACTTTCCAATTGGACCAGAATCCTTAGGGGAGAAGTAAGTGATTATTGGCATTCTCAAACCCCAGCGTTACATAGCATTAGAGCAAGATGCACTCGGGGGATGTGCTTCATGGATGTGAATGAAGTCAGACTTTTCCACTAAACCCATTTGATGCCTCAAACTCCTCCTACCAGGAGTGTTCCCCCCCGCCCCCTTGCTGTTGACCCTCTTCCTTCTTCCACTCCTCTTCCACATTCTTCACAACTGTCAAGTCCTTGAAAGGCATGCAGGGTATAATTCAAATAGTTCCAGAAAAAGACTTCCCATCTTATTATCATTCAACCTGTCTGCTACACACCTATCCATTCTTGCTTGGGAGGCAGGGTGGCAGGGTGGAAATGTAGAACTTAGGGGTAGACAATTTGATTTAAATGTGGGTTGATAGCTACAGATTATGAAACCTTGGGCAACTTGATTAGCTACCTGAGACTCAGTTTCCTCATGTAAAATAAAAGATGCCCACTAATACCCAACTTGAAGAATTGCTGTCTGGATTCAGTGTGCTCGCCCTGTGTCTCTAATGCAGTGTCTGACACAGGTTTACTAGTATGGATGTTACCTCTCTTTTACTAATTTCAGGGGGTAGAAATTACCCACATTTTATTAAGAGATTGTGGGGCTCTGAGAAGCTAAGTGAATTGCAGAGCTGGGATTTGCACCCCGGTCGGTCTTACTCCCCTTGTATCACACTCTCTGTCCTCTTGTGGAGGGTCCTTCTTCTGCCCACATTCATGGGGATGTGGGTTAAGGATGATTCTGGTGCTGTCCATGGTACCTTCCCAGAATGCCTCTGTCAGACCGAAAGCCCAAAGAAGGTGCCGGCTAGGATGTGGCTGAGTGGCTCATCTTTTCCAAGTGTTTCTCAGGAATAATTCTGACTACTGGGAATGACATTTTAACAAGAAATTATGACATGTTCTTCCTTCCAGTGTGTCCCATTTAAAATGGACATTTTTCAGACAACTGAATGCCTACGTTCAGACTCCAGCTGAAGAGAAATCACTGTCAAAACCAAAAAAGCAGTATAATAGTGAGACACGAGAAAGAGACATGTAAGACATTATTTTGGTTTCGAATAGTTGGAAATTATATAGAACTTAATGAGAGTTGGAGATATGACCGATGCTGATTTCCTGTGAAGAGGAAGAGCTCCACACATCCTCTGCTGTCTCCTGATCTGGACAAGAATAGCTTTGTCGTCACACACCCAGGACACGTCTTTCAATCAGCAAAAAAACCCCAAACTGAAAAAAAAAAAAAAAAAAAAAAAAAAAAAAAAAAAAAAAAAAAAAAAAAAACCAGACAGAATTACTGGGGCTTCAGAAGATTTTCAGTGACAGGTAACGTTTTGAAGAGAACGTTTGTACTGGGTACATTTTTCTGTGTAAAGTTCAAAAAGTTGCTCAAATCTCTCCCTCACAGGGTTTAGGTGTCTTCCACAAACTGATTTTATTTGTAGAAGAGCAGGACGGGGAGGCAAAATAATAAAAAGAACAAAAGTGGCTGCGGGAGATGGAGCGATAGAGCGATGTGCCAAAGGAGAGGAGAGGGTGAAAATAGAAGAGGTGCTCTCTGTAAAGAGGAAAAAGAAGCACTCTGGTGGGGAAAGGCTTCTAGCCAACTTTAAGCATTTTATTTGCTTTTTCATCGCAAACTGTGGAAAAACATAATCATTGTTTGATTGGAATTTGATTCCTTTGTGACTGTGTAGGTGGGAAATGGCTTTGAATCGCTGTGTTGGCCTGAAGTGTTCAAGGTCTAGGGAGACATGTACCCCACGTTATTGCTGCCATCTATCGGCCGTACATCTCTGTGTGACTGCCATTTGTGGATGGGGAGGGACCATGGTGTGCATCTCCCGGGGAACTTTCCTCTATTTTTGGTTCTAAGAAGGAGCCTGGTACTAAGGACACGAATTCACTCTGGGAACCACAAGGCTCATGGAAATAGATATTTGTAGACAGGACCACATGGGAGTGAGAAGCTTGTGGCACCACCAGTCAAGCTGATGTGAGCCTGGGCAAGAATGTAATCTTTCTGTCTCAGTGTATGCATCCATAAAAGGGAGGAGATGGCCCCTCCAGGGTTTCTGTAAAGGACAAATGTGACTGTATGTGTCAAAGGCTTAGCGGAGTGTCTGGGGCACAGCAAGGCGAGTTGTTACGGTTCATGCAGGAAAAGCAGGGCATTCAAGCAATATTTTAAAAGAGAGAATTTAACATAGAGAATTGGTTAAATAGGGATGGGAGAACAAAATAGGGAATAAAACCAAAACAACAACAAAACTCTCAGAGGCAGCACAGGGAGGGCCACTGAGGAAGGGAAAGGGAAAGGGAAGTGATCAGAACTGGGAAGGGACACAGGCCGCCAGGGTTTGGGGATGGAGCACAGAGAGGTGAATCCTGAGGCGGTGGGGGAAAACCCAACTGGATGCTGGCTGCAGTAGCCCAGGTCAAGAGCTTGAGCTGGTGTGACATGCCAGGAGCAGACAAGTAGCAGCATTGGCGCTCCAGTCGCAGGGCTCGACTTCTATCTTGACAGATGCTGCATTCTAGCAAGTCTGTGGGCTTTTCCCAAAAGGGGAGTTTGCTGATGTCTCCAGTGAAGACTGTTCTTCAGTGAAACAGGCAAGTTTTCACATGCACAGATCGGGGTAGATGTACTCTGTTGCTGGTATTCGCCCGACAGGATGAACGGCTGTCAGCTGGCCCCGTCCCAGGAAGGAGGGAAAGAGCATGAGCAGAGACACCTGCTGGCTGTGCCTGGGACAGCGCAGACAGGGAGAGGGGCTGCGGGCCCCTTGCCGCCCTCTGCCCTGCATTTATCTCACGTCTAGTGTTGCATTACATTAGGTTTGCTGGGAGTCAGAGAAGACGCAATTCTGACTCCCAAAGTGCGCAGAGAAGGCAAGTATACACAGCAGCCCTGTCTCCTTCACCGGCTCAGTGCATCTCGTGTCCTTTTCAGATCGTAGGGGTTTTTCTGGACCCAGTAGCAAACGGATTCTCTAAGCTTGAAAGCAGGAAGTGATTAAAAACGGAGGCACCATTCCTCTGGGTTTGACAGGGAGTGTCCCGTTGACAAGTCCCGCCCCGTTCAGGTCTTGTGCCTTAGTACACACACGCTCACACACTCACACATGACACACTCACACACTTACATGCCTGAACACCTTCCACGTCCTTACTCCAAATGGTCTTCCTTTCAACTTCCAAAACTCATGGGAAATCGAATTAAAACATATCAAGAAAACTCAGTGAAGATTAAGAGAGAACATGATAGTCATTTCAAGATGATTATATACCATTCTATCAAAGGGACAATTTGATATTCTTCACCTCCCTCCCTTCCTCTCTCCCCCCTCCCTCCCTCCAGATTGGTCGCTCTTCCTTTGCTTTTGCTCCTTCTGAGAACCCAGCTGCAAGTCTCTAGAGTGATGCAGATCAGACCTGTTACTCTGTCTGGGTTAGTCACAGATGACAACAATATAGCTCCTACCCTCAAGGAGCTCACACTCTAACAAGAAAGACCAACTTTCAAAGTCAAATTATAACAAGATGATAAATGCTTTTATAAAAGGATGGGCAAGACACACATTTCTTGATTTGGGGGCTACCATGAAAAATAACTGTAAAGCTGCAGAAAGAAGTTTCTAGGATGTTCGATGATGTACCTTAGCCAGGTGGTGAAGAGCTGGTGTCAGATCCTGGGTTGGTATCACTGGTTCTGTCATCTTAACAAGTTTCTTAGACATTTGGTGCCCTTTCTGTCACATACAGAATGGAACTAATACTTCACAGTTGGATGAAATGATTCTACACACGCATATACATACATATATATAGCAAAATATATGCAGCAAATAAAATCATGTCTAGCACATAGAAAATGTTAAAAATTTTGGTTAATATTAATATTTGTATAGTGTAATCGAGTTTAAAATAATCTTTTAATTTAATCCCAAGTTATATGAATGTTTGTCTTTCCTGACCTGGGAAAGTAGGCGGGGTAGTTATTGCTTTTTAAACAGGGGCAGTGAGGCCCCGAGAGGTTGAGGGACAGTCACAGAGCCACCGAGCAGTGGAGCTGGACGCCTGTCTCGGTGCGTCTTCTCTCACATTCTTTCTATTTTGCACGAAGCATCAGACATTGATTTGGAAAAGCAACCGATGCTTCCTATGTGTCAGCTGCTGCCTGGCTGCAGTGGTGCTGACCGCAAACACAGCTAAGTGACACCATACAAGATCCCGGGTGATGGCGACAGAAGCGGGCAGGAGACCACCCAGCAGCACATACACACCTGAGTCAGCTGCAGGCCACCTTCACCCAAGTACTTGTGGGAACATGAACCCCACAGTGTCCTCACAATTCAGGTCCCATGTCCTTTTAACATCATCAGGAGCTCTGTAGTTTGACGTGGATCCAAAGCGAGAGATCTTTGATTGTCTGTTCAAACTTTGGCCGTTTCCTGGACTGTTTCCTTGGGCCATGAAGTCAGGTCCTGTGAAGATGCATTAGGATTCTGAGTGCTAAGATGTGTGGAGCTGAGAGAGAAGCAGGATGGTGCGGGAGCCCGCAGTTACCTGGGAAGGGAGCACAGACCAGACATGGTCACGGAGCCCATTTGTTTAGGTTCGATTCTTGATGCCATGTGCCGAGCCCTGGCTTTCCAGGAGTCTGTGGGCTGTTGGGGAGACGTGTGAACACATACTTGATGCAGGGACAGCATGGCTTAAAATCTATAAAGCAGTGTGCAGATGTCTGAATAGCAAACCAACAGGCAAAACCCGAGACTTCTAAGTCTTTTTGGGGAAAAGCAAGGACCCCACGTTGGCAACTTGAGTGTGGGACGCTAGATACTTGCCCCATTCCTACTGCAGGGAACCTGGACACGCCCACCAAGGGAGAAGCCCCGCCCCTCATATCTGCAGGGCTCCACCTGGCCTGGGTGAGGCGGGCAGCACAGCTGGTCCACAGGGGTGCCTTCCCCTGATGGAACTGTCCCTGCCCGCAGGGAGCTTCCACTCGCTGTTTCTGCTTTTAATCAACTTGCTGTGTGCGCCTGACCACACGGCTCTCTCCACGAATTTTTTCTGGATGGACCCAGCGTCTCATCAGTGTGTCTAGCTCACCCTCTCCCACATCAGTATTTACACTGTAATATGGGCTGATGTAACTTTGTACAGGTAACAGAGGAAGAAATGATTCGTTGTGCATCTCAGAACACGAGAAGCTTTCAGTCAGTAGATGCCATTTTAGCAGGTGTTTAAAGCATGGACAAGAGTTTTCTAAACAAATAATTAAGGAGGTACAGAGGATACCACCTCTCTAGAGACCTGCAGTTATGTACACAGTCAGCTAAACCCACACTGGCTTCTTAACCCACGTTGTTTGTGTCGGTCCCCAACTCCTGATATTATCTTATTTTTTTGTTAAACTAGTGAGTGTGAAATAACATCTCACTGTTGTTTCAGTTACAGTTCCTTTATTGCTAATGAGGAAGTTTAGTACTTTTAATATTTATTTCCAATTAATATTTTGTTGTTCAATACCTACTCGTGACGTCTGCCCATTTTTCCATTTGAGTCGCTTAAATTTTTCTTATTGATTTGTAGGAATTTTCTTACATTCTGCACACTGGTCTCTGTTGGTTTTGTTTTTCAAATATATTCTCTGGACTTGTTCTCATATATATTCTTGTATGCATAATATATCCTATATGTTGTGTTTAATTATATATTGTACAATTTAATAGAATTTTATATTATGTATTAAATTAGTGCCATCTTAAATACACACACCCATGTATATGGAATCTTATATTCTCATATATACTATATCTATATAATGACTCATCTTCTTATATGATTTATTGGTCTATCTTGTTAAAGAAACATTCTTCATCCTGAATAATAAGTATATGTTGTTTTACATATATATATTTAAAAAATCTTAAAGTTTTGCCTTTCATAGTTCAACATGTAAACTATTTAGAATCTCTTTTTGTCTGCTGTGATGTAGGCATCCATTATCTGTTATTTTTCAACATTGAGAACTGATTGTCCCAGGACCATTTATTGAATGGTCCAGATTATGCAGCTTTTTAAGTTAAATGTTGCTCTAAGGACACAGGCACATTCTCATGGGGACGAGGGTATCTGGGCTTGACCCTTGTCCCTGCCATCTAACTGTATGCCTTTGGTCAGCATTTAGTGGAGCAATTTGGACTGAAGAGTTGAAGAGTTCCAGCTCATTCTGCAGTCACTTGTGATGCAGGAACCTCATAGGCAGTTCTTGACTGAGAGATGGTTCTTTCTTGTACCTCGAAGGTGCGCAAAGAGACTCCATTGGTAGGAGGATGTCCTTTAACACACGAGAAGTGGCCTCTGTGTTCAGTACTCACGGCCCTACCTGACTCACAGCCCGGTTTGCTCAGGGAAGTGCTGAAGGTCCTCTCTGCTGGCTGGAAGTAGACCCAGCAATGTCTTCATGCACACCCCAAACTTGCTTCTACTCCAGCAGTCCCAGAAGGACCTCCGTTTTCCCAGAGAGCACAGTTTGATACTATTTTGAACTCAACTTAATTCTAGTGATAAAATATCATGTATTTTGAAGAAATTTAAATTTTTTTAGTTTCATCTTGTTAAAAATTGATTTTATTGAAGGGTATTTTTAACACTAACTAGGCTTGAAGTGTACATGATAGCTGCATCTATAGAGAATACAGTAAGTTCACCACTGATTCTTTTTTTTCTTTACCATACAAACCATCCCCTTTATCCCGTTTGCCCCCACCCCTTTCCCATCTCTTCCTGCACTCCTCTCTTATCTGCCTTTTTCCCACTAGAAGTCTGTTTTTGCTTAATTTAGTTCATTTATTTGCTTGATATTTATATATGCCACAGATGAGTGATATCATATGATGTTTTTCTCCTGGTTTGTCTTGGTAAGCAGGATTCTGTGAATGAAAAGCGTTCTCCTTTTTGATAGCTGTGTAGCATTCCATTGTGTATATAGACCACTATGAAGATGATTTTTTTAATTCACATTTTTATGTTTGGTATTCAGTATACTTCTGGCACATATGAATTGGGCAATACTATCTGAAAGCAACACTTTCTGGAAAGTTGAGAGGGGGTACTCTGTATATTATAATTTCTATTTTGGTGCATTGGGGAGGAAAGCATATATCGTAGGGAACTAACATTTGTTTAGCATGTGTTATGTCTTATGAGTGCATTCTTTAAGAACACTTGTTAATATAATTCTTTTAAATTGCATTTTTAAGCTGAGAAAATGGAGATCCAGAAAGAATATATATAACCAGCCCTTGCAACTTAGATATTATGGTTAAATCATGGTCTGTCTGACTCCAAAGACTATACTTGTTCTACTTCTATAGTTCAGGAGTAACATTGTAGTCAGTTGCAGAAATCCTGACCAGTGCGCTCACTCAAGGGAAGCTCCACGTCCTCCTGTCTGGTGTCAGACTGTCTCCAGGTTCACTGCCATTGACCACAGAGACCCCAAGGGCTCAGACCAGAGCCCCCAACTGGATGGTGGCTCAGCATGACAAGAAGCTGCTGTTGTTTTCAACCACAGTGATGAGATCGGACTTCACTGGTATGATGCCTTATAGATTGCAAACCACTTGCCCATGTGTCTGCACTCCTGGGAAGAAGACAAGACAGAGGTCAGCAAGCTTATGCTGCTCACCTGAGCTCACCCTGCTTGCAGCGACCTGGATGAGTTTGGCCACTGTGCTCCTCTAGTGATATGTAGAAGAATGAAAGGCACTCAGTTCAGACTGACAGTGTGTCCTGACTCCCAGCTAGCCTAGCAGATGCACAGATTTATAACTAGGCTTAAAATGGCAACAGCATAATTTCATAACAGCTCACAATTTATTTTCCCTGCTGGAAAGGAAAGCTGCCCTTTCTTCTTTTTGCCTTTATGCTTTGTAAGAAAACCCACTTGTGGGTTGTAATCATGAGTGGAGAATGGGGGCACCTCGATTTGTGCAATTTTCAGACCATCAGCAAGGGAGGAAACGTTTTTCAGTCATTTGGAAATGGTAATAAATAGGACTCTGAGTCAGGCAATTTGCAAGAGCCAGAGCAATTATGATACTTCAACCTGTTCTGAAAGACGCTCCTCATGTGGATCTTCTTTTTCCATCTTCTTAGGTATCCTGTCAAACACTGCAGCCAGCAAGGGTCCTGGGAGGCTCATCTGGCTTTTCCTACCCAAGGGAGCTAAGCAGAAACTCCCCTCCAAGCTGACTGTTCACCAAGAACCCCACACTGTTACTTCCGTGGGCTCCAGCGGTGGCATTGCTTTTCTGTCCCCCTTCTTCCTCTGAGGTATGTTCTGTGCTCAGAGCCTCTCAGTACCTCTGCAGAGAGAAGTACACGGTAGATTTGGGGAACACAGCCATTAGAGCCTATCACCAGCTGCATATTTAGAGGATTTGTGATAATTCTAGGGAGAGTCAGTTACCATCATTAGCCTCAGTTTCTTCATCTGTGAAATGGGAATAAGGTCTTTCTCGCTGCATCACCATGTAGCACTGTGTGAAAATACTCTGTACACAAAATTGATCATTACTGTCTAATTATTATCTCTTCACATTTATGGCTCTCTTCTTTTTGAAGTGTACCTTCCATTTTTAGCAAAACCTCCTTTCCCACATTCCTTTCAAGTTGGTTTTTGTCATTCTTTTTTTGAAATTCCTGGGGTTGTGTGGTGGTTAATTGTGTGTGAGTTTTTTGTGCTTATTATGCTGGGCCATCATGCGTAGAGATTTGGTCACGTGTTATTCTGCATGTTTCTGCGAGGGTGATTTTGGATGAAATTTACGTTTAAATTGAAGGACACTGTCTGCGTAATGTGGGTGGGCCTCATCCAATCAGGCCAAGTCCTGACTAGAACAAGAGATGGGCTTCCCTGGAGCAAGAAGGTGGTCTTCATATCTGTTCTGCATCATTGTTTCTTTCCTGAGTCTCTAGCCTGCTGGTCCATATAGATTTTGGATGGTCCAGCCTTCCTAATCATATGAGCCGATTCCTTAGAATAAATCTTTCTCTTTATAGTCACATCTTTCAGGTTGTATTTCCGGGGACAACTCTGTTGAAGACAGAGTGGTTTGTGGTAACTTCCTTATGAGGTTACCCTGGAGTTGAGACGTGATGGCCGCTCCTCTGAGCCTGCTGGGCTGGGCGGCCTGGAGCCTGGGCTTGTCCCTGCTGTCTGCGCTGCTCCAGCGTGACGGAGAAGAGCCTACTGGCACAGATGCTGCTACAGGAATGCAGGACTCTCTCTTCTGTGGGTTTCTTTCCCCAGCAGCCCAGACTCAAATCTTTTCTCTTTTGGATACTGGGAAGCTTTAGATTTTGTGTCCTCTGGCCTTGTTTAAACAGCAGTAATACCATGTTACTCCCTTCTTCAGGTGCCCGCTATGGTTCCCTGTTCTCACCACATCACGTGCAAACACCCTTGCCTGACTGAGCATATCACACCCATCTTCCTCCTGTCCCTTAAATGTGACTCCTTCCTTCTTTCCTTCCTTCCTTCTTTCCTTCCTTCCTTCCTTCCTTCTTTCCTTCCTTCCTTCCTTCCTTCCTTCCTTCCTTCTTTCCTTCCTTCCTTCCTTCCTTCCTTCCTTCCTTCCTTCCTTCCTTCCTTCCTCTTTCTTTTCTTTCTTAAAGGAAAGGTGAAGGCAGGAATGAAGATGAGGAGGAAAGCAGACAGGAAGAGAGAGGAGGAAGAAGCATTTTTAGTTTATTTTTATTTAGTTATCACACTGTTAAGTTATTATTTGAGACAGTCCTGGAAGGAAGACCTGGAGAAAGTCCTCACCTTTCTCATGAGACCGAGATAGAAATGAGTCTCCACGACAGAGAATGTGGTGGAGTCCAGTCTTCTGCTGGCTCTGAAGTCCATGCATTGTCCCTCATCCTGCTGATGAGGGCTGATGGGTACCAGCACAACTGCTGTGTCATGATGCCCTTAGACTCTGCCTCCTTTGGTTCATTTTGGGGCTATTTGCCTGTTTCTTTTCTCTCACCACAACCTTGACATTTCTGGAGATTATCACAGTTAGACACCAAACAAATAATGAACCAAAAGAAGCACCTCCCCCTTTCTTTGTTAATTTGCTGTGAAAACCTGAACGTTAAAGAATGAGTTTAATTTATTTTATTAATTTATTATTTGCTTGGTAGCCAGCCACAATCGTTACAAATTCAGTGACAAGATACTTCCTTCCATGTGGTTTTGACAATATATTTTGCTTTGTCATTGTCGTTCTTGATAAGTTTTTATAAAACCTCTTTGGTACCCAACTGGGTTTGTTATCCACAAGAAACAACAGATTCGTATCTGGTTTCAACACAGAGGAAGACAGAATGAAGGAAAGATGAAGGGTGAGCTAAGATGGCAGCACCGCAAAGCATTCTGGGAGTGCTTCCATTAGACTTCCCAGAGTGGAGCACCTGAGCTCTTCTGGACACGTTTAAGATTCTATGTTTATCCCCCTCAGGCCAGAGGAGTGTCTACCATTGCAGGGCTGCCTTAGTCAGTTTGGCCTGCTATAAAAAACTGCTTTAGACTTTATTACTATATTACTATAGACTGGGTGATTTACTAGAGACTGGGCAGAGGGGAGAGGAGGAGAGAGAGACAGAGATAACATTGATTTCTTCAATCCAGTATGAGGGCACAAAGCACGTAGTAAGTAGCTGCTCAATAAACTACTTCTTGTTGCTTTTCCCATCTGAGCGGACCCTGACTGCTATTTGTTTCCATCTCTCTACTTGATTTTGCACATATTAAGACCCAGATCTGTCTTAATTGCCTTTGTTCCCATCACCGGTTGAACAAAGCCCCAGCCATGTAATAGGTGCTTGCAAACATTAAATAGAACCGTGACAGCAGTCAGAAAATGTTAAATTCAGTCTTCAGAGTAGGAAAACACTGCCTGCCGACAGTGGTGTCAGACAGCCCTGTTTACTTAAAAAAGGGTTTTGTTTTTTTAAAATAGGATGTTCTCCAGAGTGTTTTTGTTTGTGCATATGCTGGATTTAAGCTGGTATATGAGGACAGAGCGCCCTGTGCCTCTCTTTTTTGCTGTGCCTGTGTGTTAGTGCTTGAAATGACAGGCTGTGGGGGCAGCCATTGCAATTCTGCTATGACTTTCTGCTTGGAATCCTTTTAGAATTAGCCCAAAAGGTTGCTTTGGCGCTCTAGCAGCAGACAATGTATGAATAGGGGAAAGTGGGTAAGCAAAGAGCACATGCATGGATGGGTTTTACAAATGGAAGAAAATCATGGCAGAAGTCAGGTATGGAAACCCACTTCCTCTCATGTCGTCTCGTGGTTCATTGCAAGGTCATCCAGGGGAAGATAAATAGGAGGCAATGGGAGATAAGGGGCCAAAACATGGACAGGACAGACCAGCATGGCGCCTGAGACCGCACAGAAGGATGGGCTTTCCCCATGTGCCTTCACACCTGCCAGGCAGTTCTTGGTTTGTTCTTTGTTCCCTGGCTGAGGGCTTCCTCCTCAAATACCTCAGCCCTGCAGATGTCCAGGGCTGCTGAGGGACAGAGTGAGCAGTGAGGACGGTGTGTCCTGTGTGCTGGGAGCCCGTGTTTATGTCATCCTTGGACTTACACGTGTGACTAGACCTCATCTGTTGACTACCAGTCTCCCATCCATCAACCCCGTCTGCTGGAGGCAGAACCCGAGTCCTGGTGGGACTCTGGAGCATGGGTCTGTGCTCTTTTTCTGCCCAGCAGGCCTGGGAAGCAAAGGGACTGGAGTTGCAGATGGAAGTTGTTTGCTGCATGTGCGTGTCTAGGGGCAGGGAAGGCTGCAGTTGGTGTTCCTGCCAGAAAACACCAGCTGGTGATGCTTTTCCGTCTGTCCCCCTTGCTCCAATGCCAGGTGGGGGGACGTTGGAGGACTCATGTGCTCAGCCTTCTCCTTCCAGTTTCCATTTTGGGTTTACGCATCCTTGGCATGAGGGCAGCGCAGCTGTAGGTCTGCTTCTCGGCCCTCCTGGCAGTGAGGCTGTGATGACTATCTCTCTGGGAGGCAGGGAGGAGGCGCAGGCTTTCTGCACCTGCTCTGGCTTGCATGAGGGATTTCCCCCGCTCACCCTTTAGACCAAGGCAACTGGTACAAATGGAACTATTTCTAGCCCATTGAAGGAGAGAGATGAATCCTCTGTCCAGAAGGGAGGCCTCAGGGATACTGCTAGTGCTATGTCTTCAGAGAAGGCAGCCTGGATTTCATATTTAAAGCAAGTCACTTATCACCACATCACACTGGGTTTTCAAAGCTGGAGACATCACAAAGTCTTTACAATACATGATTTTGGGAAGTTTCTTATTTAATCCTCCTAATTCAGTAAGTATCCTCATTTATGGACTGAAGACTGAATGAGTGAATAAGTCGATATCTATCTGTCTATCGTCTTCATCCATCTATCCATCGTCTCTATTATCTGTCTATATCATCTATCAACCTACCTATCATTTATTATTAAGAGAGAGTTTTAATTCCAATTCCCATCTAATCTCTTAACACCAGGAGTGGTACTAACTGGTTTAGAAATTTTAGTTTTCCAAATCCCCTCATAAAATGAGACATTTATTACTTGAGTTTGCTGGTTTTCTTCTTTCCCAAATCATGCAGATATGTATCTAAGTGTGAATATTGACCTGTATTTCTGTGTTGGATCTTAGTGTCCTATCTTGAGAGGCATGTGATATCACAATGGTGCCCCAAAATGTCCAACTGGATCTATTTTTTGCTACTCAGTAGCAATTTTACCTAGAACACATGAATTAGCTTCCCTGTACTTAATTTTCTCTTTTGGAAGATGGAGATGATGTAATAATAATAATAATAGTAATAATAGTAATAATAATAATAATAATAATAATAATAATAATAATGGAGTAATTACTTAAGACAATACCTGTACTTGGTGTGCTATATGAGGTTTGCAATTATTGGGATGGGTGTGTGGCCAGGAAATGTTATATTAGAGTCTTATATATGGTGTATAAACATCTCAACCTTGTGCATAAGACCTTACAGTTTTGTCGTCAAAGAGCATTCCCTGTGAAGGCTCCCTCTTTCCCTAATGTTCTTTCTAGCCCTCATCAATTCTTGTCACCTTTCGACAACTCCCCTTTACATACTCCTCCTGGTGTGTCCCAGCACCCTCTGCCATGAGAACGGAGACTCTACTCATGTTCCTTTCTTGCTATAGAAAGATACAGATGTGTGTATACAAACACATTCTTCTAGAGGTAATGTAGGTAGCAATTCCAGTGTCATTGGGAGCTGAGGTTCTCCTCCTTAGAGAAAAGTTAGAATCATATAAAGTCCGGATACATTTTCTCTTAAAAACAACAACAAAAAAAGTCATTAGATTTGTCCACTGAAAACTTCTAGAAAGAATGTTGACCAGCCCAGTAGAAATAAGAACTCTTCACATCCCAAATGTGGTCTCCAGATAACCATTCTCATCAAAGAACTGGAGCTTCTTAGAGAAATGGATCATGACTGATGTGAGATAGGAAATTCATGAGATGCATCTGGACCATCTCGTCACACCGGAAAACAAGGAAGCTAGCGAATGCTGGGGGTCATGTTAAAAGACAGGGCAAGGTGGAGTTGTTTCCAATGACTACGGGTGGAAAATTTAAATATCGAAAAGAATACTAGCTGCAATATTCATATTAAAATATATCAAGAATGTTAAAAATCCGTAACTCCTAATGATATTTTAAACAAACAAAAAAGTCACTAATTACTTTTGGAGAATTGTAGGAATACGACTAATTATTGAGAAAATTGCTAAATAAAGGAAAACAAAGAGAAAGCTACAGCATATATTCTTTCTTATTGTAACCAAGTAGTTGATGTGGCAGTTCATCCTTTTTTAGTTTTTTTAGAGGAAAGGTGCAGGCAGGAATGAAGATGAGCAGAGACCAGCAGGCAGGAAGAGAGAGAGGAGGAAGCACTTTATTTATTTTATTTAGTTGCTCATCTTGGTTGTTTTCTCTGCCCCTGGGTCTTGAACTCAGGACCTTGGTGTTTATATGGAGTGTGCCCATGGTGTACTAGACCGTTAGGCCGTCAGGGTATGCCATGAAATTTATTCTTTCTGAAAGTATCCTGCTCAAAAATTAAGAAAGAAAATTAGAAGATCACTATTTTGTAACACCTAATGAAATAACAAATGCAGACAATGTTTATCCATGGTTATTAGAGCCTGAGATGAAATACTTATGAGAACATTAAGAAAGTTATAACAGGATGGAACACTGAGACCCATCGGTCAGTGCGAACAGAGATAAACAGACACGCGCTGTCTCCGGATGGACCCACTCCATACCATGTGAGTTGACCAAACCTGAGCTGAATGATTAAATCTCTAGATCTAACTAACGCTTTTCAGGAAATTCAGGAGACAGAAGGACATAGGAAACACTTCACTGCCACAGGCAAGTGCATGACAAAATCTAGAATGAGGAAAACGACCACAAAATTATGTAGCACTTTAACCAAGAAATTCTAAGGGAATACTAAAAAAGGTAGAAGAAATCTGTAGATACAAAGGAATCGGGAGGCATATTAACCAATGTAATAAGGACATGGAGGAGCTGTGAGCAGTCTGAATATTTGATAATACAATGGCTTTTGTGTTAAAGTTTTAGACGCGATAATGTGATTTTGAATATGCCTTGAAAAAATGTTCTTCTATTTGAGACATGCACACTGAAATATTTATAGATAAAAATAGTGCAATGCCTGGGAAATGTTTTGAACTTATCTGGTGTTCCAGAATAGGGAGGATATAAATGAAGGATATAATGAGGATATAAATCCCTTGTGAAGAGATACTTGTTGATCTTTGGAAATGGATATGTGGGTTTCGCCACATTATTTTCTCTCTTCTTGTATTTGTTTATACTTTTCCTTAATAAATCATTTAAAACCAAATGAAACAATCAGTATTGTTCTTATCCTCTTTTTACACAATTTCTTCACATTTTGTTTCTCAAGTTTTTCATTTTCTCAAGTTTCTCTTATTGTTTTCTGGCCAGTCTTGGCTCCACTCAGACTGTCCTGCCCATTTCAGATCCTCCAGGTGATTACTTAGTTGTACAGCTGTCTGGATTGAATTTCCCTTTTGAAACTTGAAATTGTCATTCATCTTTTTTTTTTTTTTTTTTGGAGCCAGGTTCTACCTCATCCCAGATCTAATTCTATATCAGAATACACTCACACACACATAGGCCCCAAGGTGTCCAGAATTTAAGACCTGACCTGTTTCCCATGTGTCTAAGGACAGATAGCAGATTCCTTCTTTCCTTCCAGAAGGACAGAATAGGTGTGAAATATTTGAGTGCCAGAAATGGAAACTACCATCCATCCAGTATTATAAAATGTATGGGATTCAAGGAATGACTTCAGGGGGCCATAAAGCTAAATCCCAAACTGTATAAACGTACATGTGCATTTTTCCAATTGGAGTTTCTGCAGTTTCACCAGATTCCAAAAGAGACTTCAGCAAAATAAACTTGGGAATAGCATCTTAGAATGCAGAGTGCTGAAGGACAAATTGTTTTCTCCCTTTGAAGACAGTATCTTCCATCAAAATTCAGAAGAAGAAATGTTCCCTTGATGCAAATACAAAATTTCATTGATTCCATGTTCCAGAACGTTTAATATCTCAAATGTGGATGTACCTTATAGCTGAAAACGTCACTTCGGATGAGATCTAGTAATCCTTTGTGATTTCTTGGTTTTATTTTATATTTCTGTGCTTCTTAGCAAGAAAGTCTAGTTGTCATAAATGAGGCATCAAAATGTTCCCAAAATTCAAAACAGCTTTGAATTTAGGGCCAAGAGACCTAGAATTTATGGTCCTGCCGCTTTTGAGTTGTGTGATCTTTAGTAAAGACCTAATTTTTTTTCTGGGTCTTTATTTTCATATCTGTAATATGTAAAGGCGGGGCCTGCTGACTCCTCAAAACTCCTTTTAGGGCACCTGGCATGGAAAGGGGGTGACACGTGGGAATGACTCTAGAGGTCTCCTCACCTCTTACCCTGTAACAGTTTTGTGCTATATGTTCTCCAAAAGATAATAGTTTTCAAGTTCTCTTTGGAATAACGGTTTCTGCTATAAGGAAGACAAAAAAAGTGAACAACCATCCAACGGGCATTTATAACTATTGTTGTAGGTCTGAAGAGTTTCATGACTTGCCACTTTCCTTTGTACTTTTCTTTGAATGGGGTTGATTGACTTTCTGTTTGAGACACAATTGTCAGCAAGATTAGCAGCACAGTCATTGGGTCAGCTAGACCCACCTGGACAGTCACCCTTGATCAAGTCATGATAAGAATAGTGATCATTTTGACACCTCTTTCATGAGAAGAAGCTCATGGGAAAGGCCGAGCAATGCCTGAACAGCAGATATCCTTGGGGACCATTAGCAACGACCACTCTTACTGTCACTTGGGTAGGAATGGGAGTGGGTATTCATCCTTCCTCATCAGAGTATCTATGTTGGACCTCTTCTCTCTTTTCCAAATCCTATCTCATCCAAAGTCTTTTAAATCCTTGAATCCATGATCAGCTTCCAAGTGACGGTGTCCCCTGGAGCTGATCTTCGCATATAGTAGGGTTCATTATTCAGGTAGCAAAGTCAATAAGTAAGGAAGCACTCAGGCTGGCAGGGGATGGAAGAAATGTTGACAGATGTGGCAGAGGCAGCATGAGGTTTCACTGAAGGGCTATCATTGCAGCCTGAGCTGGGGCAGGTGCTCGCTTCCATTTGGAGCTGGCAGACTCAGCAGGCAGGACGTGGTGGTAAATAAGGCCAGGGAGCTCAGGGCAGGGGCTGACTGAGCTCTTCCTGCAATCTGGGAAGGTTTCCCAGTGGAAACAACATTGGAACCTAACTTTGTGGGAGGACAAGAATGATCACAGTGAGAGGATGGAAAGGAGACCTGTGGGGGCGTGGCGAAAATAGCGTATTCTCAAAAACAGTAAAACACACCCATGGTTAAGAGGAATCCTAATACACATGGCTTCTGAGGTGACAGAACCTTAGTGCAGCACTTTCTAGAAATTATTTCATGTAGTTCATTGAATCTTCCAACAGCCCAGTGAGGCCAGTTTTATTCACATCCCATCAGAGAGAGGAAGAAATTCTTGGCCAAGTTGTTGAGTTGATTGTTGGATTTGAACTCAGACCCGCATTCTCTTAACCAGTGGTGATCACTAATAATGACTGGGGCCAGATAATGCGAAGTCAGAGCAAGATGCACTGGGGAAGCCATGGAGCTGACCTGGCTGGTCCTTGTATTACAGGCCCTCAGACAGGGGCTCCTCAGTGTGGGGAATTCTTTCTAGTACAGGGCTAGTCTGTGCATGATGGGGTACTCAGCAGCATTCCTGGCTTCTACCCACTAGATGCCAGCAGCACTCCCCTTGGTACAACCACAAATGCCTTCAGACTTTGCTGAATGTCCCCAGGAGGTCAAGTCTCCCCCAGGGAACCACCCTTGTTGTCATCGAGCTCACACCAAGCATTGGTCGGCTGCTCCTAACGAGACCAGAAGCCAGCAGAAATTCTCTCTGGAGAACTCTCGGCTTTGAACTTGCTCATCTTGGCAGCTGAGGTCTTGATTCCCCCAAGGTGCCTCGCGCAGCCCCATCTGCGGGAGCTGGTGGGTTATCTGTTGTGACAAGGCTCCTCGTGGGCGTGCAGGAGGTGGGCAGCTGACTCGCAAAGCAGGCTGATGGACAACCACCTCTCTCTGCATTGTGCTCCCATAACAATGGGAGCACTTTGATCCAAGGCCTGTTTTCTTCTGACCAGCGGCAGCAGTTCTGAGCTTGCGATTGATGAGATATTCCACTTGCTCCCAGCTGCCTAGCATGAGTAGCTATTCATCTTTAGTTGTCTGGGCCCACCTCCACCTCTTATCTAACCTACTTGCAGTCATTTTCCATAGTGACGAGGACTTTCAGGAACAAGTTTGGGTGGTAACTATGCATCCTCAGTATTTCTCCCTTGTCACCAGGGACCATGGATCGGCCTGGGAGTTGGGGTTTTAAAGTTAGGGCTGGATGATTGGAGAAGCCAAAACCTCCGAAAGAGAAAGTGGGGGTGGCGGGGTAGGGGGTGGGCAGTGGAGGAAGCCAGAAGGCCAAAGCTTTTCCCAAAGCACAATGTTAAATACATCCTTGAACAGGGGAACTGAGAGCAAGGGGACTGTGAGTCTCTGTGATGCGGGGGCAGCATAGCTTAAAATCTCTAGGGCAGCGTGTAGATGTATGAGCAGAAAACTAACAGGCAAAACCTGAGACATCTAAGAGCAAAGACACCAAAGAGCAAGGACCCCACCTTCGCAACTTGAACCTGGACACGCCCACAAAGGAGGAGCCCCGCCCCTCATACATATTCAAGAGTCCGTCTGGCCTGAGTGAGAGGCGGGCAGCACAGCTCGTCCACACGTGTGCCTTCCCTTGATGGGACTTTCCCCGCCCGCAGGGAGCTTCCACTCGCTGTTTCTGTTTTTAATAAACTTGCTCTGTGTCCTGACCACACCGCTCTCTCCACGAATTCTTTCTGGAGGGACCCATCGTCTCATCAGCGTGTCTTGCTCCCCTTTCCCGGCATCAGCTGTCTCCCAAGACACTTTTAAGCACTGAATGAGCACTGTGTGGCAGACACTGTCCGTGGTTTCCCTCAGAACAGCCTGAGTCCTGTCCACAGAGGCGGGGAGGTGCTGGTGCAAAGTCCCCGAGCTGGCCGTAGAAGGCCCCGAACAACGCCATCCGCCCAGAGCTGAGGTGGGAACTGCTGAGGTCTGTGCTCGTCTGGGGTCTGGGAGCGCTGGCCTATTTTAAAGGATCAGGTCAAAGTGGATCAGAAAATGATTAAAAAAATTTTGCAGGGGTGGAGCCAGGAGGGAGACAGAAAAGGTGACAAGGGACAGCATCTGGGAAACAACAGGGGGGGACAAGCAAGCAGCGTGGCAGAGGTCAGCGCCTTAGTCAACAGGCAGGCAAAATGCAAAAAGAAAGCACCTGGAGGAGAGCTAGTAACCCACCCCACCCCCAGGCATGGTGGGGATGGGTTTATAGGACAGACATTTCCTTAGTAACCTAGGACTACGCCCTTAGCAACTCCCACTTAAAAGCCAGGCCTGCTGGGGAAGGGTCTGCAGTCCCCAGTACCCCTTAACCACGCCCTTAGTGACTCCTGTTGAGACCTACCTTTGGCTATTCCGTTCTGAAGCGCTTTCCCCTGCAGAGAACTTGGTCTCTGTGCCTGTCTGAACAGCCTCACCACGTGCTGTCAGGAAGCATCTCTCCTTGAATACTTTCTGGAGCGACCCCATGTCCATTGCCCTGTCCTCACTTGCGTCACGAGTTCTAGTCAGAGCTGCTGAGACTGGGCAGAGGGTCGAGGAAAACATCACTGGGGGCTGGAAGTCCAAGACAAGGTGTCAGCAGGGCTTGGTTCCTTTGGGGGCTCAGGGGGACTTCCACGCCTGCACGTCTTCCGTCCTGCACGTCTCACCAAAGGTTTGTCTGTTTCGTTGTTTTCTTTTAAACAATCAACTTTGACTTTTGTTGGTTTTTCTCTAATGTTTTCCTATTCTCTATTTAAAATTTTTTCCCTCGTCTTTACCATTTCCTTCTCTAGCTTGTTTTGGGTTTAGCTCACAATTCTCCTCTTAAAGTTAGATTTCTTGTGAATGGGCTCAAAACAGACCTCTGGAGAGACCCCCACTCTGGACTGTAGATTCTTTTGAGCTGAAAGAAATGACAACCTTGCGGAAGGAAAAGCGTTGCTTTCCTCCTAACCAGATTTTCCTTCTCTTCACCAGAGAACCATCCCCACTCCCTTAAACCTCTCCCCTTCCCCTGCGATTGTTCCTTTCTCACCTTGAAGACTGTACTAGGCAGGGTCTTCATGCCGTCTTCACTTCCAGGGTAAAGACAAGATCATCCCGTCCCCACTTCTGCTCTTGACACCCCAGGCTGTCTACCGTGTTCCTCGGTGTAGCAAACCCCAGCTTCCCGGATTGAAAGTGGGCCCTCTTTTGTCTTTGTGGTTCCATGTGCACGTTATTCGTTGTTCTTTCCTCACTGCCAGTCCAGTGGCTGCTGTTGAGATTATTCAAACAGCCCAAGGAGAACAAAGAGGGGTAAAGGAAATTTCCCTTTTTGATTTCCACACTCGATTGAATAACTTCTTTTTCATTTTTTTTTAAAAGACATTTGCAACTATAATTTTTTCTCTGAGCATTGTGTGAGCTGAATCTGATAAATTATGTTGTCTTTTGCTTTCATTCATTTCAAAGTATTTTCTAATATCCTTTGTGATTTCTTCTTTGACCCGTGGCTATTTAGGCCCGTGCTCATTAATTTCCACATATTTGTGAATTGCCCAGTTTTCTTTCTGTGATTAATTTCCAGTTTCATCCCAATTGCAGCCAGGGATCACATTTTATATGATGTCAATCCTTTCAAATTCATCGAGGCTTGTTTTACAGAGCGTGTGGGGGAAAAGGAGAAAGTCTCCTGTCCCTCTTGGTTCTTCTGCTCCAGCAAATATATTAACATCGGACAGATGAATAAAACAAAAATGAAAACTTTAATAATAACACGCGTACATGAAGAGAAACGGTCAACTGAGTAGCTCATCAAAATGGCTCAAGTTACCTCCTGAAATACCTCCAGCTATGGTGCACTCGGTTGGGTCAGGAACTAAGTCAGTAGCTGGGGCACAGACTCTGAAACTCAAGCACCCAGGTTGAGACCCAGTGCTGAGGCGAGGGGGACGACAGCTGAAACAAATAAACAATTAAACTGCTTCTCCTCCCCAGCCCTCCTCCCTCCCTCTCTCCCTCCCTGCCCCCTCCAAAAAAACCAAAACAAAACAAAAACTCCAAACCGTATCTAAAGACAAAGGATATGTGTAGGGGAGCTCAGTTATGGGAAGTTACCAGGAAAGACTGGAAATAAGGGTACTGACTATTACACAGATCTAAATTTCTGCTTTCTCCAGTGCTAAGAGTTTAGTTTCGGGAGGGAGACACAGGTACGGATGGAGATTTTCCTTTATGCACGTAAATATTCTTACAGAAGTCAACCTCCACTCAACTTTTAGGGTTCCTCTTGCAGAAATAATCCTTATGCTAAAGAGACAAATTTTAAGGAATTTTTTTTCTCCACAATTAACTTAAGGTTTATTCTGGAGCATACCTTCCTTATGAATCAACTGTCATTATATTATATGATATCTATTTTTTTCTCTAACACACATAAATGTATTGGTCTGATGTCAGTACAACCACACCAACTCTCTTTTGATTAGTGCTTGCATAATATATCTTTTCCTCCCCAATTTGAAGCATTTAACTATTTGCGTCATGTCTATACCTATTGAACTGATCCGAACTGATCGTATGCATTATCTCCTTTATTTTGTTTGAATTCTGTGTTTGTTGATTTCTGAGTGTTACGCATCCTTCTGTTTGGAAGATAAATCTCATTTGTTCAAGTTAAGTTATCCCTTCTGATTATTGTTGGATTCAAGATGCTCAGATTTCATAAAAAAGCTTTTATTTCATGAAACGGTAGTTTTCTAGTGTCAAAATAATGATGGTTTTGCAAAATGAATTGAGAAGTACCACTGACTCCTGTTTTCTACAAGTATTTGTGTAAGGTGGGTCTTTCTAAAGCTTAGATGAATCTCGTGAAGTAGGCATCTGAGTTTGGAGGTTTTTATCTATTTTTTTTTTCTTTTGTTTTGCTTGGGAGGTTTTAATGAAATATGCAATGCCTTTAAGAGTTACATACAACTATGTCATGCTCTCTTCTTGTGCCAAGTGTAGTGATTTTGATAATCTGCCCATTTCACTTAGGTGGTCACATCTGTTGGCAGAGATTGTTTAATGTCCAGAGAATCTTTGGCGCCTTCCTAGTTTATTTTACTGCAAAGGAAAGGTGCAGGCAGGAATGAAGGTGAGTAGGCAGGCAGGCAGAGAGAGAAGAAAGAAGTATTTTATTTATGCATTAGCCTATGTTATTTTTGATATCAGAAACTTTTGTGGTTTTTTTTTTTAAATCATTCTGGCTGTTAGTGTGCAATTTGAGCAGGTTCTTGCACCTGCTGTGGATGCAGATCACCACAGACACAGCACATTGAAAGTAAGAGGAATGTTTTTATGTGCAACAAAGAGAAAGCATCAGAAGAGAGGAAATAAAGTACTCTTATCAAGTACACTTAGGAGAAGTTGGTTGGGCTCAAGTGAAATCCCACACTTATTCCACTAGAGGTGCACATATTTATGAGGGGTATTTCCATGCACCCCCCACCATCCCCACCTCTTTACTCTGTTCTAGAACCATCTGGGTGGAGATTTCCAGGGAAAAGTCTGTCTTTTCCAAGAACGGATGTTCCTTTAAGTGCTCATGCTCACTACCCATAATTCAGTCGGTTACAATGAGTTTAATGTATATGTCCATATGTAATTTTATGTTAAGTATATTATAATGAGGTGGAGGTCAGTCCAGCAGGTTTGAGCTCATGTTGAAATGGTCTTTTATTTCCTTGATCAACAATTCTTTGAAACATGGGTGATTCTGAAGTGCTAGTTAGCCCATCTATTTGGGATTTCACAACATTTTCCATTTCAACATATGTTTTAATTCTGTTGTAATGAGAGAAAGTAGATTGCATGATTTTTATCCTTTGAGGTATACAGAAATTTGTTTTATGTACCAGAAAATTGGATGTTTTTAGTGAATTTTCCATACATATTTGAAAATTATAGAGCAAGTTAGAGGTGAATGTTGTCGAAGTCATTAGATAGTATTCTGATTTATCTATCTACTGCTAACAGGGGTGCTGAAATCTCTAACTGTAATTAGGAATTTGTCCACTGGTCCTTTAGTTCTATGAGTTTTTACTTCATGTGACTTGCAACTGTTACTTTGTGCCTACACATTTAACATTATTAAGTTTTCTTGAAAAATGAACCCTTTGGTTATCATGAAATGTCCCTTTAAATCACTGGTAATATTCCTTGTTCTAAAGTCAAGATAACGTAGTTTTTTATTCTTCCAACTATTAGTGTTTGCATTGTGTATTATTTGGTATTCTTTTACCTTTATAATGTAAGTACCTTACAGCAGTTGATGTCTATTCTCTTCTGGGCCTTATACTAGTGTTAGAAGGTTAATTATCATTTTAAAAGTAGCAATTTACTTCTGCATGCTATAAACTCTCTGGTGCATTATTCTTACCCTTTTCTTAACAATATCCTTTTAAAGAATTAAAATATGGGCACTTTTTTCCCTTTACATAGTCAGTTATCAATTAAACTCCTCTGAATAGTTCTTTAGTGGATCCAAGGATACAAGTTTCCCTATTCTTTTTGTCCAATGAACTTCTTTCAACATTTCTTGCAGGGAAGATATCCTCATAACAAATTATTTCAGTGTTTGCTTATCTTAAATTGCACTTCACTTTTGAAAGATGTTTCCTCTGGAAAGACTATGACATTTTTTCCCCTTTCAGAATTTTAAAGATGTTTTATTGTCTTCTGTCTTGCATTGAGTGTGATATGAAATCTGTAGTCATTCTTATCTTTGTTTCTCTGAATATAATGTGTCATTTTTACTTAAAGCTTTTAAAAAGATTTTTTTCTTTGTCACTGGTATATAGCAATTTGATTATGCTGGATCTTGGTATGAATTTATATCTTTTTATTTTGCATGGTGTTTATTAAATTTTCTGACTGTGTGCTTATAGTTTTCATCAAATTTGAATAAAATATTAGGCATTATTTCTGTAAATATTCTTTTCTGCCTTGCTCCTTTTTTTAGACCCCAGATGCATTTATATTAAATTACTTGGTATTGTCCTTTATTTACTGTGGATATGTTAATTATTCTGTATCTTTTTTTCTCTTTGTGATAAAGTTGGGGTAATTCTTATTGCTCTGTTTTCAGATTTTACTGATATTTGCCCCCTGTTGATATCTAATCTGTTATTGATCACACAGTTAATTTTTTTCATTTTTGATACTGCCTTTTCCAGGTGCTTTTATTTCTTATTTCTCCAATTTCTTTTCTTACCATGTTCATAGTTTCTTGTAAGCTTAAAAACATACATACACAAATACTGCTTTAAAGTGTTTGCAATTTCCATTATCTGTGGCATTTCTATGTCATACTTTTATTGGCAAAGAGATTCTTGGGTAT
Organism: Solenodon paradoxus; assembly: GCA_004363575.1. NCBI lineage: Eukaryota > Metazoa > Chordata > Mammalia > Eulipotyphla > Solenodontidae > Solenodon > Solenodon paradoxus. The sequence continues at coordinate 80,981 of RJWH01000974.1, forward strand.
GACAATGGCGCTATCTCTGTAATTTGCTGAAAATCTCTGTGTCATTTAGTTGGTAGTGCATTTGACTTTTAAGTAACAGAATAATGGACTGAGGGTCACTTAATTAGCGGTTTTTTGTTTTTTTTTTTGTCTCATAAGATATCTGGTTCTAATTTCATAGCTCAGTAATGTAAAAATCACGGTGTTGTTTTAGTGTTTTTTCTCACTTCAGTAACCTCATCGTTTCAAGAAAACTGAAAACCTCCAGATATCACAATTGTATCTCAAGGAGGAAAAACATCCTATCTCAGGTCTACCTCCCCGCTGAATTTAGCGGTTTTCTGGGAATTGAGCCCAGTGGCTTTATTGGTCAGGCCTGGGTCACATAGCCTCCCATAGAATAGACACTGGTCAAATCAAGCAAAATTACCACGGTTGTTTTCGACAATGATAAATCTTCTTAGACGCATACACTAATCCGGGCTCTGATAGCAGGGAGACGAGCGGTGGGGCAGAAACAGTGCTGCTCATGCTCTGCAGTGGGGAAATGTCAAGTTCATTCACAGAGTGGCAGATGACCTCCATCTTGGTGGAGCTCAGGGGACAGCAGAGCGTCAAGAGCAGCGTTTGCAATCTCTTCCATCATCTAGATCTCCAACAAGTAGAACTTTGGAAGCAAATGACAAAGCTTTTTGGAACTGGTGGCATGTGCTCTCTGATGCACTGCGAGGCAGCTGAGCTGCAGAGTTGCGGAGCTGCATGCCCGTGGAGGGGGCTGGTGGCACGCAGTGGTAGGGGGAGCTTGGAACATAGAAAACAAAAAAGAATCTGAGTCACTGATGAAACTGGTCAAGTGTTGTTTTTTGAAAGTTTTTATTGTCACTTACATGACCTTGACAGTTTACTTAACCTCGCTAAGCTTCAATTCTTTACCAAAAACGAGAAATGGTGCTGGAGCTTTAGTGGAGGATTAAGAGAAATACTGTGTCTAACTAAGAGCAGCAGTGTTCAAAGACTGAGGTGGCAGGGCCAGGTCACACCCTAAACATAACGGAGGACTTCAAGAGCCTCTGTGCGTGTTTGATATTGCTATTCACCCTTCCAAATTAATGCCGAGAATTAAAAAAAAAGAAGCACATTTCTGAATTCTAAAACTAACAGTAAAAAGCAGCCTATGTTGAAGGAAACTTTATTTTAAATGAAAAATAGCTCTATTTTCCAAAACAAAGGATAATAGAACGAGTGACATTAATTGCCATTTTTGCAAATCCTTTCTAGTCTAGGAGAAAACAGCAGGTGTTCCTGTGTGCTTTCTCATTTAGTGTGTTGTGATGTACCTGTCGGATAGGTTTGGAAACGCCCCTGTCCACTAGTGAGAGAATACGAGTGAAAGGTAAACAGCTCTTGAGCTCTTATTATGGAAATAGTTTTGATCTCAGAATCTCCCCCAAAGCATCACTGGGGGCTCCTGGACTCTTAGTGAGCATATCTGGGTAAGGAAATAGGCTGCTTTTCTCCTTAGTAACCATGAGTCAGATATTAACTGAGTTCTCTTTATGTACAAAGGAATTGATAATACCACCTTTTCCTAGGGCGGCTCGGAGGATTGTGTGCGTTCTCTCAGGAGAGAGCATTTAATGAATGCTCACAAGTCAGCATCAGTTACTATTACTCTTTAGTCACCTTTTCTTCTCCTTTCCCGTTGGAACAGAAGGAACTTTTGAAATATTTTGCTTGCAAAGAAGAAAACCTCGAGGTTTATTCAGAGGGCCCCACATTTGGATGCAACAGATCTTTTTGAGAAACAATAATGAATGCATCCCACATCTAGTGTTTGCAATACTTTCTACAGCTGTTGGCTCACTTATTTCTTGTAACACGAACGATGTGGCTGAGGAGTATTATTATCCCCATTTTACACACAAGACAATGGAGGCCCCAGGGTTAAATGCCTTGCCCCAAGTCAGAACCTCTCCCTCTCCCGGGAGAGCTGGCTCTACTCTACATCCTGTGCCTTTGAAGTCTCCTCCCCACCTTGCCTCGCCTCCCAGGTCTGATTTTGCACATTAATATGCATTCAGTATGCCTGCTTCCTGGGAGGCAGGTTCGAACCTGCCTCGGCGTTTGAAGTTGTGCCTGAAACTTGTTTTTATGAAGGATGGAAAATTCACTGAAGAACAGATGGACTTAAACCCCTCTACATTGCTTTGGAGATAAAAATTGCTTGGTAAGTGTTATTAGCCGTGAGCCAGTAATTTGATCAAAACAGCAATAACTATGCAGGGCTGACCCTAAGAAAATGAGATCTGAACAGGGGGCAGTGGCCAGCAACTTGGAGCTAGAAGACCTCAGCTAATTCAAATTTGGATTCGGGAAGTTGGTCTGGACTGAGGCAAAAAAACGTCTGCCTAAGAGTTCCAGGGATGACCTCAGTGTAGGAGGAGGAGGTGAGGAAGGAAGGATGAATTCAGTGTCCTTAATGGCAGCGACAGTGATTCCTGAGCGAATACTGCAGGCAGGAAACTGGCGGAGAGAGGTAAAGATGCAAATTAAGCATTAAGACCTCCTTAGGAAGACTGTTGTCTGCTGCAACTAATTGTTATCTAAGTAATGATGCTAATTAATGATGCCACTGTATGCGGACTGAGTGCTTTCTCTCCATACCAAGGACTTTGTATGCGCCATTCCATGTCATTCTGTCAAGGATTTAGAGGGAGGTGTCTTGTTATTCCCATTTTACAGGTAAGAAAACAGACTCAGGAATGGTAAATGCTTTTCACTTGGTTGTAGTCAGTGAGACGTAGACAGATTCAAGCCAGTTCTGATATCAGAGCCCAAACCCTTGGATTTACTGCCTCCCCAAGACTTTCCATCTCAGTGGGAGACAAAGCAGTGCTTTTAGGACAATATTTATTGCTGGAGATAAGACGGTTTGGTGACTAAAGCAACTCTGAATTTCTGTAGGAAAAGTCTAATCCCTGCATATTTACTCACTGGGGTTCCCAGAAAGGATGCGTTCCTAACATTTCTGACACCTGCTATTACTCCTCATTACTCCTAGAATAATGTTCAAACCACTTAAAGTTTTAAGTTCATTGTTCTCTCTGGGTAGATTCTGGAAGCCAGCAAAGGGGGAGCAGTTCTCGGAATCTTACCAAGCCCATGAACAAGAGCCTACCCTGTGCAAAGCTTGGGGATGACAGGGCAGATCCCGCAAGGCCCTCACCCTGCTCCCTGAGGAGCTCACGGACTAGTGTGGAAGGCAGCATGCATTCGTACATTATAAGTTAGGAAGAGGTGAGTGTCTTAAGAAAGAGTTAACCTAAAAGCAACTGGCAATTCAAAGCAGAGGAGAGGCAGAAAACCTGGGGAGACAATTTCCTGTCAAGACCAACCAGTGTAAGCCTAGAAGGGCTAGCTACAGGGCTCAACGGCTGGGAGAGAAACGAGAACAGAGGTCAGTAACCTCAGTCCAGGGACGATCCAGCTCGCCCTCTGCTTTTGTTCATACAATGCACGTGCATACCATGTACATACAATGTGCATACATATAGCCACGTCCTCCTGCTTGTGTATTATTGCATATGGCTGCCCCTGCCACAATGGCAGAGTTACGTAATTGCAGCAGAACTTATAACTCATGATGACTAAAATATCGACTATCTGAAACAGAAAACCCTTTGTGATCCCTGGATTAAAGACCTTTACACCAGGACTGCTGAGGCATCTTATTCCATTCCACCAAATGGGGAAATGGAGAAAGGAAAGGCTGTGCGCCCTGCCCAAGCTGAGGGTGTGAGTTATTGGCGGGTCTAGCTCGGGTAGTGTTACTACATCATGGAGCTGGATAATCTCCTTAGGCTGGGAGCCACACTGACACTCCTAAGTGTATTGTCTCACTGTTTACAACAGCTGGTGAGGAATGTGTCTACACTTACTCCTGTTTTACAGATGAAGGGACTGTTGCACGTGGAATAATATCCCTTCCCCATCAAATTCATGTCCATCCAGAACTTCAGAATGTGATCTTATTGGGACATAGGGTCTTTGCAAATGAAATCATCCTGGATTTTGGGTGGACCCTAAATCCAATGGCTGCAGAGAGGACACACAGAGACACAGGAGAAAAAGTCAGTGTGAAAATATAGACAGAGTTACGCTCCCACAAGCCAAGGAACACCAGGAGCCACTAGAAACTAGAAGAGGCCTGGAAGGTTCTCTCCCCAGATCACCTGAAGGGAAGGGAGACCTGCGGATGCACTAATTTCAGGTGTGTAGCTCCTAGGAATGAAAGAATGCCGTTCTTTTGTTTAAAGTAACTCACGTTGTTTCAATTTATGGCAATCCTCGGGAACCCCACAGGCACAGAGGTGTGGAGGATTCACAGGAGAACCCTAGACCTGCGCGTTGATGATGGCAGGATCTGTCTCCAGAGCCACCCCCGAACCTCCTTCCTTGCAGATCTAGGCGACTCCGGCCACCCAAGCTGGAGAGTCTGAGCAGATCAGTTCTCACTGAGGACAGGCCACTTGCGTTGGGCCAGACGCCTGCCTGGGGACTTGTGGTGGGTGTGGGAATGACAGCGTTGCTTTGCTTCACCAGATGCCACATGTCCCCCCCACAGAGAGGTGGATTTTCTGCCTGACCTATAAGCTGGAGAGGACGACTGATATGTCTCTTGACTGAGGCAATTTACGGGTCATGGGGCTACTGAGATGAGTGTGAGGCAGCTTGGAGGCTGGTTCCAAGTCCACTGGTCTTCTGATTGCAGGAGAAGGAGCTCTGGAACATGAGAGAAATAAGGCCCCTGGCCGTTCTATCTGGCCTGACTATCTTGGACCCAGGAAAGCTTGGTCAATTGCCTGGCTTTGCATAGAATCTGCTATATATACAGAAGATGCCTGGAATCACTGAGAAAGACCACATCCATCATTAAATCCCCCAAATAATCCCATGGCTCTTGCAGACAAGGAAACTGAAGCCTAGAGGACCCAGGATCACAAGGTTTTGCCACAAATCTTTGGATGCCATGGATGGTTTGGGAAGATGCGCTCTGCTTGCGCTGTGGTTTAACAGACCCGCACAGCCAGAGGAGTCCTTTGGGCATGTTCCTCTTTTCTTTCTGCCATTCCAGAACGAGCATCTCTCCTTTTCCTCTGGGTATGCGACAATTATGCTTTTTATTTTCCTTAAATAGCTTTGAAAGAGACTCGATTTTCAATCTAAATACATATTTTCACCTCATACTAATTCCTCATATCCATAAAATAATGAATTCCTAGCACTAGTATGCAATTTCTGTGTTCATTAACATTAGCATAAAACATTAAAACTAGAGTTTTCCACAGGGGACTTGTGTTCCTCTGCAGTGAATGTTTTGTTGCCTGGTTTGAGAAATGGTTCTTGTGCTTACCCTGTGGTCACCGAGGGAGCCTGCCAGATGCAGATCCCCGGGTTCCAGCCTCAGAGGTCTGATTCAGAGGCCTTAGATGAGCCCAGAAATGGGCTTTTTTTTCTTTCTTTCTTTTTTTTTTTTTTGTTTTATGGTGACTCCATACCGTTCCAGGGCAGGTGAATCCTGGGCAACATCTGAAGACCACTGACCGAGGGGAAAGGAAGGGAGGCTTGTCTTTAAATGATCTTCCAGAGACACTGCTGAGGAAGGCACTGGAACTCTGCTGGGGGTGTGGTGTGATGTGCAGAGACTGAGGTGTGGGTTCCATACTCTGAACATCAGAGCAATGGACACAGTAGAAATAATCCAATAATTTTTGAAAACGTGATCTTTCATCAATCTCTTCATAGGTTTTTAACGCAGGCGCTCCATGGTAATCCATTCAACAGAAAAACAGGGCCATTAGCCTTTCTCGAAGAATTTCCACGCGCCCAACGTGGCGCTCAGGAGGGTGCTAGCTCTTGGTTACCTCATTTTATCCTCAGAAGCACCCTCTCTGGAACATATGCTCATTTTCTTTATAAAGTGTGATGTAATAGGCTGTAACATACATCCTATACGTATTGGACTGTCATTGTCCAGAGGAGGAGGCTCAGGCTGAGAGAGGTTCCCAGGGGCGTGCAGCTGAGAGGCAGGGCATGTGGGAGTTTAGCGCATTTGCTTGCCCGCCTACGTGCTCCCAGATTCTGGTCACCTATGCTGGCTTTTCATTTCAGAAGGGAGACAGGCTGCACACTTTATTTTCCTTATGATCTGCGATCCAGTTGACCTGTGGTGGTAGAAGCTGCGTACTGAGAGCTGGAGTTAGCACGCTTACCAGTGGTGGGCCAGCTGGTGAGCATCCCCCCCGCACACTCCCTCGCCAGTGGCAGGTGCGTTCTGGGCCCTCACGAGCCTCCTGCGTGTCCCACCACGGGAGCCCCGGATTTGACATCAGTCGTCCTTCACTTGCCCTTCTAAGTGTCGTGAGATCATCCTGAAGACAAAGACGATGGATGCTTATTCTTTTTTTTTTTTTTTTTTAGTTTAGTTTTTTCTTTTTTTAATTCTTTTGTTTACCTGGCTCTATGCTTTTTGGGATATGGAATGCACACTTCAATCTCTGCGCTTTTAATGCTTCATATTTCCAGAGTTTAACACAGTGTCTTATATAACTGTCACTGCTATAAATATATTGTTTGCTGATGGAATCATCCAGGCAGCCTCCTCGTGGCTTCACGTCGATAGTGATCCAGTTAAGCTCGACTACATTGTTAGCGAGCTCCAAGGCTGTGCTTCATCTTTTCAACTAATCATAAAGTCCTTGAAGTCACTGGCAATGTTACATCATTTTATTTATTTTTAATTCTCCTACTGTCCCCTGTACCAAACTAGGTATATAAATGCTTGCTTAGCTGATGATTAAAATGACTTCTCTCCTGTTTGAAGACAGGTCCATGCAATTAACAGCCACCTTCTAATTGGGTTCTGCAGGAGGTGGGTCACGTTGACTTTGCTGCACAGATCCCCACTGGTATTTTAGTGATTCGATGTTTGTCAGCTCTTCTGGACTTAGGACCGTGCTTATCTCTAGCTGTTCTGTTTACCAGCTTCAACTCTTGTGCTGGAAGGAAATTTAATAAGCATCGAATGATCATCAGATATTGTCTCTTTGCCACCACATGAGGCCCCCAACATTCTCTCCCAGGTCTGTGCCTGTGAACTTGCTTGGATTGTGGAGGACACACTGTGTGTTTCACACTGTATCCCCTTCACTGCACTGTTGGTTATGAAAATACAGTTTTCAGGAATTCTGCTAGTTACTCGAGAGACAGTGCATACTTTTCTTCCTTTAACTGGAACCTAGTTTGCTCATCTGTTAAAAAAAACTTGGAGAGAAGACTGCTTGACTTTTGAGTTCTCTCCATGTTGTATAAGAGTCTTACTGCAGATCTGAGCCCTTGGGTGAGGGAGTGAGGCCCAGGCCAAGTGCAGGAGCGGGAGTGTCTCCTTATGGCACCAGCAGCTTTGATCCGAACACCAATCAAGAGTCCAGCATTGATTGGAAGTCACATAGGGATACAGAGAAGCTCAGGGTGTGAAGATAATAAACACCTTGTGCCTACTGGATGCCAATCACAGCGATGACCAGTTTCACACCAGCAGCCCTCCAAACAAGCCTAAGAGGAAGAGTTTGTATTATTTTTATCACCCTTATTTATGAAACAAGGAAACAGGGATTCTTGAAGTCAAATAATATGCACATGCCACGCAGGGTAAGAACCCCCATCTAACTTTAAATTTGTGTGTGCTTCTTGCCCTTCTGCTATGCAATTCCCAGAGCGAGTAATAGCCGCTATCTTTATTTAAACAACAGCATGGTTTTAGTGCCTGTCATTAGAAGCAGTTGGGAGCATCATTAACACTTTGAGTCATAAGAGTACCGTTTAGTGCAATGAAGCAGCTCTCTTTTCATACATACAAATAATTTATTTGTACCAACGTTTTCCACGTGAGCACCCAAAGCGAATTGCACTAATGTATTATTTTATTCTAATGAGGTGGTGGGAGCTTGGTGTGTTTGGGTGTTTATGAAATTTCAGATGAACTTTCCAATCTTTTCTGGTAGATTTCAAGTAAAATGGAACCTCTGTGATTCTCATTCATTTACACGTTTATTATTGTGAAATCTATTTGGGTGAGTTATTTAATGTCCACTGCTTATGTTCCTTTCTTAAAGGCCATTTGAAGTGCCTTTTTGAAAGAAACAGAGTGTTGATTTCGATGCCAAGTATAAAATGAATTTGAACCATAAACAGGCTTCAAATTTAGAGTGAAACACTGAACGCGGGAGGCTCCAGTCTGCTTCCAACCTTGGCAAATGCATTCTTTAACCTCTAAAGCAGTGATATTGGAGCAATCCAGAGGGATAACAGGGATCTAATGGAAAGTGTCAACAGAATTGAAAAGAGAAAAAGAAAGCGTATTTTAAAATCCAGAACCTGGTAGGTCCCTAACTCCAAACAACTGAGGCATAAAACCCGAGAAGTCTTCAAACAGCTCTAATCCGCTGATGAATCTGTCCTTTGATAGCTTGTAAAATCTAGACGAGAAGAGTGTGCCGAAAGGTTTCAACACACGCCTTGCAAGATTGATTTTGTTTCAAGACCTGACTGGCATTCGAAAGACAAATGGCAGGGAAAGGGGCAGGAAGAAAGTAGGGACGAGGGAGAGAGAAAAGACAGGGAAAAGTGAGACAGAATCAGAGAGACAGAGATGGAGAGATGGAGATACAGAGATGAAGAAGAGAGGGTGAAGGCAGCAAAGTAGGGAATGTAGGAGAAAGTGAGATGGTGGGCAGGAGAGTCAGAGAAGTAAAGATTGACAAAGGGAAGGAGGAAGGAGGAAAGGAGAGAGAACAGAGACAGAGGAGGAAGAAGAGTGGAAGGGAGGAAGGAATGAAGTGGGGAATAGGAAGGAGGGAGGGAGAGAGGGACTGTGGTTAGGAACTACAGACTTGGAATGGAATCCTAATGCTTTTATTAACCTCTTGTAGGATTTCAAGCAGATCACTTGAACTAGTGGGTTTCTTTATAGGTATAATGGGAATAAGGATCTCAGGCGTAACAGGTAAGCTTGACTGAAGTAAATGTGAATAATTCCACTGATGTGAAGAGTGATGCAGAAGGAGAAATCACTAACCTCTACTCTCCTGATGGTCAAGTACAATCCTCATCTCCAGCCACACCCCTGCTCTCCCTTAACTGCCCTGTGTCCCAACACAGACAGATCCTTCCAAGTCTCCTCTCCATCTCAGACCTAGATTTCATCTCTTTTCACTCTATTGTTTATTTCTGCTCTCCTCTACTGTTGTTTGTTTTTGGATCCTTCTTGGGACGCTTCAGACATCCCTTGACCTTATAGCTGCCCGCTAAGCAGCACTCACCCGTCTTCTCCAACCCATGCTCAAGACTCTTGAGAGACATGTGTTCACGAGCTGCCTTCACGTATCCACCTCCAACTCTCTTCTTAACCCATTCTAATACGACTTCCACCCCTTCTCACCTCTCCCTTCAAATTCCCCTGAAAAGGATCTTTCCCAAGTTGACTAAATGGTCCCCGTGGTACAGAATTTAATGGACATTTTTGCTGGGGCGGTGATTTCAGACTCTAGGTGTTCTTGCTCGCTCACCAGAAGCTCCTTCTGTGTATGTTTTCATGGTTCATTCTCTTCCTTCCAATCTCTCAATCCACAATGGGATATTTTCGTTAGCAGCCTTGTGCCCTTTCTCATCTCTGTTACTACGGTCAGACATCAGAAACCTCCCATATACCAGAGACTCCTCAATTCAACCCTCCCCAGGCCCTCTCTTGCTCAGCTCCTCATTTAATGCTGTCACAGCAGTTGTAGTCGACTGTCTCCCAGGCAGCTCAATCTGAACATGTTCAGAACAGAAGCTGTGGCTTCCATTTGTGTTACACTTCTCTTCCAAGTTTCAGCTGAATAAATGACCAGTGTGCCTTTACCTGAAACTTGGGAGTTATTCTTGATATCTCCTCTCCCTTAGTGCTCACATTAAATTGAATACCCAGTCCTGTTAATTCAACTTCAGAAACACTTTGGAGTTAGCCCCCTTCTGTTTGAATCCACTGATGTCACTTGAGCCCAGATTACTTCTCACCTGGACATGGGTGTTGGTTTTCATTCTATCGTCCTTGACTCTGTTCTCCACATAACGAAGAGTAGCATTCCAAAAATGTTAACTTGTGCTAGTCCCCAGGTTAAAACCCCTCAGTTGAGCTTCCAGTGGTATTTACTAAAATATCCAACATTTGTATTATGATCTGCAAGACCTATGTGATCGGACTTTGCCTCTCTCCTCTCCACCTTCATCTGCTCACCTCCACTCTCAGTCACTGCCAATCATTTCAGACCAGGCAGTCAGAATTTAACATTTTCTAATATTACAAAGTTTAAGTCACCAGAAGTAATTGAGAGTTGTGATGGCAAAGTCAAGTCCTTTTGCTTATGCCTATGGTAAAAGTATTATTTTATGTGGCTCCCACAGGATTACTGGGAGAAAGGAGAACATTTAGCAGATATTGATTAATAAAGTTTTCATTTGTGATAAACTCACAGAGTTAAGAGGAAGCCTAGAAGCCATCTAATTCAACTTTATCCTTTGGAGATGAGGAGACAGAAGTTCAGAGAAATGAAATGACTTCTTAAAAGTACAGAGCCAGCTGGTTTTGTGAAGAGCTTTTGTACTTGGTATAAACTGTGAGTGAACCAAATTCACTTTTCTTAGGCCCATCTTTTGGTCTTCAAATGTTCCGCTTTTCTTATCATGGATAAAAATACCACTTTCTGTGCTCCTAAGAATGTTTAAGGAAGGATGTTGGGGAAATGCCACTTAGAATTTAAGCCTCATTCTCTAGTGAGAATAAAAGAAACTCTTTCTCGTGAGAAACTTCAGACACAGTGAAGGCAGACATTTCCAAGTCACAGGTCTACAGAAGCCTCTTGCCCTTGTACCTGAAATGCTGTCATTCAGGGAATAACCACTGTCAAGTTGGTTGTGAGCACAAAGAACCAGGGCTGCATTTCTCTAAGTCTCAGTTTCTCCATATGTGAAACAGAGATAAGGTCCATCTAAAAAGAGTGCTTATGCTGCAGAGTCATGGTGAAAAATTGCAAAATATATTTGGTGGCTCCAGGCATCTTCTGTGTTTGCCTGGTTTGTTTTCTTGCTCAAATGATAAAGCTGATTTCCTCCCTTGCCTTTAACGGAGAGGTTCGAGGGCACGTCCATGTCCGTCTTCACATACACACATACACACATGTGAACACATACAGTCTTTCGTTAATAGAATTTTATGATTATTTCTTTTGTTAACAAAGCCATACTCATTTAAAGATATTAAAATCCTTTCTCAGTGTGTGGGTAGCTCACACCACACCCACCACCAGAGACGAGTGCCCTTTACCGCCAACTAGTTCCCTTCTCCCTCCACCCCTGGCAGCCATCATCTTGTGTCCTGTGAATTTTGCTGAGGTTTGTCTGTTTTTTTGGTTCATTATATTCCACATGTGAGTGAAACTACCCTGCATTTTTCCTTTGCTCTCTGACTTATTTTGCTTACCTTGATCCCCTCCAGTTCCATCCAGATGGTTGCAAAGGGCGCACTTTCATTTCTTTTTTCAGTAGCTGCATAGATCCATGGAGCATCCAGAGCACAGCTTCCTTCTTCACTATCTGTTGGTGGGCATATAGGTTGTTTCCATGCTTTGGTTATTATGAACTGTGCTGCTATGAACATAGTGGGGCAGATATTTTTCCTGATTAGAGATTTTGACATACAAATGCATCAGCAGATCTAATGTCAGGTGGGGGCCATTCCTTACAGCTGACTGTCTTTTCACTGTGACCTCACATGACAGAATGGACAGGAGGCTCTCTGGGGGTCTCCTTTATAAATTCATTAATCCCATTCATAAGGGCCCCACCCTTATGACCTAACGGTCTCCCAAAGACTCCACCTCCCAACACCATCACATTAGGGGTTAGGTTTCAGGATGTGAATTGGGGGTGGGTGGGCACAAAATGCCATTCAGTCTATAACATATGTGTTCCTAGAGGCTCTCCTTTATAGCACTTACAACATTTTCAATTACATAGTCATTGATTTAACTATATGTCTAATGCTTACCTTTCTATTTGAACTCTATTTGAAATTTCATGGAAACAAGAGCCATTCTTGCTGTTCTTTATTGTGAGTACCTACAAAGAGCCAATAAATATTTGCTGAATGACTGAATACATGAAAGTGAAGTGTGTTGACAGAGTCTGACACAGGCTAGGTGTGCATAAGTGCTAGTTATTGGTGTGACAAATGTGCACACGTTACTAATGTAAATACTTTGTATGGATGAACCTCAGCTTTTTTTCACTTCTCTTCTTTGATCCCAGGCATCCTTTAAAGGGTTCTTTCTTCCCTCCAGCAAAAGTCTAGTAGTTTCTGCCAAATCACGCCTGTGGGATCTCCCATCCTCCCACCAACTCCAGGCTCACTCAAGAGCCTCTCCAATCAGAGTGCCTCCTCAGGTTTGGATTTCCTCAAGTCCCTGTGGAGTCTTTGATGCACCTTCTAGATGCCCTCCTTGGCACACACTATTCTCTTTGCCATGGATGCCTGTGCCAGCCTTATAGTCTCTTGGCTTATTTTGACTCTTAAAACATTCAGTTTGGTTTGGACAGGTGCAAGGTCCTTTCTGAGCCCCACGACTGTTTCACTTTGATTCTGTGATACAGTGTGTCCGCATATCTAGCTGACTCCAGCATTTGACTCTAATTGTCTCTTTGCTGCATGGAAAAAATCCAGAGGACACTTCACGCCATTCACTTCTGCATCTCCAGGACGTAGTATTGCTTCTGGCATAGACAGATGTCAGATAAATAAACTTGGGTCAACCGCGTACTGGTGAATGAGGGTTCCCAAAGCTGCATGAACCACTGCTCTGCTCAGAATGACCCAAGAGCAATGACATTCAACGCTCATCCTTCCAGTAACTGGGGGATTTTCAGTTATAATACTTGAGCCTCAACCCCAGAAATTCTGATTCAGCTAATCTGCCATGAGGCTTGGGTGGTGGCATTTATTTTCCATTCTCCGGGTGATTTTGATGAGCAGTCAGGGCTGAAGCACAACCTTAGCAAAGTTTCTAGCTTATTTATTCCTATCTGCTCAGAGGAGCAGGGTGGCCTTTCCCGCCTAATTGGAGAGCAGCTTGCTGCCTGGGACAGCTTTGTACTGGAATCCTTGCTCCGGCCAAGGCTGAGCTCAAAGTTAATGGTGCACCTGTGTTTATGGCCTTGAGCAGGCTGACCAGGAAAGAATTTACATTTTTACAGCATTTTCACCTTTTATTGAAAAGGATGCATTATGTGATCATGGACAGATGCTTCAGAGATAATAAAACTCACCTAGAATTTGTCATTGGGGCTCAAACCATTTTTTTTTTTTTTTCACATGAGAAATATATTTTGGTCAAATATGTACTTGATCAAATATATATACATTTTTTTCCATTTTCTATTGCAGTAGTTTTTATTCTACACATTAAAATAAACTCATAGGTGTAGGTTCCCCATTCCTCAGATAAACTGTAACACACCCTGCCCTCCACTGCATCACCAAGTGCTCTTGACCAGTGTCCTGTGGGCTCCGCCACCATTTGCAGCTCCCCATCCCATTCCCAATTGGTGACCTCAGTTCTGCTGCAAGTGTCCAAGGGTTGGTTTTGTTTCATCTGTTCCTTTGTTTTGTCTGTTTACCTTCCACCTCCGAGTGAGGTCATCTGGTTTCTATCTGCCCATGCCTGGCACTGCACCGCACAGGTCTAGAAACATCCTGAGACACGGTCCTTACCTTACAGCCCGGGGATCTCTCCTCCTGTCAAGTCCCCTGCAAAGCTGGGGAGTGGGGGCCCAAAGAGAAGGATCGCGGGAAGCCGGGAATGGGTGGCAAAACCCACCCTAAAAGGAGAGGCGCCAAACCATCCACTCACCTGGGGGTGCCCGGGGTCTGAAAGCAGCCCTTCTAGACGCCAAGACTGGGGAATGCCAACCGTGTCGTTTTATGCTGTATTTTTCCCCAGCCATCATGAGGAATAATTGACAAATAGAATGGTATATATTTACTGTTTTTGTTTTTTTTGAGACTGTGACTTTTTCAGAAAGAATCATTCGTTCATTCATTCGTTCATAGGAAGCAGGGAGGATTGCAGGCAGGCAGGAAGAGAGGAGGAAGACCTGCTCCTTCTCTCTACAGTGGTTCATGTTGGTCATTTCCCATCGCAGCCGAGAACCCGGGGGGATTGTGCCATCCAGAGCCTCAGACTTAACTGCACCACCGTGATGCCTAGTCTGTCCTTTTGATGCTTTGTGCTTGCGATGCTTTGCCCACCCTGGAGGGACTGCCTCACTCCTGGAGAGGGAGGACTGCGCATCTTTCTTAGCCAACATTCCAATCCCATGCGCATCCCACCCGCTCCTCCGCGGCGCCCACACTCCAGGTCTGTCTGCATGGGGTCTCCCAGGCTCGGGCATCAGGCCGCCACGGACAGCCTCTCCGCCTGGCCCCACTGAAAGGACTCACACTAGCACTCCCAACCCTGTCTCCTCTAAAGCAATAAAGGCAGCGCCCACCATCCCCCTCCTCTGTCCCTGGCCAACCGCAGGGCTGCCCGTCCCCCTGTAACCTGGGCTGTGCTGACTGGGAGTATGTGTCCATCCTGCAGTCACTTCTGTCTGGGTGTTTGACCACATCGATTTAAACAGATCCCAGATACCCACTGGAAAGTAGGGATGGGACCAGAGGGAGTGGAGCGAGAGAGAAGCCACAGAGATGACCAGGGGTCCAATCTTAGGGGACATGCAGGGATGAGAAGATGACAAGAGGCCACCCGGCAGCTCCAGAAGGGAGCTGGGTTGGTGACCCCAGCCTCAGCTGAGAACCAGTGCTTCTTAGAGCTGGGGAGACAGGAAGGGCCCTGGGCAACCTTGGGGCTGGGAACCAGAGCATGAGCTGGGGCTGTGTGTCCCTCTCCACCGGCAGGCTTTCAGGGAGGTAACTCAGGGCCAGTGTGGGGACTGACTCGATTGTGGAGAAGAACCAGGACAGGCCCCGGGAGCACCCCAGGGACACTCTCCATCAGTCTCTTCCTGAGGGCGGATAGTCCTCTGTTTTGCAGCCTCTCTCCATCCAGCCCATAGTTGACATTGATTTTTGTAGCTGCTCCTGCCTGTCCATCTAGGCGCTGAAGTGGGGTGACCTCCAGGCCTCCAGCTGGAGCTGGCGAGAGCTCGGACTCCGGCCACTGGCTGCCGGCTGGGGCGGTGGTTTAAAGGCAGCGCGCAGGGGGCTCTGCGCAGTGCGCGCGGTTATTCTGCTTCCATTCTTCTCTCCTTTTCCTGTCCTTTGTGTTGTCCCACAAACAAAACTCTCCTCCTGGTCACCCAACCACCAGTCTGTAGGGTGACGCCATGGCTTCCTGACAGGCTATTCAGAGAGGAAAGGCGCAGACACAGTGGTGTCAAAATGTCAAAACATAGCATCTTAGTCCTGGGACAGTGGCTCTTTAGCCATTTGTGGCTCATAAAACACTTTCTGCTCTACAGTCCTGTTCAGTCTTTACACAGAGCCACCCAGGATGCGTGAAGAATTTTGGCCTCACAAGAGACATGGCTCATGCAGTCAGCAAATGCCAACCAGGCATCTGCTCTGGGCCCAGGGCTTCTCTAGGCGCTAGATGCCTGTGACCCAGAGACATGGGCTCGCTGCCTTTCTGGCCGCCAGTCACAGCAGAAAATAGGCTAGAACCCAGGCCTCCAGCTGTCAGTATGACAGGAGAGATTCCGAAGACTGGGTGTTCTAGATTTTGGCTTCTAATAGCTGTGGGATTCTGGACAGATTCTTCAACTTCCTGGAAGCTTCTTCCGTTCGGCTGTGAGACAGAGACAATGATTGTGCTTTTCTCAGAAGTTGCTGAGATGTTCTAGGGCAGTCCAGGGCCTGCTCCAGCCTAAGAGCTCCCCCCAGGAGGCCATCATCACACACCAGCCGTCACAGAGGTGTGGACCGCGAGCAAGTTCCTCCTGCCAGGAAAGAGGAGCAGAGAAAGCAACTCAGTGGGGCTGGGCTGGACTGACCCGGAGCTGAACATCAAGTGGATATTTCTGGGAGGCCATCTTTCCCATCTGCTAGAAAGCACTTCACTGAAGCTTACCTGATAATCTTCTTTTAATTTTTTTTTTATTGTAATAATTATTTTTATTTTTACTCATTAAAATAGACTCATATGTATAGGTTCCCCATTCCTCATATACATGTCAACCTGATGATCTTTTTGAATGAACTTGCTTCCTTATTAGAATTTATTCGAAAACTTGTGAATGTTAAGTCACCGTGTGGACAAGTCTCATCAAGAGTCACAAAAAAGAGAAGAAATGCAAGTAAGCATGAAATCCAGCTTTTAAAACATGGAGTTGAGTCCTTTTTACCAACTCTTCTCGCCAGCGACCAGTCTGAAGTCCGGTGGAGAAGCAGGTGTGTGCATCGAATAAATGCAGTAAACCTTCTGGGTTTAGTTCCTGTGGGTCTGCAGGCTTAAGAGAGGGACTGCTCGCTAAGCTCTTCCATGGGGCCTGGGCAGCAAAGTGAGCTGGACAGAAACGAACGCACCAAGACTGTTCTTCCTTCCCCCCTTTGATTATTGGCCCGGTACAGGGGAAGACTGTCGTCCTGGCTTCAGGCATCCAGTGTTCCCTCCTGGCCTGCTCCTCACTCACTGGCTGGTGATAAGCTAGTCCAGCGTCGTCTTCTGGAAAACGAAGGTTGTTTTGCTACATTTTGCTCCATTTGCTGTTGCCCGAGGTGATCCTGGAAGTTGCTTCAGATATTTTCAATATTCCAGAAAGCTTGCTGGATACTTCAGAGTCTCAGTAAAAATACACAGGGTAGGTAAAATGATACTTTCTCATCACGCCATTTCTTAGTTCTCAGTCCTCCACAGGGCCCCGCGGGAGTAAATGGTGCGTCTTTAGCATACTTTGGGGTTCCGCCCCTTACTTAGACTGCTCCCCCATACCATGGGACTCCTCTGTGTCATTTAACCGGCACTTTCCCTCTGAGTCCTATGCAGGCCACTCTATTTAAAGGGCAGCTTGCCCTTGTCACAGTCTCTGCGCCTTCGCCCATCTCAACAGCTCTCTCTTTTCTTTTCCTTTTTCTAGTTAACACTTACCACTTGAAAATCTCATATACTTCACTTGTGGGTTTTTCAGATTCGTTTTGACTTTATTTGCGCACTAGAAAATTTAGGCTATTTGAGGATTTTTGTTTTTCTTGCGACTGTTTTGCTCAGTGACTTACCTCGAGCGCCGCACGCAGTGCCGGGCAGTGCACGGCTGGCTGCATCCGCGGCGGCGCATGAACACAGGCGTCTTGGCCGGGACTCCATTGCCTGCGCGTGCGCGTGCGCGTGCGGTGTGTCTCTTGAAAGAAAGTCTTACTGGAACTTTTAAATACAAAATGGAGAAACAAAGGATCAATGAGTAGAATTTGCTCATCAGACAGAATATTCAAATGAAATATATGTGATATTAGTGAAAGTAGAGACTCTTGGTGTGTCTATAAACCAAGGCAGCTTCTAAAACCCAACTGAAATTTAAGTCTTGTTAAAAGTGCGTGACTCTGTGCTGTGGGAGGTGATGCAGGGACAGCACAGCTTAAAATCTGTAGGGCGGTGTGCAAATGTCTGAGTAGAAAATTAACTGGCAAAACCAGAGACTTCTAAGAGTGAAGACCCCGAGGATCAAGGACCCCACCTTAGCAACTTGAGTCTAGGACGCACCCCTAGATTTGTGTCATTTTTACTCCAGGGAAGCTGGACACGCCCACGAAGGGAGACACCCCGCCCCTCATATATATGCAAGGATACATCTGCTCCAGTGAGAGACAGGCCACGCAGCTCGTCCACACGTGTGCCTTCCCCCGATGGAACTTCCCCTGCCTGCAGGGAGCTTCCACTCGCTGTTCCTGCTTTTAATCAACTTGCTGTGTGCTCCTGACCACACGGCTGTCTCCATGAATTCTTTCTGGATGGACCCAGTGTCTCATCAGTGTGTTTCGCTCATTCTCATCTGCATCAGGATGATCAGCTGGTGTTTTCTGAGCAGAGCTCATTATATTGAACCGAAGCCCCATTATGGGCACAGGATCAGAGCAGTTAGTCAGCCCATCTCTGTGACTGTATTTTGAATCACGTGTGACATAAAAATATTATTGGACAGACAAATATTGGATGATCTCACTTCCATGCAGAAGATGAAGAAACGAAGCAAACGAACAGACAAAACCCAAACCCAAGCCTGGACGTTGACAAGAACTGAGTTACCAGTAAAACCACAACTGGGCACTTACAGGGAAATATTTTTATTGTTTTGTTAAATAGGGGGATGCCAAGGAGACAAAGTATTTATGCCCTGATTATCTCTCTCTGCCAACTTGCTGTTTATCTCCGTGGGGAAACTGGAGGCAATAATTAGAGAATTAAACCTCCCTTCCTCACTCATGCAGTGCACATGATCGCTTACCATTCAGTATTTATTTTCCAGATGAAGGAGTTTAATTTATTTTTCTTTCTTCTCTTGGGACCCCAACTGCCTGACCTAGAGCGATCTGAGTTCTGGTGGAAAGGAGCCTCCATTTGCCCTCTCCTGTGAGTCTTGCTCACCTTTGTGCAGGTTAAAAAAAAGTGGTGGATGCTTTAATGAATCCTCATCTACCTTGCATAGCAATGGCTGGGGACATCCCCATGGGCAGGGGCCCATTCTTTCTCATCCCAGAGACACACCCGTCCTTTTGGCCTCTACTTTTTGTTTCTATCAACAAAGCTGTCTTCAGAGATTGCAGCTCTTCTCCTTATACGTGTCCACCATGGATCGAAATCCACCCCTTCCTCGCCCCTGGTTCAGCTAAGACAGGCCAGAATGGTGAGCAGAGCTGCCAGATACCAGAAGGGAATTAGCCCTAGAGAGTAGTCCCCACCTGGTATTTATGTATATAATACCTGCCACAGGTTTCTCACAGCAATCTTGGGCTCCCCACAGGGCCCTTCCTGCTTTGTCCCACATTTTTTTTTTTTGAGCCAAGGGCCATTTTTTTCCCACCTTTTTTCAAATATGTTACATACATCAAAATTTTAGCTAAGGAGCGTAAGCCTGGAATTTGACCACCCCTTGTCTTGCACCTTACCCTCTGCATCTTGCCTCACAAGGCTTGGTTTTCTCTACCCAAACCTGTCTCTTCCTCAGTGTCTAAAACTAGCAATGATTGGAGCCTTACAGAGTTACGTGCTCTTTTCTCATGAGTGTCAACTTATTCTCTAGCCCCAACTGGTAAGCATTCCTGAATACGGCATGACAAGTCCGACCTTCATTCATGGTGTACCTTCCTGGCTTCATTTTCTCATGTGCAAAAGGGTAACCCATAGGCTGTTTTGAGGACACAATGTGAAATAAGAAAGTGCTAATAATATAGTAAACACTATTTATATTTTGTCATTGCACCTTGAGAATCAAGTAAAAGTCACCCAAAATATAAGCTGGGGTCTTATATGGACCAGGGAGAATTCTATGAACACAGCATAGAGTGATAAGCTAAAAATAGCTCGAGAATGCACACCTTTAATCCCTACCTTTCGAAGGGTCCAGAGGTAGGAAATGGGTTCTCCCTACAAGGTTGGAGCCTGTGGTTGGAGAGCACACAGGGGTTACCCACTGGGTGCTGGGTTTGCAGACGGCACGTCCAGAGTCAGGCTGAAGATAAGCAGGGCTGCAGAGGAAGGGAAGGTGTGTGCAGAGACAGCATGCACCAGGCATCTTGGTGGACAGTGAAAACCACTGGGACAGCCATTATTTGTTCAGTTACACTAAGTGCTAGACACTGCTGTGATCCTTATGAAAAGGGAAACACGGCCTGCCTGGGTGGATGAAGGAAGTCTTCCTGGAGGAGGTAACTCTCGAAATGGCTTGAAATGGCTCTGGAGCAAGGAGCAGGATTTTCCCTCTGCCTCAGGCATGCTGCAGAGGAAAGACTTGCAGGCAGACAAAATTGCAGTTCCCAGTTTGTTTTTCCCTAAACTCACACTGTTGGCTTCTAGCTTTTGCAAATGCTTTGAGAATTTGCTAAATGGGCTACTTGCCACAGGCAAAGCTGGCTTGTGAAGGACAGGACTGATGGGGCCTCAGGTTCTCAGCCATCACGAGAGTGTGGCATCAATGATATTTTACTCGGCTGTAAGCAGTACATACTATGTCATACCTATGTCCCGGCTTCAACCCTGCAGGAAGGGTAGGAGGGTCAAGCTGACGCTTGTGCTTGCTGGCCTTGCTGACCTGGGGAATCCGGGATGCAGCAGGTGCTTTTGCTTCTCAGACATACTGTCCCTAGAGACCCTTCTCTCTCCATTCCAGCGGCTGCTCTTCTTGACTTTGGCAAGTGTCCAAGCTCATTTGAGGCTGAGCACAGCTCTGTAAATTATGCACCAGGCCCATGACATTGGGGGAGCCTGCGGACCCATTTTGTCGATATGGAGGGGAATTATTTAGCAAAGGCAGCGTAAATGACTCAGAATGATGATGTGAAACCTGACTTTGGAACAGCGCGTCTTGGGAGATGCGATCGACCTGGCGAGCAGGGCCCGCGCTTCTGGGGGAGCTGCGTGGGTGCTTTTCTGTTTCCCGAAACGGGGGTCTGTTTCCTGGTCCCTTCCCCCTATGTTCAGACAGTGCCCCGCATTCATCATCATTACAGCTTCTCATTCGGTGCTCGCCTCACCTCTGCAGGTAAAGAGGTTTAAAATATTGTGGTCTAGGGGAAAAAAACTGGATCTGGACTGATGCGGTCTGAGTACTGCTTTTTTGATTTTTCTGGACCTCAGTTGCCTCTTATGTAAATTAAGGCCAATTAAAGCAGCTTGGAAGGGTTAACATCTCCATCTGAATATTCAACGAAGCTAACTGGTTATTCAGACTCCTGAATGTCTATTCCACCTACTTAGTAGTCTCTTTTCCTTAAGAAGTGGTCCATTTTGTTTTTATTTAGTTGTTCACACTGGTTGTGTAGTCCTGACTTCTCTACCTATGAAATGCACCCCCAACAGGATGTTCTCAGGACTCCTCCGCTTTGCCCAGCTGAGGTCTCCATCACTCTTTCTCTGGCTCCTGCCCTATGTGGTCCCCACTCTGCAGCCAGAAAGGTCTTTTAAAAGTCAGAGAAGAAAATCCTGCCATTTGAGTCAGGAAGGATGAGCCTGAGGACTTTATGCTAAAAGAAATGAGTCCTCCACAAAAAGACAAATACTGCATGATTCTTCTTAAAGTCATCAAACGCATCGAAAGGAGGAGTGGACGTATCATTACCAGGAGCTGGAGTGTGTGTGTGAGTGTGTGTGTGTGTGTGGTGATGGTTTGTTAATAGGCATGAATTTTCAGCTGTGAAAGATGAATGAATTCTTGAATATGCTGCACATTTTGTGCCCGCTAATAACAATACTGCATTGCAAGCCATTGCTTGGAAGGGAGCAATTAGATGATGAAGGAAGAGCTACTGACCAGGAACTTAATGTATCAGACACAGATGACGATTTGCAGTGATGCAACTTTAAACCTAGATTGTGTTATGACGCCGTGCTCCCTCAGTACCATTAATTAAAACGTGTGTTAAGAGGATACATCTCCTCTTAAGTGTTTTCGGTTCAGTGACAAAAAAAATACCAACGACTAGATGAAACTATGCAAATTAGATCTTATCACTGTCCTGCTAATCACCTTCTGATGGCTTCCCATTCCTTTCAGAATAAAATCCATTGCCTTGTTGCTGGATTCATCTTGACTTGGGTCCACTTTTCCCTCTTTGACACAAGCAGCACTTGGGATTTCAGAGTATTCCGGACATGCTCCTCCTGGAAGCTTTTGTTCCTGCTGGCTCCTCTGCCTGGCCTGGGTCTTCTTTGACTTGGTTGGCTCCATGCTAACATCCCAATGTCTGATGCCCTGTGACCTCCTCAGGAGGCTTCTGCGACAACCTCAGAGTCACCTCTGTCTCCCACGGCACAGCAGCTGCTTTATTTTCTCCACGTCGCCATCCTTAACTTCAACGATATTGAGCGACTCTCTGACTCATTCACCAGCACCTCCACTGGGAAGAGACTTGTTTCAGGGACCGAGCCTTTCAGTCTCATTCAGCATGGGTCCTGGGATGGAGTACGGGGCACTAGTTAAACCTGAATTTCAAATAAACGACAAATCTTTTGTATATGAAAATAATACCATGGGCATAACAATACTATTTGTTATTGTTGTGTTTTCAGTTTGCTAACTCTGGTGGCCTTAGTCCTAGGGCTGGCACTTGTGTTAGGACTGAGTAAATGTTTGCTGAAAGAAAGGAAAGGAGGAGGACACGGTGTGTGAGATGAAAAATGATCCTAAAACAAGACCAGCAGGCTGAATTCCTTGTATTTTTTCACCTTTGTATTGCTAACACTTTGTCAGTGCTTGGCATATGCCAGGTGCCAGGAAAAGTGTGCTGTGTGGATGGAGATGAGGGGGTTAATCGGTATGCTTTCCCTCCACACCAGAGTTCAATCTCATTTTGCAGTTGGGGAAACAGTGCTAAAGACCAACAGCCTCTTCCAAAGTCAAGCAACTCAAGGTATGTTCAGCTGAGTACAGCAGAAGCAGTCCCTGGAAGTGACTCAAATTTGTGAAAGCTTATCTCCTTCCATAAAAGAAGCTGACATTGAGGCAGTCTAGACCTGATGCAATGACCTTGAGACCAGGCTTCAATCTTTCACCATCTTCAGAGTTGACTTTGAACCTTAAGTGTATTTCATAATCCTAAGGGAGCTGCTAGAAAGATAGCCATCACATTCACATTCCAGGTAAGGCATGAGCAGGTGAGGACAAAACCCCGTTTCTATAAGAAATCTTCCTGAAGTTCCCCATCACATCAATTTTTCCCTCTCATTGCTCAGAACTTTGTCTCATGGCTACTCCCAGATCTCAAGAGGCAAGGAATGTTGTTTTGAATCCAAGTGGTCCTGTGTGTTCTGCTAAAATTTGAGATGCATTCTCGAGCAAAGAGAGAAATGGATGTTGGAGAGCAGAGAACAACCTCTATCATGGCTGGAGAGAAGCAGGAAGATTCCCGGTGTCTCCTCATTTTATGAAACTGAATGCCTGCTCACACGGTGTGACAGTCTGCTAACTGTGAAGGTAGGAGCAGATGCCCACTTTCTGACCACATGACTCAGAGAGTTCCCATATCCTTTTTCAAATTGTGGTAACTTTGTTTTACACATTAAAATAAACTCAGATTTATGGGTTCCTCATATGTGCAGCTTCCCCATTCTTCAGATAAATGTCTACACACCCTGCCCTCCACCACATTATCAGGTGTTCTTCACCACTGTCCAGTGGGCTCTGCCACCACTTGCCCTCCATCCATTCCCTACTGGTCACCTCAGATCTATTACAAGTGTCCCAGGGTTGGTTTTGTTTCATCTGTTCCCTTGTTTTGTCTGTTCACGTTCCACCTATGAGTGAGCTCATCTGGTATATCTTTCTTCTTTTGACTTATTTCACTGAGCATCATCCTCTTTAGTTCTATCCACGTTGATTCAAATGACAGGGTTTCATCTCTTCGAAGGGCCGTGTGGCATTCCCTTGTATTTATGCGCCGCATCTTCTCGATCCATTCATCTGATGTTGGGCACTTAGGTCGTTTCCAGTTCTTAGCTATTATGAGTAAGGTCGTTTCCAGTTCTTAGCTATTATGAGTAGAGCTGCAAGAAACATGGGGATGCGAACGTTTCTGCAGATGGGTGCTTTTCAATCTTTTCGGTGGATGCCCGGAAGTGGAATGGCGGGATCGTGTGGGATTTCCATCCCATATTCTTTTGCTGCTTGTTAATCTGTCGTATGGACTTGTGCTTGAATGGAGTAGATCAGAGCCTTGCATGTGGACTTTTGTGCTAAACTATTTGTTCACTGAAGAGGTCGCAGCAGATGCAGACCACAGGACATTGGGGAGACCCAGAAGCAGTCTGTACTTCTAGAGCTAAGACACAGTGTCAGATAGAGAAGCAGGATGTCGGCTGAGAATCAGATGGAAGTCGACGAGTGACAGGTATCATGTCTGATTCCATTTTCCAGGTTCCTGCTAGACTTCAGCAGATGCAGCAACGTTCTGATCACAATGAAGTTGAACGCAGCAGTGATCAGCTAGCTAGCCTTTGCTTGAATCCAGAAGAAAAACGCATGGGAGACTGCTGTGATTTACTATCAACTGAATAAAAAACAGTAGAGGTGTGTTCATTGTCAATGACATGCGCCAGAGTGCGGTGCGGAGATATTTTGTTACTAGGTTGCATGAAGAGGAGCAGAGAATTGAAATGGGGGAGGTGAGAGGAGGCTTCTCTGATGCAGAGATTCAAACACGTCTCTACTTCTGCTCTCAGTCCTGGGCTCCATTCTTGACTTGCAAAAGACTAGAGTTTTAAAAGGAGAGTAACCAGGAAGAGATTGAAGAACTCTTCTGCCCGCCTGTCTTTTTTTCATTTTTAGCAATGACGCGGGTCACACCTGCTTATCAAATTTGTGGAAGACACTATCTGGCAGAGGTGGTAGACACAGTGACTGACAGCACCAGTCAGGAAGAGTAATGAGCCCATGTCAGCCCAAAACTCTGCAAATTGATTAAGGGGAAGTCCTGAATTGGGGTCAAGTTATCAGTTGGGCAAGAAGGGGGTGAAGGAGACAGGTCCCACCGAGGTACCACTGTGCCTACATCCAGGGGCCCCACTTCCTGGGCTCTGACCTCAGCTCTGGAGTGTTTATAAGAGAAATGTTCCCGAGTCCACTGGCGCTGGGGAGATCAGCTCACGCTAACACTAACCAAAGCCTGCGGAAAAATAACTGCTGCCAAATGTATTGATTTTCAACGTGAAATAATTCTGTTAGGTACTTGATCAGCCAAAATATATTTTTTCTTGCAAGAAAACAAATGGGAAACCGAATAATACCCCAAAGGAAGTTTACAGAGAAGGAATTGAAAAGAGGGATATGAGTAGCGTGATTTGAATGTTTGATGACATAGCATTCGGAGAGCCTGATGCATGGTTCTGTCTATGCGAATGTTTTCACACTTAAATATCTTCTAGACATCCCCAGAATATGTCCAGTTTCAGGCAATCTTTCTAGGCCAGGAAATCATTTGGTCCAAGGTGACTTGACAGAACTGCTTTGTTCTTTGATTTGTTGACATATACTTCAATTCTTAGGAAACAGTTTTTCTCTAGAGCTTGGCAGGGGCACCAATTTACCATTTCTTTTGCTTCGGGGTCCCAGAGTAGCATGAAAAGGGGGGATGATTTTGAAGGGTTAAGCTCATTAAGTCTTTATTTCAGCCTGCCCTCAGAAAACTCAAAGTCCCTGTCTCCTAGGCGTATCTTTAGTAGAAAGGAACATTTCCCACCCTCCCAATCTAGCATCCTCTGGGAGTGGACTCCCAGACACACTCCATTAACACCCTGTACAGTTTCAGCCTCGTGGACACACACGGAACCATCTGAGAGCACCAGTGTTGCCTTCTCTCCATGACTTCAATGGCGGCCATATGTATTTATTCACACGTACAGAGGATTTCCTCCTTCCATCCTCTGTTTATCAGTGTGCTTGTCACATCTCCCCCAGGAGCCCATTGTCCCAGTTGAGGTCTCAGTGAAAAACAGATGGCATGCTCACACTGGGGTAATTTGATAATTTAATAAAGGACTCTACAAAGCTGAGATCAGGGACCAGAGAAACCACAAAGAACAGCTCAATATTACCAGGCTATAAAATCTACTTGTTATCCTGGGGTTGAAGGTGTGGAGACAGGGGAAGGAGAATGAGAAGACGAAGGGGCCTGTGTAGATGGACCTTATCACAGGCCACTTAACAAAAGCAGTCCATGGCAACACTTCAGCAAAAGAAATAAATGTCGCACTTGGGTTTGTTTCCCTCATTGCAATCTCTTGCTGGTACATAGCACTGGCCAGCCCGGCTGGAAGTCAGTGGGGAAGGGAGCTCACTGGTGTGGTCTGACGAGGTCAGCCTCTCTGGGTACAGCAGGTGGAAAAAGATGGAGAGTGGATTTGGAGGGGCAAATGGAAGAATTCAGCAAAACCACTGAAGGCTAGAATGTGCTATCAACAACCTTGTCTTCTTGGTTTCTTCTGCACGTAATAGGGTTGCAGCATTTCAAGAAGTGTCCTTCTAAGTCTCAATAACAATTTTTCTTTCCTCCTGAAATCTTCTTCCCTCGATTCTTTTTATGGTTGGTCCCATGATTTAGGGTTTCACCGGACTATCATCTTTTAGTGAGGTATCTAAAAGGGTCTTCCCTGCTAAGTTTTTATATCATCACTCAGTGTATTCATTTTCTGCTGGTGCTCTAATAACTTACTACAAATGTGGTGGCTAAAAACAACACAAAGTTTTCATCTTACAGTTCTGTATGTTAAAAGTCCAGCCTGGGTGTCCCTGGGCTATAATCAAATTCTGGCAGGATTGTGTTGTTTCTCTAAGGAAAAATCAATTTCCTTACCATTTCTAACTTCCAGAAGGTGCTCATCACTTCTTCCTCTCTGCAAAGCCAGCAGCATTCATTTCTGACTATTCTGAAGTCTCATCTTCCTCAGCTTTTCTTCTCCTGCCTGTGTCCTCCACTTTTAAGAAGCCTCATGATTGTACTAGGTTCACTCAAGCAACCCAGGATAATCTCTTTGTCTTAAAGTCAGCTTATTCGCAACCTTAATTCCATCTTCAGCCTCATTTCTCCTTTGTCATGTAAACTAACAGTCACAGGTTTGGGGGATTAGGGTATGGACCTTTGGTGCGGGAAGCATTCCTTTGTTGTCACATTCACCTTTAGTCCTTCTCTACAACTTTCATAATCTTAATCAATCTATTGATGTGTCATTCTTACCTACTGGGATGTAAGCTCAGGGGAATTTTCAACCTGTTGATATAGGTCGAGAATTGAGAGTGGATGAGAATGTGGGACTAAAGATTCTCAAACAAGTTTGTCCAGACGTTTTTCATTTGTTCACCAAGCCAACAATGTGAGTTAAGCAGCTCCTTAGTACCAGACGCTGTTCCTTGGGGTTATATCATTGAAGAAAGGAAATGAAAGAGGCAGACCTCACAGACCTTACACATTTTGTAGACTTTTAAGTGAGACAGAGCTGGACTCCATCAGCCACTTTAGAAGCCTAGACATTCTGATGACCAGTCATTAAATGGCAAGTGAGAATCATTTGAATCTCTTTTTCTTTCTGCCAATTTGATCATCATTCCAGAGAAAGAGATTTTTTGAATCGTGCTTCTAAAACCATCTGTGATTTCCATGTCTTGGCGATTGTGAATCCTGCTGTCAATAACATGGGGGTGCACATACTTTGCTCTGATTCATGTTTTTAGGTTCTCTGGGTGTACGCCTAGATGCAAGACTGTGGCTGGGGGAGGGGGTAGAGGGGCAAGGACGGAGGGAACGAGGTGGCGGTGGGTGAAGGACACCAAGAAGAAGTCTGGTGGTGGGTGTGGTGTGAAATAACAGACCAAGGTGGAACTAAATATCCTAAAATGTGAAGAACAATATAAACAAAAGAGATATAAAACCATGGATGGTGAAGGACAAACTGCTTTTTAATTTCTAACCCATCGCAGACTGATTCTTTTCTAAAATGCAAAAAGTTAAAATAAATTATGAGGAAAAAACGAAACATTGCTTGGTTGTAATGTCAGTGTTAAATGCCTATAAAGGTGACCTAAGCTGTCACAGCTGTAAGAATAGAACTAACTTTGTCATGGATAGATGACAAACATTTCTAAGAGCATTGCTAGTCCTCAGTCTCTGCTTAGTCTCAATTTTTTCATCTGTAAAATGGGGGACAGTTTTATATAGGGAGCATTATGAGGACGAAACAACTGGGTAACGTCAATTACCAAGGTCATTGTCTGACTTCGGAACTGGCAGTTATTAATATCCATGGCTATTCTACTTTACTATTTCTCTATGATGCTGCACTATCATTTTTGGTCTCATAAAATTCAAATTGTGGAGCTTTCAACTCTTCGGCAGAAAATAGCGAGCAGCTAGAGCATCAGATTGACAAGGTAGATTTTGAATATCTGTGCTAGGGATTTGTCTTTGCCTATAAACAGTGATGGCAAGAAAACCTGCCTTTGAGTCCTGTGGGTGAATAGTAATCATGGAAAAACCCCATTTGCTTTTTAAACACCAGCCAGATGTTGCCATTCCCCATTGCAAACCGTGCCCACCCTTGGGTCTATTAGACAAAACACTGACTGTCACCTGCTGACAAGATCTGGGGACTGGCTCTTTTTAAATAGCCACAAGGTCACTGGGACTGTGCGTTCTCCAGGGAGTCACAGGAAAAGTAGAATGTCAGCATCACCTTTTCTCCTTGAAGAAGGCTCAGTGACATTTCCCGAAAGGAAGAACGGCTGTTCTGGCCGTGCTGAATGGAGATCCCAAGGTTAGATACCGGTGCGGAGGTTATGCACCACGAGGAGACGACAATGAAGTTGTCATTTCATTCTGAGAAGCTGGGGCTTGAGCTGAAGAAACTCTTTTTAGGGCTGGACAATGGAGACAAAGTGTGAAAATGAGGGGCACCTTGGCAGAGGGAGAGGACACGAGCTTTGGCAGAAGATGGTCCTAGGTTTGACTCTCAGCCCTGCTGTTGACTGACCCTGGGGCCTCAGGGACATTCCATAACCTCTCAGACTATCAGCCTCCCTTACAGAACATCACGGGTGTTGATGAGTTTGCAGAGTGTGCCTGGTGCAGAGTGACACATCCCTGGAACTCAGTGACTGTGATCTCATCTCAGTCATGCAAACCAGGTCCAGTAGAAATTCCTGCAGCCTCCTTTTCTGTTTGTGACAGTTTGGGAAAAAAAAAAGCCAACCTTTGTACATGAATGGCCCCTCTAGTTAATGCTTGTGCATTACAGATGCCAGTAGTTTCTTTCTTCACACACACACACTGTCTTTTCTCTATGTCTAATTAGATACAAAAATTAGGATGCACAACAAGAAATTCAAATATACCCAGCACATCGTGTGTGTGTGTGTGTGTGTGTGTGTGTGTGTGTGTGTGTGTGTGTGTATCTACCAAAGATCTTGGATTGGATGCTTTGTCTCCAGATTCCCCACTAGGCTGAGATGGAATTATTAAGAAGGCTCAGTTCTCTTCTTTGAGAATAAAAATGAGTAAAAAAAAAAAAAAAAAAAAAAAATCACCTAAGTTTCCTTCACTGAGTGGGAAGAATGGACAATGAGACTTGCAGAGAAAGGAAATAATCTAATTGGGCTTAAAAATATATGTTTGTGAAGGTATAGGGTTCTGAATTGCCTTTCTTTGTGCTGATAAGAAAGTGGAAAGAGTCAACATATTTTATGGCCCAGTGAGTTAATAAAAGCACATGGTTGGTTAATCAGTTCATGGCAAAGGTGTTGGTAAAATTAAATTTGCCTCTCTTCTGTGCTCTATCATATGTTAGAGATCGGATAAGAACCCCGAACTCTGAGAGATGTCATTTTAAATGAAAAATTGATGGAGCTCACCTTTGCTGGCCTGGAATCTAATGCTGTACCCCTCGGAACTGTGATAAGTGTTTGTGAAACCTGGTTGGAGAATTGAAGTCATCAGCATGTTTATTAAAGCAACTGCCCCATTAAAAATTATATCTGGGGTGCCACTGATGGGAAGACACACCATTCTCCTTACCACCAAGCAGGTAAGAAAATCCCAGACAAGGCCAATTAATTTAATACATCATCAGTTATAAGATGTAGCCTGACAGCAGAGAGATGAAATTATGAGAAAAAAAGTTCATCTCAGGATGTATAAACTGCTATAGCATCAGCATATCAATTATAGCAGATTACTTAGGCTATGAAAAGACCTCACTAACTTACTTCAATTTAGCCTCAATATGTATTTTGCAGATTTCACCTTAATACCTTAAGTCTACTTTTTCTGCCCTGCTTCAAGCTGCAGGCAGATACAATGACTCTCACAGTTTATACTGAAATACGAGGGGGAGTCCCATTCACTGAATTTCCATCACCTCTGGGATTCTTTCCTCTCTCTTCTCTATCCAAGGTGAGATCCAAATATCCCTTCCTCCCGTGTTTTCTTTAGGATGAGTACTCCGAATTTTTCAGTCCTTTGAGTAGAAAAAGTTCTTCCTTCTCCGGTCAGGTCCCTAGATTTATAGAACCAAGATAACAGAGTTTAACAAAGCAGAGATCCCTCAGTCAGAGGGATCTATCTTCTCTAGGAGGCAGGACAGCAGCCATGTATTTTGGGTTGTACATGCTCCCTGGGCTAGCATCCCTCAGCTGGAGTATGTTGTCCATTATTTCCCCTAAAACAAAGCCGCAGGGTCTTTCACAAGGGAGATTCTGCCAATAGCTGTTAAGACAACTTTTTTTCCCAAGGTCTCTGTCCCTGTGTCTAATGCTGTGGGTCTATATGTGTAAGAAAGACCGTGACTAATGAAAGGCAGTCTCTGATCTAATTGGGGTTGGAGAGGCAGGGCTCCTTCTATATGTAATGGGCGAGGGTTCTGACTGATGAATGAAGTCGTTTCTTCTTTCTGTCTCTTCTCCTGAACCGAATTGTTGAGACTTGCTTGGAAGCTAGAAACCGCACTTGTAGGGGAAGATCCTTTAGTCAAGTAGAAGATTTGAATTTGGCTGAGTTTTGGCTTTACATACTACTGCATTTTATACTAGCAATAGCTAATATAAATTGAACACTTTCTGTGTGTGAGGTCCTATTTATGAAGGTGGATGTTATTATAATTCACATCTCACAAACCAGAAAATGGATACTCAAGGTCATAAGCAACTTGCTCAAGGTCACACAGCCTACTGGAGAAAAATGAGGAGGAAGATAATGATGATAATTTCCGCCTCTGAAGGCAGTTCTCTCCTAGTAAAATCTGGCCAGCTAAGAAAACCTGGCACTCCTGGGAGGTGTTTATGAAAGAGATTTTGAGCCCATGGACTCACACACTGCTTCAAGAGATCTAAGCAGCAAATTGAAGTTGGTTTCCATGCCAGCAGAATGAAACAGCAGGCTGTCTTTTCTCTTTGTCGATGATTCCTTATGTTTGGAACTGGGGATAGGAGGGGGGCTGGTGGTGACTTTCCTGTGAACTATTTCAACACTTTAAATTGCACTTTCAATGGTACAGCCTAAGATTAGCATAGACTAATCATAAATCCCTCCTTTTTCACAACTATAGCAACAGTAAAATTTAGTAATTTAGCAACAGTAAAAATGAAAAAGTAAAATTAGCAATGCAGCGCGAAAGATAGTGGCTTGTAACTGGTTGTAAGTCAAATGAATCTCGCTATTAAGGAATATAATGATCTTGATGAATAGCCTGCTTTTCTGTTCTCTCTGTAAATCAGCAGGTCATTCCTAGCTACTATGCATCCCCAGTTTTAGCATCATGTTGAATCAAGGGCTGGTAGAGTCGCTTTGCTCCTTCTTGACTTTTGTCTTCACATTGGTGTTAGGGGATTCTGTGGTGTGGCGGAAGAGGAACAGTGGGGTTTGTGTCAGGCCCCCTCTGTCCCAGCAGAGTCCCTGCTCCAAACATCCATATGAGCTGGAGGCTCAGCCTTGGTGGGCTGGCGGGCATTTGGAAGTCACGAAGAGGAGGAAGAAGCTGACATTGACTGGGAGAGTAGGTTTCAGTGTGTTTTCCAGAGAAGCAACAAAGGAGAAGAGCAGGTTTTGAGGCTGAAACTCGAGTTGGAGTATCTGAAATGTCTTCGTGATATTTATGGGCAAGCGGATAATGAGCCCCGGACCTTGGAAGAGATGTTGGTCAGGGTCTTGGTGGCGGATAAGAGAGAAAGGATGAATGAAAGCCAATCTCAGATTCCTGCTGAAGGCCCTGAAAGGTCTCAGACTGAAGCAAATGCATCACTTAAAAGCTCAGCTGTGTCACCTCTGACTGTCACATGTGCCTGCCAGAAAAGAATGAAATATTCAGCCAGCACAGTAGCCCAAGTCTTGTCTTCAAGGATATGCATTTCCTGTCCCCTCCTTTTCCCCT
Organism: Solenodon paradoxus; assembly: GCA_004363575.1. Classification (NCBI taxonomy): domain Eukaryota; kingdom Metazoa; phylum Chordata; class Mammalia; order Eulipotyphla; family Solenodontidae; genus Solenodon; species Solenodon paradoxus. The sequence goes on from RJWH01000974.1 coordinate 113,167, forward strand.
GTCAGGGAGATGAGTCGTTTGTTTAATAAGGAAATCTGTACCATTCTCTCATGCTTGTAGACATTAAGCTTCATGTGAGATGTGGATTTTTCCATTCCTTTCTAAATATGCCCAGCTGTTGGAAAGTGCACCTACTGGGAAATACATGAACTAACATGCACGAGTGTTGCACAGGTGTAGCCTAAAGTTCAAAATGAATAAGACAAAGTTGAGGCAGTTGCTTTAGATTCCTCTGAACTGTATGACAGGCTTAAGAAGTGCTTCAAATGACTTAACGTGAAAGGGTTTAGAAAGGGTCCAGGGCTGTCTTCCCTCCTCCAGTGCTGCTGGTTTCACAACTTTCTTAGACTTCCTTCCCTTCCATTCATAGAGACGTTACCATCATTATGAATGTTAATACCTCCTTATTCCTGTAAAGCATTTTATGTGATTTTGGTGATTATATATTCCATAATAACCCTGTGAAGGAGACTGAGCAGATAATTATTAAATTCACAGAGGAGGAAACTGAGATTCAGATTCACTGCTTTCCCCAAGAACATACACACACACGTGTGCACACACACACACACACACACACACACACACACACACTCATGCATATGTTAAGTGACAAGACTGAGATTAGGGTGTCATACTCCCTCCTCTCCACAGCCAGTGCTATTGCCCTAGTTCCCATCTCATTCTTTCTCATTTGGACCAATAAATGATGTCCCTACTTCTAATATTTTGCTTCTTTCATTTTTGATTTATGCTGCAGTATGTTCCTCCTTCCACATCTTTAGCGTCTCCCTGCAGGTACAACAAAGACCCAGCATCCCTGCAGGATGCTCAAAGCCTTTGATAACCTCGTCTCAGCCATTGTACTCTAGATCTTGCAGTGATACCTGGCTACTCAGCATTATCCAATTATGTCTTCTACCTTCCTAACTTTCAATGCATTTGCTTCTGCTTCTCCCTCAGTGTGGAGTGCTTTTCCTTCTTTCACCTAGACTTTAAATCCAGCTCATCTTTTAAGTTTCAGTCTAAAGCCACCTGTTTAATTGAGTCTCCCCTGATCATCCCAGCTAAACTTAGTAGCCTCTTTTCTCCTCTGTTGCCTTCCCCGCTTTATAGCATTTGTTTTAGCCTACTTTGTGTTAGGGCTCACGGTGCCCATGATGAAACTTTCTATACTATGAAATCTTTTGAAGGAAATCATGAATTTTGCTTCAGTCTTCACTGATGCTCATGGTAGATACTCAGTAGACACATATTTAATGAATGTATGTAATAAGGCATGCTGTTATTCTAGAAAATTTAGTAGGCATGGAAACATACTTAGTATTGGATTACTTTGGGCTCCATAGAACAACGAGTCCACAAATTGTGTCCTACACTTATCTTCTTGTCTGGGTTGCAGTAAAATGATCTGGATTTCTTGTTGGAAACAAGGAATTCTTGGCTCTAATTTCAGAGCTTTCTGTCTGGGAATATGTCCTTAACAGATTCCCCAGGTGACTATAGGCTAAACCATACTTGGGAGTCACTGGTGTTGAAGAACATGAATCTCAAGAATGTTTTGACGCCTAAAATGAGCCAAGCTGACTGAAGATAGGCTAAACTCATCCATGAACAGGACAGGGACTACTTTTTTTGGATGTGTCTCTTAGTCACGAAGCCCTGAGGGGCACACACGGATTCTGGACTGTGTCCAGCAGGAAGAGTGTAAATGCTTCCTGATGGGGGCAGGAGGATGCTTTAATTTCAGCTTCCTCACTGTTTTGACTTGTCTGTTTTCTGATTCCTCATTCTTTTGATTTCCTGTATCTTGTTGATGTTTCACTGCGGGTCAGGTTGCACATTCCTTTATTCATCCTCAAAATGCTACTAAATTGCTTGTTTGGTGAACACCCTTCCTCATGTACCAGGAATCTTTTTCTCAGTCTCATTTCTTATTTCTGCCTGCTCTCTTTGTTCCATTGTTATTCAGGTCCTGGCATTTTTTTTTTCTGAGATCCAAATATAGTGCAGCTTACTATATGAAGACTCAACTGAATGTATTCAGAGGAAGATCTGCTGGGCGTGTTGATTCATAATAGTAAGTGTTTCACATCAAATGTAGATTAAACAATACAACCGAATAGTTTTTTTTGTGTGTTTTGCACAATCATCAAGATACCAGAATTATAAATTGAATTTTCTTGATATTGAAGAAAAATATATCCTTTGCTTTTATATACTTAGTATGATTAAACATGGAGAATACTGCCATATTAAAAGTCCACTAATATTATCAAGAACCACTTCTTTTATTGCTAGCAGTATCGGTACCCCATTTACTCTTTCTTATTGAGCGATTGCTGTACTGAGACCACTCACAAAAGACTCGGAGGCAGGTCTTACTATATTATGTTTATGTTTGTAGAAACTGAAGCTCAGAGAATTTGATATTCTTGCCTGGGGTCACACAAATGGGAAGTAGTGGGGTCAAGACTCAATCCTCATCACTAACTCCAGAACCTATAGGTTGCCCATTTTTCTCTCCTTTTCTTCATGTAAGCATAGACTCAGTGTTTGTGTGCGCCTGTGTATGTGTGTTTACCCCCGGCCCTGTGTTTCTCGAACAGGGGTCTGTAGGCTTTACGTGGCTGGCACCTTAGCTGCCCGAGCTCGGGTGCTGCAGGTGTGTGCCAGACTTCAGTTTTTTTGAGGTTTTTGAACAGTAAAGTTGTATCAGTCAAGATATAGGTAAAAAAACAGAAGTCATTCAGCGCTGATTCATGATCCATAAAGGAAACATTTTTTAAATTTACTTTTTATTGTAGTAATTATCCTACACATTAAAATAATTTCTTACGTTAAGGTTTCTCATTCTTAGATATATCTCAGCACACCATGCCCTCCACCAAATCACCAAGTGTTCTTCCCCACTGTCCAGTGGAAGGAAACTTCAGTGAAGGGATTACTTATAGAAAGGTGGGCCAGGTTAAAAAAAATGAGGTTTTCAGACATTTGAAGAGCTTATTACTATTTCCAAGACTAGAGGAATCTAAAGTACCATTCAAATCAGCAGATTTTTAAACGTCTTGTTCTTATATGGTCATGATTTTGATAGCTTCTTGAATTATTGTTTCTTTTAGCAGGATGTAGCATTCCTCTTACTCCCTTATGATTTTTTTGTCTTCTATCTTGTTATTAAAATTACTATTCTACTTTCTCTTGGTTTATATTTGTCTCATATGCTTTTGCTTATCTTCACCTTTGTCACAGTCCCTTAAATAGATGTGCTGTATACAATATATTACTGGATATTATTTTTAATCCAGTTCATAAACCTTTGCCTTTTGAATATAAGATTAATGTCTTAATATTAGATGTAGCTAATATATATATTTTCAAAAATAGTTCCTATTTCCTATTTTTGGTTTTTAAATTTACCATATTATCAGGTTTTAGATTCTTTCTTTCATATATGCTTTCTGAGTATATTTCAGAGAGGGTTTTTACAGGGATCCAAGTGCAGTTTTGTGTACCTGAAAATACTTTTTACATTCAAATCAACGTTTTGATGAATATAAAATTTCAACTTCAAAATTTTTCTTTGTACTTTTTGCTGCTGAGAAATCACATATCAATTAGAAGCTTGTTTCATTATAGGTGACTTTTCTTTTTGGAAGTTTTAAAATTTTTCAAGTGCTTATTGATGTTATTTTCTCTTTGTTTTTAATGTTCCTAAACTTCTCTAAATTGAATTAAATCTGGGTCGTTGCTAATGTTTGTACTGTAGAAACCTTCTTATTCATAGTTCCTATGTCTTTCTAACTTGAGAAAATTATCAGCAATTTGTTTATTTTTCCCTCATATTTTTCTCTCTTACTAGGATGCATATGCATGTAATTATTCATATGTTGATGCTAATGATCCCATCATCTCGATTTTCTTCTTTTATACTTTTTATCTCTCACCCCTTCAAGAGGCTGTTGGTAGTATCTCTGATTTAATCTTTCAATCCATTTACTTATTTTGCAGCTAACTCCAGTCTACTGTTCAATGCATCTACTGCATTCTTTATTTCAACTACAAATGTTTTTCATGCATGATGTCTATATTTTGTTCTCTTCCTGTATGACTTAATATTCCTGATATCCTTCTAATCTCTTTAGGTATACATAATGAACTGGTCTTTAATTGTAGTTTTATCTAATGTATTAATATTGTTCACCTGGCAAGGGTAATTCAGTTTGCTGTGTCTCTGTCGGAAAGGCAATAAAGCGTAGTGGTAAAACAGACATTTTGGAGTCAGACTGTCTTCCTGCAAAGCTCAGCTCTGCCAGTGCCCAGCATATAACTTAATTCCTCTATCAACCCCTCCCCCATGTTTAACTGGGATGACAGGAGTTGTGAGCATTGAACAGACAGATATTGGCAGCATGGAGAGCCATGTCTCACACTCTCAGTGTTCCGTGACTTTTTTGCTATTATTAGCCAGAGACTTTTTACTCCTGGGAGACTGCTATTTCCCCTCCCTCGCAGGTATTTCTTAGGTTCTGTTAGCAGTAAACGACAAATTCTAGATCTTGACGACACCCTCTTTACATGAGAAGAAGGGTTGCGGGGAAGAGAAGGAGTATTGCATCTCCAGGCAGAAGACCTTTGTTAGTGCACCTCCCACCTCTGCTCTGGCGTTGGTTCTCTAACATTGCCTTCTCTTTCAGTTGAAATACTTTGGTTTGGGGCACGCAGGTATTAGAGAAGAAAGATTTAGTGGACCTGCCTATAAGGCTAAACGCTTTATTTCAGCTGACCGACGTGCCATTCCGATGTCCTGTTACTGTTGGTTGCGATGGTGTCCCTGTACCTTGTCCCTTCTGGATTATTGTCTTTCCTACGCCTCCACTGCTCCTCCAAAGAACCCAGTCACTTTCCCACACTTCTTACATTCTCATGGTTCTTCTACTAGTTTGAGAGATCCATCAAGCTTCTCGCTCCTATCTTGGGAGTTTCCAGTGTTGGATTACGTGGAGGGGGCCAGCAACCTTTGCTACTTTTCTCTCTTGTTGGGATATGAACATCACAATTCACACTCTGATTTTATAAAGGAAAAACTGAAGGCTCAGCGTGGAAGGGGGATTGAGACGTACTGCATTCTTGTTATGTGTGCAGCGTAGTCTCTAACACCATAGCGAGGGCAATGATAACAATGCCCCGTCCTCCCAACCCAGCATGAAACACAATCTGTGCTCCATTCCAGATCCTTACAACAAATTCTTCAAGGAAGAGCTGCATCATCCTTTTCTTGTCCACAAGGATGCTGAAACTAGGAGAGTTTGGTAACTGGCTCAAGGGCACAGAGCAGGGCAGTGGCGAAAGCTACCTGCGGGTTTCTGCTGCACACACCACATCGTGCTCCCCTTTTCCTCTCTGGAGACCTTTGGGTGTCACATGCCATGCCCAGAGCACGGAGTGTCACTGAGACGAGTCTGCACCAGGCTCCACCACATTCCATCCTGGAAATTTCTGCTCTACAACTTTACTAAGTCTAAGGAGGTGGACCAGTCCTGGAAAGATGGTCTGCAAGCCACGGGTGGAATAATACCACTAAATAATGAAGGGGGAAAAAAAAGAGTGAAGAGAATAGGCAAGCAACTTATTTATCACTCTTGACTTTATTACAAAAGATCTGCAGAGCACACACACACACACACACACACACACACACACACACACACACAACCAGCCTGCGAATCATGTTATGGTTAATAAAACAGTAATTTAAGCTCCTCAGGCTCTACCTGCAGTGTCCTGAGATACTCACAGTACCCTTTCTGTGTTTTATTTTAGGGTCCGATACAAAAGGTTTTCACCTTACCATAATTAACTTTTTATCATTAAGATTCTGTAAAATTGAATTGTGTTGGACACAGGTCACCATAATGAGAATTTAATGGCGACACATTACAATGCAAGCTAAGCTTTGAATACGTGCTAAAGCCGTCACATTGCTACTGACCTGTGCAAATTTCCATCTCATTGGTCCTCATTCTCCCCACTGTGGCATCCTGGCCCCCTCCCCGCTTTCCTCTCATCTCCTTAAACAATGATTCCCTCATTTTCATATTAATTGCATCACTTAACTGAGATAATGCTCCCTCTGAAATGAGCAAAAGGATGAATCACTGAAACGGGCCATTATTCTTTTTGCTTAACCAATTTCACAGGCCCGGCACAAAGCACTGCCTTCATTTGGCTTCTTATAATTGCTTATCATTAGGCCCAGCCGCCCCACGAAGTACCTTTTTATTTATTTAAGTCTCATCTCTGATGGATGGAAATGAGTCACTTGCCTATATCTGAGGAGCCCAGACGGTTTCCTGATGAAGCAAAGGGAACGGAGGAATACCCGGGGGGACCTGGTTGGCTGCCACCAAGGGGGTGTCGCTCAGGGGCCCGCTTGTCCCTTTCCCATGGCTTTTCTTGGGGCACAGCCACCAGGGTCCTAGAGGGGTCTGGCTGCTGCCCAACCACTGCCCCTAACCCAGAGGAGCTGGGCTGGGCCCACAGCGTGCACCCCAGGGCTGGCCGGGTGAGCCTGCCCCTGCCGGCTTTGGGGTTCTGACACATGCTGTGAGAAGGCTAAGGGAACAAGAGGCTCTGCCGCTCTTTCTGTCCCCTCTCATCTGGGAGGCTTAACTTGGCGAATGACAGCGTGAGAGGGAAAGGACATTCTCCAGGTGAAATGTTATCAGCGATGCCACACTCAGAGCTAAGAATCAGCGGAGTAAGGTTCTCTGCCCACAAACAGGAAGCTTCGGAGCCGGTCAGGAGATCGATCCAGCGGATGTGCCCCTGGAGGTGTTCCCCGTCTGCACTAGGAACTTTTGTTCCGGCGATAAAAGGGCCTGCCTCACAGTCCCCCAGCTCCCCCAGGCTTGACGAGCTGCTCTGGCTTAATAATGTTTCTTAGTGTTACTGCTGTGACTTTCCTGTCACTCCTCATACCTGTGGCCAGCCGTCAGCCTGGTCTCCTAAGCTGGGCACCTCCGCCCTCACATTAACCCATCAAGAGCCGGAGAAGGTAGAAGTAAGACAAAGACCAGCTGTTTCTCGGATGTTCCTTTTGTTTTCTTTGTGAGGTCCCTGGTGACTGACAAGACCTGAATTTTAGTTCTCCTTGACATAGAGTGGCGTTGACTTTGGGGGTCCACTGGGGTACCTGATTTAGGGCAGGGGCAAACGGTGGGAGGTGGTTCTCAAACTGTGGCATTGAAGCTGCAACATCAGCATCCTCTGGGAGCTTGTTAAAAATCTCTGCTCTCAGGCTCCATGCCAGACTACTGAGTCAGAGATATCTGAGGGTGGGCTCCAGCCAGTGGCTGTGCAAGCCCTCAGGGCCATTCTGACGCTCACTGATGGAAGAATCATAGTTCAGTTTAGCTGCATTTTCTCTGTTTTCTCAAATGCAGTGTCTGATAAAACTGGAAAACTTGAAGAAAAAGGCAAAGCTGGTTTTGCAGATGAGAGGTAAAAATTAATAGGTTTACATGGCTTTCTCAGGGTTCTCCAACCTGTAGGAATAGAAAATTAATATCCCTCTTTGGGACGCTCTGACTCAGTGTGCATTAATAAACAAGAATGTTCAAAGGGGGCATAAAACCTCAGAATCAACAGCAGAGCTTGAAGAGGGAACGGTTAGCCACAATCCTCCAGATGTGATTAAAACCACATTAGAAAGTCAGTTCCTTAAAGTGGAAGACACAGTACTTGGTGTTGCCATTTGTCATTAAGAGAACAGGTTTAGCATCTAAGGTCAGAAATTTGTGAGGGTAAATTCCCCAGTGTATCTCTTTCTAGCTTTGGGCACTTGGTCATGGTCCCAATCTTATAGAAACTTGGTTTCCTGGTTATAAAGTGAGGCTGATGATAGCAGTATATTCCCTGGAGTTTATTTTGAGGGTCAAGGGAAAAAAATAATGAGAATAAATCTCAGTATTGTATATTTCAAAAGATGTTAAAAACTATTGCAAATGAGCATTCTTTTTGTCTCCTTCAACCACAGGGGAGAAGGAACACAAGGAATATTTGTGGTGCCCTCTCCTCTTTTCCTGGGAGAGGAGATGTAGCTCACAGAATTAACAGTATTTTCTGTGAGCCATCGAAGGAAGGAACCCAGGTGACTCTTTATCTCCCTATTCTAACTGACTAGGTGACTGAGTTTCTCCAGGTTCGCTTGTCACTCTGTTCCCCTTTCTGCTAACCCCCTTAAATGTATTTTCTGAGTCAGAAGAGGGTAGCCTGAGAACTAGCCACGTTTTCTAGTGCACAATTTAACCGAACTCTGCCGTGGAATATCCACGTTTACATGGCTATTAATTTTTTGCATTTGTATTTAATTACTGATTATACAGTTAATACATTTATTAATACAAGTACACTTTTAACTCATTTGTGTTATAGACTGAATATGACACCCTTAAACTTATATATTGAAGTTCTACCCCTAATGTAATGAGATTTGGAGTTGATGCCACTGGAAGTGATTCGGTTTAGATGACATCTTGAAAGTCAGACCCTCATGATGGGATTATTGTCCTTATATGGAGAGAAAGAGATCAGAGCTCTCTTTTTCTTTCTGCTATGTGAGGACACAATGAGAAGGTAACTGTCTGAAGTCAGAATGAGAGCCTCTTCTGGGAGCTAAGTCTGCTGACAACTTGACCTTGAACTTACAAAGCCCAGAATCATGAGAGATGAGTGTCTGTTGTTCAAGCTTCACTGTCTATGGTATTTTGTCATAGCAGCATAAGTTGAATAAATTGGTCCATATCAATAGCTTGTCTCCTGTTTGAAAACTTACCCCAAAGGCTGTATTTTGTTGGTGAGGATTCCACAGGGTAGGAGTTGAGAACTTTCCCTAACCTCCAAACAGGATGTTCCCTTCTACTGGTTATCCTAGTATTTACTAAAACACTTCTAATACTATCAAGAAACTCCTCTTTAATTTCTGCTTGCATGCCATTGTTATTAGAGAACGTACTACATTCTAAGCCAACTTCTTCATCTAGACCGTGGAAGATTTTTGGGAAGAAGATAAATCATTACCGAATCCTCAGCACCTGGAATCTTGTGTGTTACTTAGCAGAGGCTCAGTGAGTTTCTGTTAAAGTGGTAATACATGAGTGCAAAGTACATTTACTCTATGCTAGAGCTGGACATTTCTTTAGCACTCATTTTTGCTGATGCAGACATGAAGGGCCAGGGATTTCCCCAAATTCTGTGAGTAGATTATCTAGGACTAGAATCCTACTCTTTTGATACCTCAAAAGTTTTCCATTGCCATGTTGATTAGTGTGAAAATAATCTCCCTGTAGAATTTAGAATCCATAATAGATAAACAATGAAAACAAATCTATGTCAAAGAATGAGGCATCTGTTATGTGGATGGCCATAGACTTCAGAAATCAAAAGGCTCATGTGGCCTGGAGCTTTTAGCATTAGTTTATATGATGGCATGGGTAGAAGGGATTGAGTCAGGGAAATGGGAAAGACTTAGCTGGACAGAGGATCAGACAATGTGAGGTGTTATCAGAGATCCTGAGAGCACAGTGATATAGGTAAGTGTGGAGCACAGGAGGTGGGTCAGATCACAGAGGGGAGTCTTTAAAGCCGGGATGGATGACAACAGGGAGTCCTTATAAGTTCCCGAGTTCTGGAACAACAGAATCGAGTTGTTCTTTGCAAATAATAATGAGAAAGTGACATCTGGGATGCATTCAAGGGGAAAAACTAGCAATTCTTATTATACTTATTGGCAATCTAAAGGATCACATTTTTGTTTTCTGCTATGTAAAAACTTGAGAAGTGCCTCTTTCTCCAGCAATGCTCTGGGCAAATGACAGGGCAAACTGGAGAGATCTCCCTGGTGTTCCTACGTTCCTACGTACATCATATTACTTACCTAGTTTACTTGGCTGTAAATGGGACTTAACTTATTCCATAAACTACTTTTTCCTACAGGATGTGACTAGTTTTCTTTTCTTGTATCAGATCATGCTAACCTTAGAATAATTGGTGTTAGGAACAACTAAATTTTCTTGATGTACAATTGTCATGAAACTTCAGTTTAACAGAAATTATAGAGTTGCAGCATAAGGCATATTTTCATTACTGAGAACAACATAATATTAAAATGAGCAGGTTGACTTAAAACTGACTTGCCATAAAAATTAAATTGGTAGAGAACTGAGCTTAGAATACTGATATTGAAAAAAGTAATCTTTCCAGTTGCCTGTTATTTGCATCGTTTATGTGAACTAAATTGCTGCAAGAAGGAAATGAAAAATGTACTAAATTCAAACATGGCAAGGGCTCGTTTTCTTGTCATCTAAGAGAAGAGCGGGGATGATGTCACAAATCAGCCGAGGTGGTTGGTAGTGGGGAGATAGTTTCTGCTCTGCACGGTCTTTCAGAGAATCAGGTTGACAGTGGCTTTGCCATCTGCATCACAGGTGTTCCACGGCATCTCAATTACCATGACTGGTCTCCAGTCACAGGAAGAATGTGGAAGACTCCAGATGTTTTTATAGCCCAGATCTTGACAGGGCACACCTCACTTCATCTCACATCCCACTGGCTTAGAGTCAGTCACGTGACTGAACTGAGGGGATGTTGAGATCTGTAATTTAGTTCGCACCTAGGAAGTAGGGAGAAACAGATCTTGTTGAAGAGCTGTAAACCTTTTTTTTATAAAAAAATCTTACAGGTACTCTAATATGTGTTTTATTTATGAAGACAGTGACACTCTGGTTAAGTGAATTCCTTGGGAAAGCTTTGGCTACTAATACATGAATCTGGCAAAATTCAAGATCATTACATTACTTCTCTGTACTCTAGTCCTAACCAATTATTTAGAGAACATTTATAAAGTGTTATATTCTTGGAATTCAGTGATAGTCATAGTTCTACTGGTTTTCTGAATGAACAGTGGTTTCTGCAGATGTTGAATGGAGAATGAAATTTCCTTTACCTTGGATCCAAAAACACTGCTGGAAAACTATTCGCATACTTTACTTTCAAGATCGGTTAGATTATAAAGATAATAAATGTCACCTGCTAATTAGCCCATGTTCATAAGACTGCCATTTTGTAAAATGCTTGTAGCTTTTAGCATAGAGTCTCTCTCTCTCTCTCTCTCTCTCTCTCTCTCTCTCTCTCTCTCACCTCTCTACCATCTATATGTCATTTATCTATGGAAATTGAAGAGTGTCAAGAATCAACATCAGAGAGAATATCTCTGAAGCAATACATATAGAGCAAATAGTCTCATATATAGAACATCTATATGAATAGAAAGGGTCTAAACCAGAGCATCTTCTCATAAAGATGTGCACTGTATATATAGAACGCCTCCCAAAATATAATGGAACTCTTATCTGGGATGAAGATGAGTCCATACTGGTTTCACTGTTTTCTAAATGCAGTAATTCAAGCTGAATTCAATAAATCCTTCACAAAATAATTAGAGGCCATTTGATTCGATTTATTAATTTAGAATTCTGGTTGCATTATCAAATGGTATTCAGTAACTTACTATAACAATTATTATTTTTTTACTCTACTTAAATGTTAAATATTTTCTAAATTATATTTTAAAGACAAGTAAAAGATATATATTGAAAGATTATGAAGGTTGTATTTCTGTCTTAGAAACATATAAATGCCAGTGCTCTTAAGTTTGGGCAAGACTGGGCAGCCCCTATGCCAAGGTCAGATGTTAGAGGATTCATTCTTCCCTGGCCTGAATGCTCCTTTCCCCATGATGCAAGGAGGGAAGAAGGATGTAGGATCCCCTTGTGACAACAGTTCCCCTCTAGATGTTATTCCATGTATCTGGGACCATGGAATTTCCTGTCCAGACAACTTTGGTCTGCATCTGGTCTGGTCTTCCTGAAATCATCATGCATATGTATACCATAGGTCCAATGAATAGGCAAAGGTAGCTGTTTGGCAGGGCAGAGTAATTGGGGAATGTGGAAGAATCTTCTGTGTCATGGTTGGGTGTCTACAGACATCCCTGCAAGACCCTTCATGGTTTGGGTCAGAACCAGGAGCAGCTAGAGAAATGGAGTGTGAGCCTTGGATCAGTTACTGGTACTGACTGGTGCTTTCTCCATCCTCGTGTGCCAATGAGGAACCCCAAGAAACCCGAGAATTCTAGATTTAAATTGGCTAGCATGGAGTTGTAGAATTAGATGCCAAGGAGTTTAGTTCCTTGCTTTCAACCTGTTCATTTAACTTCTTAAGTCATGGTTTCCTTCTTGTAAAGAAAAAAAAATCTACCCTGTCCATCTTGCAAGATAGTTGAAGTAAATAAAATGAGATAATGAATGTGGAACAGATATGCGTCAGCACTTTAGTGTCATAGCCCTTTCACACTATATATAATATATATGATCATTATTAGATAATACTTAAGTACTCCGAATTTTACCAGCATGCTGAACACCCATTTGCTCTCATGAAACCTTCACAATATTGTATATGAGAGAGGGCTTATTATCAATGCCATTTTGAAGAAGAGAGAATGGAGATTCAGAGGGGTTAGTGACACTTATTTGTCTACAGTTGGTAAGAATGAGATAGCCATTATATGTAGCATTAAGGAAAAGGCATTGACTCTGGAAGTTAAAGACAGCTTTAAGTCCTACTCTTGTTAAATGTTAGCTGTGTGAGTATGGAAATATCACATTTTCTCTCTGAGTCTATTTCCTAATCAGAAAGAATAATATGCTTTTCTCCTCATGATATCACAAGGTTATAGGAACATCATAAGATCAATATATCAAAGTAATCTCAAATTTTTAAAAATGGTTTTGAAGAATCAGTTATTCTTGTGGTTGTCTGCAGTCACTCTGGTAGCAGGAGTCAAATACGTTGAGCTTTCCGTTGCTTCTAGTGGCTTTTCATTTAACTGAGGTCTGAGGTGAGGCATGAATGAATAAGACTCAAGCTTTAAAGGATGGATCATTATGCTATGGAATATTAATATTAGGGTTCTTTAAAGTTTAATTCAGTATAAGCTTTTGTCAAGCACAGAACCTCGGTAGGTGGTATCTTTGAAAGATGGTCTGTCAGTTTCATTTCATTCCAGCAGTGGGAACTGACTTATAAAAAGGAACAGTCTATCTGAGTATTGGAGTCAGCGAGTATTTATCGGGGCAGGCATGTTTCTAGTAAGCTAACAGAGGACTGGATTATACCAACCGATTTGTATGAATTAAAGATCAGACCCAATGCCAGGATTTGCTAATAATATTGCAGATGTAAGCAATCAAGTGGCACAGGTGAAGCAGGAAAAGGTCTGGAATTTTCTCTTTGATTTCTCAGGCTTTGCCTTCTTGCATCATATAGGGAGTTTCTGGCCCAATGTAATAGATGAAATCTCTAAGGGAAGTTTCCTGGTTACTCAGAGGAGAATGTTTGGGTTAAAGTCATTTCCATTTCATTCTACAGATAGTTGTATAACTTATGTGAACTGTTCTGGGAAGTCAAGCCTTATAAATCCACAAATTCTAAGCTTGTTTACCATAAGTGATTCTAAACCAGGGACATCCTGCTAAGAATCTTCCACAAATAATTAACCTTCTTCTAAAAAATACTTTGATTTTATTTACCAGGAGGTGTCTCTATCAGCATATTTATAGGAGATTAGATTGGGTTTATCTTCTTTTTTTTTTCTTCTTCCTTTCCCTAGATTGTTCTTTGGTAACTGAGAGAGATATGAATCACAAGTTGTTATTTAGCTCCTTTCTCTGCAGCTAAGCAGGGAATATAGAATGCTGAGCACAGAGTGCTGATGTTGAGCGATTCACTGACTTAGGAGGGAAAAAGAAAACAACCAGACAAGTTTAAAAGGACTACTCAGTGTGTTGAGGGCTGATCAAGAACATTTCTCAAGTAGTATGATTGAAAGTTAGACTTTGGAAAAGCAGCCCAATTGCAAATCACCATTGCCGTTTGGGATAGCCACCTTTGTGAGTTTTGATTGGGTTTCATATTCAAAGCCATAGGTGTTTTTTTCTAGCCCCCATTGACACTCGCCTAACATGGCCCATCTGCCTTGGCTGGTGTTTTCATGCCTTTCCTTATATCTCAGTTTCAGCTGATCTGGAAGATGAGTGTTTTTTTTTGGGAGGGTCACGAGGGGCTACTAAGTGAATTGTGTGTTTTCTGAATAGTCTGTATTTTATACATACCATTCCATAAATAGCCCAATTTAGATGAAGATTCATTTGCTATTTTCATCCACTACAGTGAAAGATACACTCACAGAAATGTATTTTATTTATATGCATATTGAAGACCAGTGACTAAGATGTATATAAGATGTTAGGGGAGCATGCCAGAGCAGAGACACACGGTTAACTCTTAAGTTACAAGCAGAACTTGGTCAAATCAGGAAGCCAGGAACGGAGAGAATAAACAACTTCATCACTTCTCAAAGCTACAGGTGATTTGATCTTTGCTGAACATTAACTGAGGCAGGAATAGCCCAAGGACCTGGGTTCTTATTGGGGTCGGGGTCAGGGCTGGCATGGTGAAGGGGACGACCAAAATGAATAACTAACTAAATGAAAAATGCTTTTTCCTCCTCTACCTTCCTGCCTGCCTGTCTACTTGCCTCCATTTATGCCGTCTCCCTTTGTAGAAAAAGATGATGTTGGAGTAGGTGCAGCAGGAGCCAGTCATGAGAAAACTCTAGGAGCCACAGAAGACTTTGGACTGTATGCTGTTGAAGTGGTGGAATAGGGTTAAAATACAGGGTACCAGTCAGCTCTAACTGCTAGAAAGTTTTTTCTTCTTTTGAGATTAAATTTGCTCCCCTGTTCTTTCTGCCCATAGTTTCAATCCTGCTCTTAGAGTTTGTGAGGGAATATTTAACCTTTTTAACCTAAGGGAGCTCAGGCATTTGAAACATCTCATTGCCCCTGAGCATTTCCAACAGTTTTCATGTTACATGACGTCCAGACACCAGACTTGGGCCTCTTCCAAGTTCAGAGATTGGTGGAGGGATACTGCCTGCAGGGTTGGAAGAGGGGAAGCGGTTCAGTCTCATATGTCAAGAAATTGGATAGTTCCTTCAAGTAGGCCTCTGCTACATTCCCATCCTCCATGTGAAATTCAGTTCCTTATCCCTTTCACATGCAGGTATGATTTGCGTGGAGGGTCAGGCATTCCAAGGAATTGCTTAAAATTCTCCACAAAGTTTCTCTATGTTCTCTAGAATTACTTCCCCATGGATCGCCTCTGTCTCCTGTTTCCACAGCATGTGTATTATCATCGAATGGCTCTGAACAGAGCTTGACCCTTGACAGGTGCTCAGTAATGTTGTTGAATGATTGACAAATCAACTCACGTTCAGCCACAAAGCAGATCTTCATTGGTTGCTCTCTCATTTTGAGAATTTTTTAAGTCGAGAAGAATTTAATGAAGACTGATGGTCAGAATAGTGTTAAAAATGATGAAGAAAGTCAATTTAGTGGCTCCTTTGGGAGAACTGCAAAGTGGGGCAAAGGCAAGAAGCTTTTAGTGGATAAAGAATCAGAAATAAGGCCGAGGTAAATACAAAATATCTGACTGGCCAAAACCACATAGTCAACCTTGTTTGGGGTGGGAAGGCCCAGAGTTGACTTGGTTTTTGAGACTTGACTGCCTTTATTTCTGGTCAGGTAGAGAATTTATAGGGATGCAAAATTTATCTAAGTTTGCTGACGTGGCACCCTGGGCAGGAGTGGCTCCATCTTGCGTCTAGAAATTTATTTTAACAATAGCAAGGCTGCACTTTCCTGCACTTTGCTCTTTTTCTCTACACATGTTCTCAAGTCCTTCTTTTTCTATTGTTCCTAGTTGCTCCAAATTCTTTTCCCTCCGTACTGCATAATAATTGAAGTCTCCTGTTCAACACTTAGTCACATCCATTAAGATTAATGGTGTACCGGTGAATGTTTAACCACTGGCTGTCCCCAAATTCCCACTGTGACTAGTTTCAAAGTTCCCATGTGAGATCATTCAACATAGTGTAAGAAGAAATGTATGTGATCAGCTCTTGAGAGTTGGTGTAAGCTGGGCCAGATTCCTGAAGGGCGCACAGAAAAGGACCCACCCTCCTTACAGGATGGTTGACATCACAGTTACTTTTCTCTCTTACTGTATGAAGACACACTGGTATAGTATTAATTAGATTTTCAAAACTAGACTTTCCAGACTGGCAAGCTGGTGCTGAGCCTCTAAGCCAGTGGTACTAAAGTGGACAGTGTGCTGCCCCCAGAGGGCATTTGGAAACCTGTGGGCTATTTTTGGCTGGGGATGCTGTCGTTCATTTGTAGACAAAGGTCAGGAATGCTGGCTATTCTGCCTTGTGGAAGACAGTCCTGCACAACAAAGAATTGTCCTACCTCTGAGTCTAAAGCGCCATCCTTGGAAAATTCTGCTATGTTTCCCACAGGTTGACTTTCTGCCAGATCACAGTCCTTTATATTCTGCTAAACTTTTGTGAGAAATAATCTCACCATGCTGCTTACAGGAAAAGGAAGTCCTAGGCTTAGTGACAGATGCTTATTTTATTCCTAAATGATTGAAATCAAATGCATTGGAATGAAACTTTTTTTCCTTATTAACCTTTCGCAGCATTTATAATGACCATGTTAAATCAAACCTCATTACAATGTAATGGGGCTTGACTGAAATACTGCAGGTATGATGCTGAGTAATTTCGTAAATTATTAAATGGTAATTGAAAGTAATATGGCAGAATACGTTTTACTCCTGAGGTGGGTGGGTGGGGGGGGAGGACACAGCAGACTTTGGAGAAATAGAGTGGGTTAAAATATAGCCTATAGGAAAGGGTTGGGTGCACAGCAGAGAAAGATAGAAGAAAGAAGACTCGAACATAGCCTTTAATTTTTGATACTGGGTTAAATAAAACAAGTAGTTTTGATAGTGTTTGTGTTCTAACTGGTTGAGTGGTTACATCTGCTGGAAACTTTGAGGCATCTAGGCTCCTCCCTCATTCCCCTGTTCAGACAGGTTTAAGGGCAAAAGAATCAAATTCAAATTTTTTTTAAACTAAAGGTCTCTAGATGCCATTCCTTTATTTCAATTACAGTTCACTTCAAGCGCTCATTTTCTTAACAGATTTTCAGAATCTTGATAAAAAAATCAGTGAAGTAATATTCATGCTGTGATTAAGCTAAAATAATAAAGAATATAGATTTCAAGTGGAAGTCTTTTATTAGCATACACAGTCTTTATGGTAGTAGTGTATTCTTTTGGATCTATGCACATCATGCTTTTTAAGTTTATTTTTCCAATGTAGGTGCTCCCCTACAATACCGAATATTCTACAACTTGTTCTTTTCATTTCATATTATAATTTGAGTATCTTTCTATGTATATACATAGAGATCTAAATTTTAACTTTTTAAAGTATACTGTAAAGTGCACAGAATCTGAGTATAAATTAAAAAAAATCTCTAAGTGACTATATCATTGTAATCACCACTTTAGATACAGAATATGGGTGAGTCCTTGTGTCTCAGGCCTCTGAGACACTGCCATGCAGACCATGTAAAGCCCAAGGACCCAGATTTGTGACCCAGTGCCAGGAGAAAAACAATAAATAAATAAATACATAAGTTAATGAATAAATAAATAAAAACATAGGTAAACATAGATGCTTCTTCTTCTTCTTTCTTTCCTTTCTTAAAAATGCTTCCTTAAAAAAACTTCTCTTTACCTTCTTCCTCTCTTAGGAAAAATAAGCCCCACAAAACACATAAGACTTTAGAAATATATATATATATATATATATATATATATATATATATATATATATATATATATATATATAACCACTACCCCTGAGTTCTTCCTCATCCTAATCCATTCCTTTTATCCATTCCTCCTGATTGTTACTAGTATTCTGAATTCCACTAACATAGATAAGTTTTACCTTTTCTTAAGATAATATATTTTGAATTACTTAGCATTAACTTTTTTGTTACAACTTTGCTTGTTATGGCTATGAAAGTCATCCATTGTTTGGAGTATTGCTGTATAGTATTGTATGGCATGCTGTACTATGATTTATTGATTCATTCTGCTTATGATGGATTTAGATTGTTTATTGTTTTGTGCTGCTTATGAATAATGTATTTACACCATATATCTTTTGTTGACTGTATATATATATATATATGTGTCTTTCCCCTCCGTTGGACATATACCTAAGAGCATAATTGCTGTGACATACGTTATGTCCATATTCAGCATTAGTTGCTCCTCTGGTAATGATTTTTCCAAAGTGATTGTTAGAATTTCTATTTCCATAGGCAATATATGAAGGTTCTAGTTGTTCTTTATTTTTGACAACTCTTGGAAGGATCTTTCTGTTTTTTAAATTTCAGCCAATTTTGTGGCTATCTACTGATGATTCATTGTAGCATTAGTTTGCATTTCCCTTATGACTAAGGATACTAAACCGTCTTTCATATGCTCATTAGTCACTTAGATTTGAAAAGTTTCTGGATAAGTTCTTTGTTTATGTTTTCTTATGTTGTTTTGCCTTTTCTTATGGATTTATATAGGTGTTCCTTGTATATTTAGAATATAAGTACGTGGTTGGATGGCTATATTGCAAGAGTTTTCTCCCACTCTTCATTCTTTAAAGTATCTTTTAATGAAGTCCAATTTAGCTGCATTTTCTTTTATAGTTAGTGTTTTTCTCTGTTCTGTTTAGGAAACTTTTGCCTCCCTCAATATATTGCCTTCCATGAGTGTTATTGCTTTACTTGTAACAATTAGATCTATAATGCATCTGAAATTAAGGTTTGTGTATGGTGTGAGGAAAGGGGTATGGGTCATTGATTTAGTATCATTTATGAAAAAGGCCTTCTTCTTCACTGCATTTCCTAAGCAAACTCTGTGATACATCAGAAGTCTGTGTCTGTCTGAGTCTGTTACCAGAGTCTTTATTTTATTACTTAGCCTGTGGTTTATCCTACTGCCATGATCATCAGACTTAGAACCGTATTTTTAAAGAAGTGTGAATATCGGTAATGTAGGTCATTCAACTTTGGTCTTCTTCAGGATTGTATTCTTTATTTCCTGCTTGTTTTAGAATTATATTTTCAATTTCCATGAAATCTTTGTTGAAATTAAATCCATAAATCACTTTGGGGAAAACTGATATCTTTAGAATATTAAGTTCTCTAATCCATGAATATGGTATAACTATTCATTTATTTAGTTCTTCTTTAGTATTCTTCTAGCAATGTTTATGTTTTTTTGTGTAGAGATCTTGTTCATCAAAAATACATTCATTGTTAGGTATTTGGGTATTTTAATGGTGGATATTATTAGCTGTAGTTGTGTAAATTTCATTTCTCATTGTTTGCTGCAGGGATATGAAAAACAATTAAATTTTGTAGTTTGACTTTGTTATCAGAAATCTTGAAAAATTCACTTATTTTCATACATTTTTAGTTTCTGTACCTCTATTTATATTGCTGTATTTTATGAATAACAGTTTTATTTCTTTAAAAAATTTTCATTTTTAATCTTGTTGCACAGTCTAGAACCTCTATATGAAGAAATGAGAGCAGTGTTCTTAAAAATTACTTGTGACTTGTTAAAATAGTAAGGCAGAACTTATTCAGGATTGTCATGGTAGGTGTTGTGGCTACTACCATGTGGCTTTGCAGTAAGGGGAGAGGTTGTGTTCAACTGAGAATACAGCAAAGAAACATGGACATTTATAGTCAAGAAGCAGGGTGGGCATATCAGTGGATGAAAATTATTAACAGGTTAGGGTATTTCTTTGACAAATGATCCTAACAGATTCTTATTGAAGACAGGCCAGACTGATTGGCTGTTACCTGGGGGGTAGTGAAAACTGAGCAATTTCATCAACTATTGTGGGTGATTAGATACTGAGAGAATGGAATTCTTACTAAACTGACAGCAGAATTATTGCTAAAACTAGACTCTAGGAGGTGGGTGACAGAAACCCAAATTTTGTTGAATAAGCAGCTTAGAGGAGTCTGACTAACATTTGACCCAGGGGAGAATCTTTCCTAGCAGATGTTCTTCTTTTATTCCCAGCCTTAGAGAAGTTTTCAATATTTCATAATTAATATTATACCTACTGTAGATCTTTTTAAAAATCAGTTACTGGATCAGATTAGAGAATATCCTTTCTGCTTTTAATTTTTTGAGTGCTTTTTTTTCTATCATGAATGCATAGTGAATTAAAAAAAAAATGTTTCACCACCTTTGCATTGCTGGAGTAATCTTTACATTATTATGATATATTGCTCTTTGTAGCATTACATTTAGTATTAAACTAAAAACACATTATACAGATCCATGGAATAGAATTGAGAGCCTGAATAAATGCACACATGTACAGTCAGTTTATTTACTACAGAGGTGCTGTGAACATGCAATGGAGAAAGAGAAGTCTTCTTAACAAATGATGCTGGGAAAACTGAAAAGCCATATGCAAAAGAATGAAACAGAGCACTTCTCAACACCACGCACAAGAATCAACTTAAAATGGATTAGAGATGTCGCTGTAAGAATAGAGACTACAAAATGTAGAAAAGAATACATAGTTACTACAATTTATGACCTTTTTCCTTAAAGATATCTATTGAGATTCATCAGAAATAAAATAAATGAATGATATTATTATATGAAACTAAAAATGTTTTGTACAGAGAAAACTATCAACAGACTACAAAGACACCCTGCTGAATGGGTATACATCATAAATCCTATAAAGAACAAATATCCAAGCTTTAGAAAGAAATTATTTACTGATTAACGAAAAGTCAATAACCCAGTCAGGTAATAGGCAGAGGATCTCAATAGATTCCCTCCAAATGGTACATAAAACTATTCTTTGTAATTTTTTATTAGAGAAGTGTGAGCTATCATTTTATACTGGTAAGAAGGGCTTATATTAAAAGGACAAGAAACAACAAGTGTAGTCGAGGTTGTAGATAAAAAGAAGCATCATACACTGATGGTGTGAGTGCAGCCATTTTGGAAAATAGTATAGAATTTGCCCCAAAATTAAAAATAGAATTATTGTCTAATTCAGTAATCTCACTTCTAGTTATCTACCCCAAAATATGAAAATTTTAACTTGAAGAGGTATATGAACCTCTATGTTTATTGTAGCATTATTTGTAATAGCCAGGATATATAAGCAACTTAAATGCCCATCGATAAATTAATGGATAAAGAAGATATGACATGTATACACATATATAAATAAATAAACATATGTGTACACACACAATGAAACATTATTCAGTCATAAAATGTGAAATTTTGCCATTCACAACAAAATTGAGAGAATTTGAGTCAAAAGGAGAAAAATATTGGATGATCTCACCTTTGTTTGGAATTTTGAGAAATAATACAATTAAACCGATTGAACAAAATTAAAACAAACTTTGTTCATGTGGTAGAAGGGGTTTATCTAAAATCTCATTTTAATTTTATTTTACTTTCCCCTTCCCATTCCTTAAAAAAAAATCTTTTTGTTGTTTAAGTCTGCCTTTGTTAATCAAAATTAAAAAAAAAATACCTAGAAGAAAATATATGGTCCTTGACATTGGCCTAAGAGTTATCTTTGGAGACTTGACTCAATGTCAAGAAACACAAAAGCCAAAATAAACAAATGGGACTACATTAAACTGAAAGTTTCTGTATAGTGAATGAAGATACCATCAAAGTGAACAGACATCCTAGTGAATAGAAGACGCTTTTACATGATACATCTGATAGGAGGTTAATATCCAAAATATATAAAGGACACATAAAACTCAACAACAACAACAAAACCAACACTCCAATTAAAAAGGGCCTAAGACCCGAGTGACACTTTTTGAAAGAAGGCATACAGATGACCAGCAGAGCATGAAAAGATACTCCACGTCTCCTTGTTAGGAAAATGCAAGTGAAACAGCAATGGATATCACCTCACACCTGTGAGAGCGGCTGTTCTACAAAAGGCTGGAAACAAATGTTGAAAATACAGAGAAAAGGGAACCCTTATGCACCGCTGTTGGGAATGTTCTGTTATCAAAAGTAGTATGTACATTCCTCAAAAAACTGAAAATAAAAATACTGCATGATCCCATTTTTCCTCTTCTGGGTATTGACCTGAAAAACACAAAAATACTGATTCACATATATCAATGCACCCCCGTGTTTATTTACTGCAGCATTATTTACAATAGCCAAGAGCTGGAAATAACCTAAAAGCCAAACAATTGATGAATGGTTAAAGATGTGGTATATACACACAATGGAATACTCCTCAGTTATTAAATAAGATAAAATCTTACCTTTTGCAATAATATGGATGCACATAGAGGGTTCTATGCTTAGTGAGATATGTCAGAAAAAGAAATTTAAATGCATAGCTTTGCTTATGTACTATTTAAAAAAACGAATGAATTCAAACAAAAATATACTCTTAGTCTATTGACTCAAATAGTGGTTTCCAGAAGGAAATGGGTTAGAGAGTGGGCAAATTGGGTAAAAGGGGTTAGTTATATGGTGAATAATATATTTGAACTATTGATGGTAAGCTTAATGTATTATTTACTGATACTGATTTATGATTATGCACACCTAAATCTATCCAATGTTATATAATATTCTTTCAATAATATTTAAAATAAAGCACATAAAACATTTTATTATTCTTTTTGTGATTGTCCTAGAAATTACAACATGCATCTTTGACTTATGAGTCAAATACAAATAAATGATCTTTACCACTTTTCAGATAATATAAGCACCTGAAATATTTAAATTCATTTTACCTTTCTACCAACTCATGTGTTCTTGTTATTACTTCTTTCTGTATTTTAAAATTCCATATATTCTGTTATTTTGTTTGAGGTAGTTAGTATTTATTTAGATTTCCACACACTTTCCTTTTCTGTTGTATTTCATTTCTCTTTGTATTGATAGGCTTCTATCTGATATTATTTTCCCAAAGAATTACCTTTAGTATTTCATTTCTTATGGGTCCACTGTCACAATTTTTTTAATATATATTTCTCTGAAAATATATTTGGACTTCATTTTGAAAGCTATTTTTTCACTTTATTGAGCATAACATTACTGATTGGTAAGTTATTTCTTGCAGAACTTTAAAAGTCATTATCTTGTCTTTGACTTCCACAATTCAGCTAAGAAGTCTGAAGGAGATATTTCTTTAATTGGATTTTGAGATTTTCACCTTATGTGCAACAGATTTTCTGTGATGCTCCTTTATGATTTTTTAAAAAACTCAGTTAGGTTCTGATATTTTCTTGATTATGTAGCTCAGTGTCTTTCACTAGTCTTAGAAAATTCTGTCATCTTCTGTCATTTTACTTTAAGTGTTTTTCTGGTCATTCCTCTCCTCTTCTTGCACAGATGTTAGGCATTTACTTTATGCTCCCTGTTAGTCTTTTTCATTTTTTTCTTTATATTTATCTTTCCACTTTGTGCATCATCATGGACATCTTTTACTGCTATGTTTCAGTTCCCTCTTCTCTCTTTTGTTTTCTTTAATCTGACTTGGTCTTCTAATTTCAGTTACTATATTTTTTCAATTTTAAAATATCTACTTGGCTATTTTTATAGATACCAGCTTGCAGATGTAAAACTCTCTAATGTACATTTCAGTGACTTCATTGTCATTTCATTAAAATATATCTGAAAATCCATTTGTATGATAATCATTGTTTAAGTTTCTACTGTCTATTTTTTCTTTTGATTTTGATGATTTATAATTTCGTCTTGTCATAACCTGCAATTTTTTTTATTAAATGCCTAACATTGTATATGGAAAATTTTAGAGGCTCTGGGTGATGTTACTTTCGTGGAGAGAGATTTACATTTCTTCTGGCAGTTACATGCAGTATGGGAATTTATCTAATTAAGCCTGCATTTCTGACTTCCTTAAGGTTTATCTTATTATGTGTTTCCTTCCTTCTTGGGCATAGCCTTGAATTGTTCTCAACTGGGCCTTTCTTTTGTGATGTGATCTGGGCTCCAATTTACTTCTCCCACCACAAGACTGACTAAATCTCTGCTGAGAATTTTAACCATCTAGCAGCTGTTTTCTCCTTGGTTTTTTACTATCGACTTCATGAATGTGCAGTTTAGGACGCAGAGTGTAATTTGGTGGGCCGCGGGGGTGGTTGCATGAGTAATTTTGGGCTTACTTTTCTGTGATGTTTTTTCTCCATGATCTGGGCCCCTCCAGGTCTGGTCGCGGTAAGAATGCTTATTTCCAACTTTAATCTCCTCATTCAGTGAGACAGCTGCAAACACTATGCTACTGCTCTCTGTTCGTCTTCTACCCTTGTGGTGATTGGAAAAACCCCAAAGGAAAAAAGTGTCAATGGAGTAGGGTTTGTTTTTATACTTTTTCTTTAGGATTCTGACCTCTCAATCCTTATCTGTCTTGGTTACTCCTGATATCTTCAAAAAGTATCATTTTAAAATGTGTTTTATCCAGATTTTAGTTTGTTCTCATTAGGATGGTTGGGGTAACACAAGTTACTCAATTATTGGGATGATTTTATTGATTTTGAAGTCTCCACACAATTCCAACTTAAAAATAGATGAATTAATTATGTAGTATCCCTTTACATTTCTGCTTTCTTGGTAAACTCTCACTATTATGAACAAGGCTGCATGAACAACTTATAAATCCATGCAACCACAAAAGTATTTCTTTAGGATAAATTGTTAACAGTGAAATGACTAGAAATGACTTAACTCACTTAACACCATCTTCAGTTGACCAGAAGTCAGTTTCATGACTTCAGTGGAATTGCAGGGTACACCAGAAAATTCAGTCTTTATGTATGTATGAGAAAAGTAGATGGTGTGGCAAATAGAACTGTCTTTGCTACTTCCTAACTAGTCTATGTTTAGAATCTTCCTCTAAAATTCATATACTGCATTATCACTGACTTAATATCCTTACCTACCACTTGGCAAGAGTCACTAACAGAGCAAAATCTTTTAGAGTCTCCTTTTGGTTAGAAAATAAACACATGACTTCTTATTTATGTATTAGGTGACAGAATCTCAAAAGAGGACCATTTGCATTTTATTTCTGAATCAACTTCTTTGATTATCTTTCCCTGACATTGATCTTTTCCTTGTTATGGACAAAAGAGAGATGATGGAAAGGGTTCAGAGGAGTCTTTGGTTCACAGTTGAGTAGAGGTGATGATGCTTACTGAGGCAAATTTTTCCCAAACATTATTGTAACTGTAAGGGCAGAGGCAAGAGAGACTAAAATTTGGATGGTCATTGTTTCTGTTGTACATCCAACAATATGACCTAGGGTGAGCCAGTCAATCTTTTTGGGCTTCTATGTTCCCAGCTCAAGTATACAGTTCTGATGACGGGATGAAATGGAAGCCCTGTGATTGTGATTCACTGATCTCTATTTTTAAAACCACCAAAAAAGGAAAGGGCTTGACCTTGAGAAAGACAGGTGTCTGAGCCCTAGGCAGTCCTACACAATTGTGTGTGTGTGATGCTCGCACACAGGTCCCTGGACACCTCCATCTCCAGCTCACTTTTGTTAAGAGATGTTCAGATCATCCTTCACAGAAGGAGCAAGCACTTCAGGGTCATGACTTAGAGTGTTAAGTGCCTCCTCAGCAGCCCTGCCAGAAGATCCAGTTTAGGACCTCAAAAGTGGATCTCTTGAGAATGATTTGTTTTTAATTTGCAGCGAGATGACCAGTCTAGTGGCAACCACATGTCCTCGTGTTTTAACTCATCTCCTAGGGAATGGGAGTCCTCGAGGTGTGTTATCTGGTTCTCTTCATTCACTAGGTTGCACTGTCACAGGGTGTTAGTAAGTCCCGTGATGGAACCCGAGTGTGGGCATGATTTCTGAATACCTTCCGTGAAGTCATACAACATCCGCCACAATAAACAAAACCATTGTTACCATCGCCCATCAGACTCCATGTGGTTGAAGCAGATATTAAGAAGCAAATTATCCAACGATGATCCCATTTCTGCCATTTATTAACTGCGACCTGAGGAAGGTTGCTTAAACTGTTCTTAGCGGAGTTTGCTTTTATATAAATTGAAAAGATTAATAGAGCTATTCCTACGGGTCTCTGTAAATGAGACAATTTATGAAAAGTAGCTTGCACAGTGCCTGGTACATGTTAAACCTGATATAAATAATTATTCCATAATGTAATAAACTTAATACCACTCTAAAATAGATGTTTTAATTTATTCCCTTTCTACAGATGAGGAAAGTGAGACACTACTCTCAGTACCTCATCCAAGGTAACTAACTGCATATGCTGATTGTATGTGCTATGAATTAGAATTCAAAATTAGGCAGTTTGGGGAAATAGGAGCAAAAAATGAGGGAAATACGTTGTTGCCCTCCCCCAAGGAGAGTTGGGTACTCCTTTGTCATGTGATCATGGTTTCTACCTTTCCAGCATCATCAAAATATGAGGAATTGGTTAAAGCTGTATAATTTAGGGTTAAGAACTTAGAATCTGAAGTTTTGGATTTTAAATTCAAACTCAAATTCTGCCTCTCAATAGCTGTGTGACCTTCAGTAAGGTACTTCAGTTGTCTAAGGCCATGTTTCTTGATCCTAGTGACATTACTTTTTATTAATGCATGTAAGCAAATTCATCAATATCCTAGTGCATTAGAAGGTGTCTGACTGTGTTGGCTATTGTGGTAGGTTCTTGACATCAGTTCTTCTCTTTTCCTGTATTGACATAGTTTTCCAGTAACTTTCTAGTGCTTTCTACTCCGCACTAAGATTCAGCCCCATGGCTGGTTTGACTCATAGTGGAGGTGGGAATGACAGTGTGCCAGCATCCAGTTCCATGTATCTTGATCATCACCATGAGAACATGTGCTTGCCGGGGAGATAAGAGAATGTGGAATTGGGTTGAATCAGAGTTTGATGTAGAATTGGGGATTAAAACCAGCTCTATCTGAATTCATAGCTAGGCTCTTCTCCACTCTGCTAGTCCTCAGACTATTATCACTGCTACAGTGGAAATTTGAGGGTAGATATAAGAGATACCAGAGAGCTTTTTTTAAAAAAAAATATTAGACTAGATTACCAAAAAGATTACAGAACCAATTTATATTTAATCAAAACATAACTAAAACAATGAGCAAAAATAAGAGAAAAAGGCTATTCACAATAGCTTCTGTGAAGTCATGTCTGTTGTGTAACCTCCTTTTGTGACTAGAGTCCAGACTTTGCGGGGTCTGCCTCTGACGAACTGACACTTTAAGATGGGATAACCTGAAATAAGGTGCAGTTGTGCTTGTCACCAGAGGACTGCGATTGTATAATCAAAAATATGACTGATCTTTGTTCTGTTTTCTAGGAGGGACACTAAAATCCCTTGGACTGTCCGTAGCAATAGGAGTGTCTTTGTTATTCATGACCCCTCAGATCATACCTGAGTTATGCTAATGAGGTGACAGGATGGGGCTGGAAAGAAACCCATGTGGTTAGAGGATTGAGATTTTGAGCTATATGATACCAGCAGCATCTCTTGACCTCAGGAAAGGAAGGGAGGAGAGGACTGCAGGTTGACTGGGATGAGGATTCAATTAATCTTGCCTATGTAATGCACCCCCCAAAACTCTGAACACTGAAGCTGAATGGAGCTTCCTGGCTGTAAAGTCATCTAAGAATGAGAAGGGTGACTTTGTCCTGACCCTGCTCTGGAGAGCAGGGAAGGTCTGCTTTGAGGGCTTTCCCAGACTTTGCCCTGCGTCTCTTCATTGGCTGATCCTGATTTGTGTCTTACATAATAAAACTCCAATTGTCAGAAAATTGTCTGAATTCTATGAGTTCTTTAGTAAACTGTCAAATCTGAGTGGGGTTATGGAAATTTCCTGGATTTGTAGCTAATTGATCAGAAATGTAACTGGTCTGGGGGAAACGATATTTGTGGCTGACGATTGAAATTAATGCAGTCTTAATGGAAATTGTGCCTTTAACCTGTGGGGTCTGCAGCATCCTCTGGGTGACGAGTATCAAAATTGCATTGCACAAGCTTTCTGTTTTAAAATTAATCACCAGCCTCCAAAAGTTAGCTTGTCCAAGGTCACCAACACTAAGTGGAGGAACCAGCTGAAACCTTCCTCTTCATCAAATTGCCTCAATTTCATTCCTCATTGAACTGAATTGAACTCTCAAGGTCTTCCGTCCCAAGCCAAAAAAATTAACTGTAAAATACCAAACGTGTCTGTTTCATTGACTTTCTCTTGATCTTTTCTTATTTTTGTGACCTTGCAGCTCTCGTTAACATCATACTTCATAGGATGTGGTTCAACGTTCCCCTCTGCTCTCCAGTTCCCTGCTTTTGCCTGCAAGCTACAGTCAGACCAATCTATATTTTAAAGTTGTCTCAAGTTATGTTCAAATCTCCAGAGTTCTTGCAGCCTTCAGGAGCACTGAATCTAATTTTAAAATGATTTATCGTTGCAATTTGTGCTAATATCATTATAAATCATCAATTTACATAGACTGAAGATCTGATTAATTCAAATGTATTCATTTATTTTAGATTAATATGCACCCACTGACTAACTTCTGTATTCATTTACACACAAGATTAAAAACAGATTATTACATGCAAACAGCTACCTACAGCAGGCAGTTGGAGTAGTTGCCCATTTCCAGTACTAGCAGGGCAGTGCAAGGATTGCTTTTGCCACGCCGAAGGGGCCAGAGGAAAAAAACATCACATCTGGCATGTCATCACCACAACAGGTGTTCCGCTTCTTACTCTGTCATTAGTACCTGCACAGCCTTCAAAATCATTGACACTTTGTCAGCCTGGATATTCGAATATATATTGAGATAATGAATATTCACAGAATGCTTACTACACGCCGTACCAAGACTTAGGACTTTACAGATGTTAATTCATTTTAACTTTATAAGAGCTCTATGAAGTAGGCGCTAATATTACCCTATTTTACAGAAGGGAGAATTGTTAAGTAATGAGCCCAAGTTCAAGTTATTACATGTGATAGCTCATATCAGAGACAGGATTTGAACTCCACAAGTCTAGCTTCTGAATCCATACTCTTAGCTTCTCTGTTATGTGATGTTAGAATTAACCAGAATCATGCAAGAGTTGAACAGCTCCTTAGCCAGTTCTTTAAAACATTTCTAATGCTTATTGCTTATATAGACAATTTCAGGAAGAAATCATGTCAAAGACTTCCTACGAAGTCCTAAGATACCCAATCTAGTCCTGAACAAAAGGCTCAATAGATTTGAGTTTCAATTAGCTATTGAATAGTCTCCCTCGATAATAGAATTATATCTTTAGAAGAAAGGTAGTCAATTAATGCTCTAAATCAGGGGGTTGTAAGCTGTGAATTTGTTTTCTATTTGTATCTATTCTTAGTTTAGTCCTTGTGCACACAGGCTTTGCAGAACTTTCATTTCCTGCTCACGGTGGGGTGGTCTTGTTTCCTTAACTGGATTATTCAGTCCAAGTCCTAAGCTTCCTCGACCCACCAGATTATTCTACGATGCAGTCTGGTAGGCAGTTCCGGCCCTTGTTAGCCTGGGCCTGTGTTTCTAAACCACTGCTGTTTCCCTCAAGTGCTTCACTATTAAAGGAGCGTCCAGGAAGTGGGTCACCTGTTTCTAATCTGTTAAAAGCTTACAGGCAAAGGCACTGGGTTGACTTGAAGCACAAAATATGATTAATGATTTGAGGTACTAATGGAATGTTGGCCCTGCAAATATGCCTTTCATATCTATTTCCGAAAAAGCCTTTCTTACTTAAGACCTTGAATTTAAAATCATATTCCCAGGTCCAGTTTTTATAGCCTCAACATGTCTGTTGACCACCTATTGTGTGAAAAACAGTGTGCCTGGTGGAAGAGAAATGATGTTAACAATAATAAATATAGCAGAAACTTGTAGAGCGGATTTTTTCAAAGCATTTTCATGTCCTGAATTTTATCATTGAAAGAGCAGTGAAACCAGAGACCAGTGTTTGAATCTTGCTTTCTCATGACCTTAGATGAGTGACTCGTCCCTATGTGGCTTGGGACCTGGATTAATGAAGCGAAACTCTGATTTTCTGTGTTGCTTGGAGATCTTGCCTTATTTAAAGCAGAGAGTGTATCTTACATATTGAAAGATGCGTGCTATGGAGTTAATAAAGCCTTGATGAAGTGAACTAAAATATACTAATTGCTTTAAACCACAGGCTCTGGTATCAACATTCTGGGGTTAAAGTTGGGTTTAACCATTTATAATTTGGCAAGTTGCTTGACCTCTCTGTTGCCCCCTTTATGTAATGAGAATGGTGATTGCGCTCATCTCACAGGGTCAAAGAGTAAGTTAGTTAATAAGCAAAATGCTAGAGCAGGGCCTGACTCATGGTACCTGCTCATTAAAAATCCAATGTTCCTGGTTGGTTGAGACATTTGGAGCCCACTTTCACACAGAATGCAGAACCCTGATGTGTACTCCTGGCTTCCGTTTTAGTAAATCCAAATTAGATCCTGCGATCTGAAGTGGAACTGGGGAGTACAGGACCAGATTTGGGATCGGAAAGAAGGACTCTAGACCATAAAAGAGGTTCCAGCTTCATCTGGGAGAGCATATTTAACATGTAGAGGAAAACCTAACAGGTGAACAATGACTAAAGATGTTAGCACTCGAATGCCCGGTCTCTGGAAGAAAGTTCTCCACACTACTTATTCTGGTCATCTCAGTGGTCTAATTAATTTTTCTGAAGGAGACTACCCTTCTTTTTAAAAGCATTTGAGTTCTCTGGTTCAGTACTTACAGAGTTGAAAATGGTAGAGTTCAAAACTCTTCTAAGACACCATTTTCCTTTTCTGGCCTTGTTCACCATAGGAAGCTCTTTTTATCAGTATCTCACATTAGCAATGCAATGGCTGCCCTAGGACGCAGGGCGCTCCCCATCACAGGAATTGCTCAAGCTGAAGCTAATTTGTTGGAAGGACTTAAGCATTCAAGGAGGGTTGGGATGAGACCATCGTTAATGTTCTTCAGAAGCTGGAAGTCTAATCCTTGTGCAATGCTGCCCATGACTGACACCTTTAGAGCGTTAGTTTTGTTATTATTTGAGTATGTACTAAAAATGCTCTACTTTACCTACTGGGACCTCAGTGTCACACCTAAACAGAACCTGCAGTCTGTGTGAGCATATTTAAATATGCACTTTTGTAGTTAGTAACTTCTATCTATAAATACCCCCAGTGGAATTCCACAGCACTAACAGCTCATGAAGCCCCACAGAAGGGTGTTTGCCTTAGCTAAAGTCAGCATTTTCTAACTTCCTGTTAATATTCACTCACATGAAGCAGTTAATAGAATTCTTCATGCAGAACATTCTTGGTCACCAATGGAAAAATTCTCTAAAAGATGGATCACTTTCCTGCAGCCTTTGGACAACTATCGGTCAGAATCTTTATGCTGCCTGACACCCCCAGTTAATGTCAAGCCTGGAAATACTGGTCCGAGGGCCAAATGAAGACAGATTCTGGTGGGGTCCCACTTTATTTTCCCACCACGCCTTGACCCCACGCGATGGGCACAGCGGTCAGGGTTTTCCATGCTTTATACCATGTTATCCTGAAAGCAATATTCCTTAGAATGTATTTTACACAAGTCATTTTACTGATGAATTTGCTGACGCTCAAATAGGCTAGATCTGAGCTGTCTGTGATGACAGCCACTAGCCACATATGGCTGCTGAGATTTATATTCACATTAAATATAATTAACTTAATAATTCAGTTCCGTAGTTGCCCCAGTCACATCTCAAGTGCTCCTTAGCCACAGTGCCTGTGGCCGCCAGATTGGACAGTGCGGATCAGAATGTCCCTTTGATCTCAGGAACTCCATTTGGACTGTGCTGATCTAGAAGCTCATTCCCAGGGTCAAGCTGGGATGTTCTTGGTGCAGAGCTGTGCTCCGGAGAAAGCATGTGTGCTCTATAACAGATGCTCTCAAACTCGTTAGCTGGATACGAGTGAAAGAACCAGGAGCATCAGGTGAAAGTGTGAGTCTCATGACGGTGGGGACTGAGCATGCAGATGTGCCCAGTTGCTAACCCAGGTCACAGAGTTAGCCAATAACAGCAAGACTCAGATATGGGTTTAACTACGAACCTCCTCCCTTCGGAAATCCACTCTGCTTCTTTATGTGTCAGAAAACATGGCAAAACCCATTGTATTTAAGACTCATTTTAGCCACATCACTCTGTGCTCATGCAATGATGGATTTCTTGCGATTACATCCTTGATGTTGCAAACCCATCAGAGAGCCTGCGAGCTCCAGCACAGGGCAGTTCTCAGAGCCTCTTTCTATCCACTGTGGCCTCCCGTGGTGGGGGGAGTACCAGGTTCTACTGGAATCTTCCTCAGAACACTTTTGAAGTTCAGAGCTGTCTCCAAACTGCACAAGAAAAGCAGATGGAATATTTACTGCAGTTGCTGGAGCCATAAAAGAAAAAAATTAACCAAGCTTATTAGGCTCCCTGTTTCTTTCCTCCCATAAAGGGAGCAATTGGCAATAAATGCCATTCTGCTTTTTAACAGATGAATGGCCCCGTTGTGATAAATCCACTTGCATTTTCTGGGGAAAATATTTTACTCCAGACAGTTTTAGCAGTGGGGCCATATTTTTCCAAGCAGTGCGAGGACACTTGAGTGAGGGTTAAACTTTTCAAATCAGTGTGAGGACTGAGCTTTGGGAGACCCAGCTGCCCTGGGATTGGATTCCAAAATCAGGGGAGAGTCCATTTGTCTTTGTTTTTATTTCCTCTCATTTGTCAGCTTTCTGGCAGAATCTCCATCCTTTATCACCTCTGCATTTTTATTGGCTCTTACATGCTCCCTGGGATTAGGGCACAGACATGTCTTCCCTTTGGTTTTTAGGGGAAGAGTGTCAGGCTCAGGGAAAGTAACTCATTTGCCTGGTGTAATGTACCCAGTGGGCCAGAAATCCAGGATTTGGAGACTTCACTCTCAGTCATTTCATTCTTTTATCTATCAGAAGCTTTTGGAAGTCTGGGTTCTAGTCATGGTTATGTAACCACTGGTGAGAAGACCTTGGACAAATCACCTTCCTTTTAAGTTTCTTATTCCCTAACACAGCAGGGTGTGAGTTGCCTGGAACTGAGGAGTTTTCTATGACTTGGGACTTTTACTTATCAAACCTAGAAAATCCCATGCAAATTGAGATGAGCTGGCCACCCACCTGGGCTGGGTCCATTTACCATTTGTGTTCTCCGCCATCTCTCCTGGGAGGCAGTCTCATAATCCATCCATTCACATACCAGCACATTCTTAGTCACCCATTTTGCGTGTCCGGCCCAACATCTCCCTTAGCTTCCGTGCGTCTGTCTGACGGGCACATACGGAGATGTAGCACCGTTTTCTCCGTTTCTGTGAGTCCCAGCTACACCCATGCCCTCTCGGCCATCCATCTCCCTCCCTGCTTCTCCAGTTGTATTCCTCACCGTGGTCAGTGGCGACACCCTCAACCTCATCTAGAGAGGAGCCTTAGGACGCTTCTGCTCCCTCCCTCACACCTTAGTGTCCACGGGTATTGTCAATCTGTGTGCTTACTCCATCTGAATACCACCTGCCTTTGTCCACACGCTCATCATCTTGGCTTGGCCTACAAAACCTGGCCCGTAGGCTTCTGGTAGTGTTTTCTGTGGGTTAGCTCTACCCCACTCCTTGTTTGATCAGTGAAGTGCAGATTTCCTTAAGGGTCTGAGTTGGTGCTTATAGCTTTTGACTGCGTAGGTCCAAGCATGGCTCTCCAGCACTCCCTAATTTCAGTTGGCTGTATTCTTCACTACATCTTCTTTCTCTCTAAAGTGACAGGTGCCTGCTTCTGGCATCTAAGACCTCTGATGAACGTGGTGGTGGTGGGGATGCAGTACGGTCCGTTCAAAGAAGGCTGAAGCTTGGTGTGGGAGACGAAGGTGGGAGCTTCCCATCTTGAAAGTCAAGACCAGGACAAGACACTTGTCTGGTACAGCAGTTTTCCCCAAGAGCTGGAGAACCCAACTTTGCTGGGTTCAGAAGTGTCCCTGAGTCACCTCCAGGCACACACAGCTGGGGTGGGACTGAATCCTCGTCCCGGGCTCTGAGCCTGAGAAGCTTTGCTCCAGTTGGGTTGATACTTCATGTTGGTTCAATAGAACAACAAATGTCTGTTGCCTTAGTTTCTCAAGCTGTACAGGAAAACTCTGTGCAGTGTGGTGGAAGAATGCTTTTATAGAATCATTTTGGTATTCTGGAGGTCGGGGGGCTGTGGCTAAATTATTATTCAATAACTCTTTGAACTATCAAAGATTAGGCCCCTGCGCCTACTTTGGAATAGAGAGGTTGATGAGAGGCATCTGAAATTGCCCTGTGTCATACAGCTGAGGCTTTTTCACCTTCTTTCTGGGTGTCGGAGACTGAAGCATGCGAGGGGAGGTCTACCCAGGAGGACACTGGCCTGTGGTGTGTTCATGAATGAACTTTAGAAGCAGCGATGCCCAATGCTGTAAATGCTGTCAATCCTTTCCATGTTCCCAAGCTTTCAGGAAAATCTGTCTACAGAGCAGTTTTTTGTTTGGGTTTTTTGAAGAAACGAGGGGCGGCAGCTCTACCCATACTTGGGGTGAAGAGATGTAGAGAGAATAGGAGTTGGCCAGCAGGAGCCAACCTAGATGCCCAGATGTGCTCAAGGAAGCTGAGATGAGGATGGGTGATGAGGCTACTCACACCAGGAGTCCACAGGGGCCACCTTCCCTGCAGACAAATGCAGGAGGGGACACAAGTCCAAACGGAGACACTTCAGTTACACTTATGCCAGAGAGTTTGTTGATCTTTTTGGAAAAGTTTTCTCAAGTCCTCACTATGATTCAGAACTTTACATATAGCATTTGACAGGGCCGAGCTGAGCAGGTGAGGATTCATCTCACACTGAACATCTGACGGATGGTGAGATGGGGCTGCAGTCACCCCCACCCCAGTTTGACTGGCAGCTCACATTTGATGATGATTTCTGTGAGAAGGAGCTGGGTCACTGCAGAGCCCTGGGAATTACAAGGGCATTTTTTTTTTTTCCCAGATGAGGAACCAGCGCAGAGAGAACAATGGGGAAGGAATTGTAGGTTCTGCCTGGGCCGGTTGGTTGCAATGTCAAGGTCATAGACTCATAGCATTGAGAATACTCCCCCACTACACTGGTTCCGCTTGGGTAAGGGGCTGATGGCCACTTTGATTAAGCGGACCTTGGCTGGGGTGACTCTGACTGGTGATTGAATCACTTAAGTCTACAAACGTTCATTTTCCCCTTCTTCCCGTGGTGGTTTGAATTTGTCCTCCCAAAGTATAGTGGGGAGCTCTACCCCACCAGCCTCTGTGAGTGTCACCTTATTTGGAAATAAGGACTTTGCAGGTGTTATCAGGTTAAGATGAAGCCATTGGTGGGGGGGATCATAGATCAATAGGACAGATGTCCTTTTAAGAAGAGACATACAAGGAGAAGGCTAGGGGACAGCACAGGCAGAGATTGAAGTGGTGCAGCCACAAGCCAAGGGCCGTCAGGGAGACCATCTTCCAGCAGAAGCTGGAGGAGTCTGAGGAGCAACTGTCCAGGGTCTCCAAGGGAGCATGACCTCGCTGACAGCGCGCTTCCGACTGCTCCCCAGAACTGCGAGAGGTCAAGTTGCTGCTGTGGAAGCTGCCCAGTGTCCCCATGCTACAGCAGCCCTGGGAGATGGACACGTCGTCCTAGGTTACTTGCAGGTTGGCAGAGCTCAGCGCCTGCATTTCTCATCCGTTCTGCAAGCTCATCTGTTCCCGTTCATTCACCTGTGTGCACAGTCGTGCTGGAAGAAAGGTGTAAGAAAGGTGCCCCAAGGTTTGTGTTCAGGTTGGCTTCAATTTGGGGAGACAAGACATTCTTATCTGGAGAGGGGCTCCCTGCACTGAACTGGTGAAGAGAATGAACATTTGGCCAGAAGGAGCTGTTGTGAGTGACACTGAGGAGGCTGTGGGTCACCCAGGCACTGGAAGCAGACACGTCAGCCTCCACTCACTGTCACTCTAGAGTCGCCTTCTTCCTCCCTTGTCCCAGTGCTCACGTTTCTGTTTGTGTCCTGGTGACTCTTAGCACCTCCTGCCATAATCTTCTCTCTTTCTTGGGGGTAGATCTTCTTGGCCTCAGTGCTATTCACGTCTGAGGCCTGATCATTCTTGCCTGTGGGGCTCTCTTGTGAGCGAGCTCTATCTCCTAGATTTCGGTAACCCTCCTCCAGGCTTCCAGACACGGTCAAGTGTTCCCTGGGGGCGGGGGCTGCCCGGGCAAGAGGAGCTCATTTCAGGTGTCTCCTGAAGCAGGTACACTGCCTGGCTCTCTCTTGTATCCCCAGCACCCAGAATGGGATGCACACTAAGTAAGTGTGGGTCAACCAGCTGGCTGGAGGGCTGCTGCAGGGGTTAGGGAAAATCAGGAGAAGTATGCCATCTGTGACTGGAAAACACCCCAGTGGAGGCAGCTCAGCGGAGCTGGAATGTGAGAGAAAGCTTACAGCATGATCAAGCCTGTCCTGTCCCACCCAGGGGCAGCCTCTGGGCGGTGGCCGCAGAGGGAGTGCTCCTGGAAAGGGGAGGTGGGACTGGGAATGGGATGTTGGCGCTACGTTGGTGGTGAGGCTGGGGACAGAATGACCTGCTAAGAGAAGTTGCAGGGGCACAGACACAAAATCTTAAGGACTTGGACTAAGGCAGTGGCAAAGGGACTGAGTTCCACTTTAAGAGGTCTGATTAGGAAGAGAAAGTTACTCTGACATCATTAAAATACCTGATTATTCCCTTGATTTGTGCTCCTGGCTGATAGATTAGCACTTTGTGAAATGTGCTCCCCTTAGAAGCTCATATTTCTCAATTTTTATTTTTACTTAGCAACTATCACTTCTGATCATTTTTATTTTAATTGTACATAACACTGCTTTGCTTTAAACATATTATTTTAAAACATTTTGTTTTACAGTTCATTTCACGGCTTGAAATTCCGTAGGCAGTGGTCATAAATCTCTCTTGAAAGAAAATGGAAGTTGTCTGTTTTAATTTCATATCAATTCCCTGCTGTTTGGGAACAGGGATCACACACACACACACACACACACATACACACATACACACACACATTTTTCAAGTACTTGCAAGGGATTATATTTTACTAGTGGACTACTGTTTCTGTGTGGAGTAGATCATTTTCAAAATGCATGTGCTTGAATTTAAGGATTGAAGACATGTTTTCGGATAAGGTGGAAGATTTTCAATAGAAATAGCAATTTAATTTTGGGTTGGGACCAAACACGGTAGCAACAATGAGATTTAAGAAACAGCAGGGGGCTCAGGGCCAGAGAGATTTCTCCTGATTCCTGGTTCCTACACTCACTGGTTCTATAATTCTGGGAAAGTTACATTAATCTCTGTCAATCTTCAATTTGCACCTAGGCCGTGGTGAGGGAAGTGTAATAAACCATCCCTGAAACTTAGTGTCACAGAACATCAACAACAATTGATTCTTTTGCTCAATCAGTTATTTTTCCTTTTGGGGAGGGTCCCAACAGGACTGCTGGCTTCTGCTTCTTTGGGAAGACCTGTGGTGACCAGTCTGGACCTGGAGGACACTGGGCCAAGAGGGCTCCCCCACAGGCTGAGAAGTTGGTGTTGATTGTTGGCTGGGGGCTCAGCCGCGTCTGACAATGAGAGTGTGTGTATGTGCCAGTCCAACATGGCAGACCCAGGAGGGTTGGACAACGAACATGGTCTGGCTTCCCTCACAATGGGTGTCCCAGGGGGAGTTGTTGGAAGCTAGGTGGCTGTTTATGCCTTAACCTCAGAAGTCAAATAACATTACTTTTGACTTATTCTATTTTTTGAAGCAGTAATAAACCTGTCCAGATTCAAAGTGGGGGCAGAGACACCGCCTCTTAATGGAAGTGAAGGCATGGTGACATTGTAGACTAGCATGAGATAGTGTGCTTTGGGAAAGTGTACTCTGATTTAATAATGAACATAGAATGCAGTGCATTGTAGAGATTCTGTCATCATACTTACTTAGTAAATGGTAACTAGTACTGTGAGTTATCATTCATACTCCCTAAATCAAGTTTAAATTAGGTGTTAGTGGTATTGGTTCTAGTCTTGCTTACAGTTCAAGATCTTCTTCTCTAATTTCTTCTCTTTCAGTATCTGTCACTGTACTAGAAAACTCATCAATCATCCTGTTACTTCCAGAGCCTTAGACATGATCCCTGACACCTTTGCTTCTGTCACATATATTTGATCTATTAATATTGCCTTTCAGAAAGTTCACAAATCTGCCCACTTCTCTCCATCTCCACAGACAGCACAGTATTTCAAGTTGCTGTTATTTTTTTGTCTGAAACACTCTTGTCTCTGCCTCCATTTTGACCTTCCTCTAATCAGTTCTTCTCATTGTCATATCTGCTTGAAAGCAAATCTGATCATGTTCTCAAGATGTTAAAAAACACTACAGTGGCTCCTGGCTCTCATTGAGATTAAGAACCAAATCTTACTAAGACATACATGTAGGGATCTGGCTTCCTCCAGCTCTCAGCCTCATCTTGTAACATAGTTCACTATCCATCCCCTCCCTCTGTGCTTCTTCCTGACTGGACTTTTTTCATTTCCTTGAAATCCTGGACAGAATCTCCACTCCTAGATGCTACTCAGTTGAATTCTACAACAGGACAGTCACTCCTACTCATTGCTTCTTTGATATTGTACTTTTTGATAGGGTGATTTTGACTTAACTATCAGAAACCCAACCTAAACTGGCTTGTATAATAAGAATAGGTACTACCTCATGCAGAGGGAGGAAATCTACAGAGTTGGTTATTCTGGTGACTCAGCAATGTCAAGGAATTCCTTCTGTGATCAGGTTCTTTGGGTTTTTCCATGATTTGCTTACTGTCTTATCTCTAACTTGAAGTTAGTTTCCCTCATGTTCAAAAAATGGCTGCCAGCACAGTGGGGCCTGCAGGTTCTTAGCTTCTATTTTCTCCAGTGCTTTCTTTGCTATGATTGAACCCACATAGCTCAGGTCAAAGCACTTTTCGACTGTTACTACATGTCAGAGCAGTATCATGATGTGATTAGCTTAGACTATTTTAGATCTGCCAAAAGAGGCAAAAAAGATATTAGAATCTCCTGTCACATGACTCAGTGGGGAAGAAATGGATCCTTAAGCACATGTGGGTTTTAACAAAGAAAGTGAGGATAGATGCTGGGAGGCAGCCAGTTGTATCTAGTTAAACAGTTGTATCTCTTCTTGGCAGCATTTACCCTAGATTGTGATTTTTAAAAATGTGGTAAAATATACCAGAAAATTCACCATCGAAATTATTTTCAGTGACATGTTCATAGCATTAAGTCACTTAAATTGTACCACCATCACCACCACCAACCATCCACAGAAGGCTTTGCATCTTGCAAAACTGGAGTTCTGTGCCGGTGAAATAGTCAGTCATCAGGTCCCCGCTGCCAGAGTCTCTGGCAACCCCTGTTTCTATGCATTTGACTAGTTCAGATACCTCAAATACGTGGATTTCTACAGTACTTGTCCTTTTGTCACTTAGCATAATGCCTCGAGGTTCATCCCTATTGTAGCTTGTGTCAGAATGTCCCTGTCCTTTGTTTTTAATGGCTTGCATGCATTACCACATTTTGTTTCTGCATTCACGATGGATGCTTACTTAGTTGGCTCCCATGTGTGGTGTGGTGTGGCTGTCAACTTGGGCTGGAACGACCAGTACCCAGGGTGTCTGCTGTATGCTGTCTCCCTGTCAGCTGTGCAGTGAGCTCCCCCAGGCAAAAGTTGCATCTTTTATTTTCCCTCAGCACTCTTCCTTTGGAAGCAGACGATGCCCAGAGGAGAGCAGACACTCCAGTGACTGTGGCCTCAGTGAACAGACAATTTGGGATATTTTGAAAGCTTTCTTCCTTTTCCATGGCTACATTTTCTTTTCTTTAAAGCCTCATAAGCATGGGAGAATAGAAACGAAGGAGTAACTGGAAATATACCTGGAGAGAAAAGAAAGCAAGCTTTGCTAGGTTAAATCACTCTGTGAAATTACTGTTTACCTGCTTTTGATCATTTGAGACAATCATCCCTTGATTTTTGTGGTAAGCTGGGATCAGACAGTTGAAGTAGTTAGAATGAAATCTAGACAGGTGTTTATATCTTGAAATTTTGTGAAGATGCTAAGGAAGTTGCATGGAAATCATGTATTTTGTTATAGTGTTACTTGGTGCAGGAGAGCCCTCGCTCTGACAGCAGCCTCTGGCCCTCTGCACTGACTCCAGACGATTCTTTTCCACCTGGGGCTAAGATAAGGGGTGCTTGTGTCTAATGCTATTCATCCTGAGGTTGGTTAATATTTAAAAATTATTATGGGAAATCTGAAAATATAAAAAGTAGAGTGTAACAAACTCCCATAAATAATGCTATTTCAACACTTGTCGACTCAGGATGAATATTACTACATCTGTGCTTCCATCCACTTAGCCACCCCCTGAATTATTTTGGAGCAAATCCCAGACATTATATAATTTAACCCATATGAATTTCAGTACGCATTTAATCTGTAAGGACTCTTTTTAAGGAAATAATGACAATACTATTTTTACATCTAAGTAATTAAAAATATTTACTTGCAATGATAAAATATTGAGCCATTGTTCAAATTTCTTATATTTGTATAGTTGTTTTTTTTTTTTTTTTTTTATCAGTAATCAAGTAAGTTTTGTACGTTGCAATTTTTGGACAGGACTTATGTCTTTCAAAATCTTTTCTCTCTCCTGTTAGAGTCCCTTTTCCCCTTTGTGATTTATTTGTTGGAAAACCACTTGTTTGGCATGCAACCATTCCTGTTGTCTAGGTCTTGCTGACTGAATCCCGATGGCATCATTAAACATGCTCCTGTTTTCCGCTATTCCTTATAAAGTGGTAGATTTTGAAGGACGATAGATTCAGGTTGGAGTTTTGGGCAAGAATGCCATCATCTTTAGATGATGGTGTATTTCTTCACTGGGTCTAATAAACTCTCTTTCTGTGATGTTAACAGCCATTTTTGATCATCGTTTAGATCCATTACTTCACTAGGGGTCACAAAATGCAAATTTATAATTTTACCATCCTTAATTTTCTGAAAACTGATATACTCCTGTAAAGAGAATCCCTACCGATGCCTTCAGATATGCTTTGTATAGAGAAGACAATATAGCTGTTTATCCCTTTATTTATCAACTTTT
Source organism: Solenodon paradoxus (assembly GCA_004363575.1). NCBI lineage: Eukaryota > Metazoa > Chordata > Mammalia > Eulipotyphla > Solenodontidae > Solenodon > Solenodon paradoxus. Next base: position 154,609 of record RJWH01000974.1, read on the forward strand.
GAAGCAGCAAAAATGATCAATGACAATTTCTGTCTACCTTTCTCCCTCCCTTCCTCCCTCCTTCCCTCCCTCTTTTCCCCACTTCCCTTCCTTCTCATTAAGCCAGCTAAACTTGTTAATGTTTATCACTAAAACAGCTTTACTAATTTTAGCATATGTGATGGGTTTCAATAGAATAAGTTGCTCTTTAATTCGACTCTGTTTTTATTTGAAGAAAGTCAAATATCAATTCTTTCTCAATTGATTTTTGTCCAGATGCTCCCAGCAATATGCCAGTGGAGATACATAAACAAAGCCTATTGAAGGAGGTGTCCAAATAAATGAACGCTTTTCCGGTGAACAGGTTCAGCTGGCACTGCCCTTTTGGTCCTGCCTGGGATGTGGGGGCAGTGGCTGCAGCTGATTGTGGTTACAGCCCAGAGAGGATGAAGGCTCACATACACACTCAGATGGGAGCAGAAGGTGAATTGGAACCCAGTTCCTTTATGATGCATGTGAGGGATTGCTTTGTGCTGAGATTAGTGCACCTGACTTCTTGTTTTAGGAGAAAAACCATCTCCAGTATTGAAAGCCACAGTTTATTGGCATTTTTTACTGTTTACGACTGCATGTCTTCCCTAGTGCTTTTGACCAAAGTTATGTGCATAATAAGTGGGAGAGTTGGGTTTCAAATCCAGGTTTGTGAATAGATTACATTTGTGTTCTCTTATTAAATGGCATGGAGGGCCTGAGGCAAGGAATACAGACGAATACCTCTATGAACGAATGCCTTCATTAACTCTGCTGCCTTGTGCAGAAAAGACAGGCTGTGCGCTTGATTTGTAAGCCAGCCTGCTCCTGTCCAAGGCCGTGTGGCTCTCTGAAGAAGAGCTCAGAATGAACATGCATTTCTAGTGTCTCCTGAGGTGGGAATGATATGTTTCTGGCCCCATGTAATGAGCTGATGAAATATACAAGCTTTTTCTTGCTTCCTGTCAAATGATTTCCAACTATTCTACACCAAAGAAACCTCTTTTATTAACTCCCTACAAAGCACCACGTATCTAGAAAGATTTTTGACCAGCAAACTGCACATAATAATAAATATTTGATTCATGTCCCCATTTAAATTTAATCAAACGCACATCTAGCCTCTAATCAGTTTCTGATCGACATGACCAGTGTTAGCACACTGAATTAGTTCTAATTTCGGTGAAAAGCTAGGGTGCTTTGGCTATCCTGGAGCTCCTTCAGTTCTCTTAGGATTTTAAGGGCAATGGAAATGCCCCATGAGCCTCTCTGTCACCTTGGAAGACGCCTGTGTGTCTGCGGACACCTCTGAGACCAGGTCGGAGCTGTCTGCTGTAGAGTCGGGTGGTCTACACCCAGTAAGCTGGTGGGTTCCTGCTGCTACAAAAGGTTGGATGGTAAATGTGTTTCTGCTTTAGGTTCCTTTTGGTGTCACTTGCTGCTACTGAGCTAGGCCAACCCAGATTGAGCCCTGACTATCCTCTGTCATTTCCAGCTCCTGAAGTCTTATCGCCTCCCTCCTGCAGTCTCAGCCAAGCTTGGTCCCTGAAAACAAACTGTGGAGCATTTTAGGCCTCCCGCCCCGAAGGGCTGGAGCTAGAGTTGGTGGTCCTTACACGTCTCCAGCCTGCCTGCTTGGTGCTGCTTCTGTGTTTTCCCTTCTATCCCTTATCTTGTTTATTATGCTCATCATGATTGCTTCTGTTTGAAACACATTTAACAAACGCCTGCCATGAGCTAGCAGAGTATTAGATGCCAGGTTTTAGAGATAGATAAAATCCAGGCTTATGATTGGACTTCTGCCTTGATTTATGGTGGATAATGTCTTTTGTTCCCCTCCTTTGAAGACTTAATCCAAACCTTAGCAAGGTTTGCGAGATACTAGGCAGCTAATGCTAATTTCTGCCTACCGCCTGCTGAGTCAGAGTGCTCTGATGGGTCCTGCTAGTGCCCAAAAGGACTGTCCATCTTCTCAACACTGTAGGTTTTCCTTTCTGCTGAGAGGAACCCTGTTACCACACCCTTCCTCCCAGATTGAGTTTCAATGTGGCTCTCTCCTCTCTCTCTCTCTCTCTCCTCTCTCTCTCTCTCTCTCTCTCTCTCTCTCTCTCTCTCTCTCTCTCTCTCTCTCTCTCTCTCTCTCTCTCTCTGTGTGTGTGTGTGTGTGTGTGTGTCTGTGTGTGTGTCTGTGTGTGTGTCTGTGTGTCTGTGTGTCTCTCTCTGTTTCTCTCCTATAAGCTCTTGAAGACAAAGACCACATTCACTTCAGTATCCCTAGTACCATGACCCCTGCACAGTGAATGGTAGACTATTTGTTGAATGATGGATGGAAGGGAGTGCTGCATGGAGGTGGGAGGAGGGACTCTGAGATGAGAAAGCCTGCACCTGAGACATCTGCTCTTACAGGATGGTCACTGTGGATGCTTAAGCCACCAAGGGTGATAGGAGATGAAGAGGTTGTGGGCCAGACACCACTGTCACCATCAAAGCATCATGTAGACCACCCACAGAATGAGTATTGACCTAGTGGTGGTTAAGCAAAGCTTGGCGGAGGCTGGAGGACCTGAGTCTCGAGAGGACACAGACTTTGACCTGAGAATGGTGGCTGTTGGGAGCCAGAATGCTGACCACCCTTGCAAGGAGCATGAAGGGATGAGTTGAGAATGGACAGATCCATCTGAGATGTCTACCAAGGATTCAGTGTGACCAGAGGAAAGTCAGATTCCAGTTAAGGCGAGGAAGGAAGTGGTGAGGATCCTGAGGGGACAAGTTGTGGCTGTGTGGTGGCTTGTTAACCACATTGCAAATACTGCACAGATTAGCACCTGAGTGAGATTCGTCTTCAGCATGGCCACCAGCCTCATCTCACGTATGACTCATGGAGTTCTGAGGGCACTGGTTTTGCCCCAACTTCCTTTATCTTCTCAGATTATTTCCGACTTTGGCCGTGCCCGTTGTCCTTGTCACTGCCTCGGCCATCGAGTTCCAGCCTCCGGCCTGAACTCCCACCTCTGGGGAAACCGGAACTGAAAAGGCAGCTCCAGCATCTCCTGACCCTGACTTATCTCTCCAGACAGAACCTTTGCTTAATTTGCTGACTGACATTTTACACGGATATGTGGGAAATCATCGGTGGAGTTCCCAGTGTGTACATGACTCACATGTTTTTGAAGAATATGTGGAGGAGGGAGGAAAAGAAATAAGCCAAGAAGAAGAGAGACAGGGAATTACAGTCATGTATATCATGAAAGAGCCTACGAGGCTTGCTTTGGTTTTGTTTGCTTGAGAAAATGACCGGAGGCTCTCATGTTTGAACTTTCCCATTGTCAAGTCTGTGGAGAATTCAAGCCAGCATGACCCCTGGAGACTTCTCTTCCTTCAGTTCCTCAGATGGAAAGAATGAAAGTCTGAATCTTATTAAGCAGATCCACAGGACTTGGACTGAACGAAATAGGAAAACACAATTTTGTGTTCAAGTTTGGGAAGGGAAAATAACTTCAGAGGGAGCCAGACGTACTTTGCAACTCCATTAACTACACAGCGTGTGCGTGTGTGTGTGTGTGTGTGTGTGTGTGTGGTCATCTCTGCCTCCAGAGGCACCCTGGCTCCAAAATGTACACAAGGAAACCATTTCTTCATTCCTTTGCTACTAAATTAACCAGAAAAAAACTATCAAATGTCATTTTCAGGTGGAAAATACTTTCACTGGAATGGGTTAATCTCAGACACGTTTACTTCTCTGGCTGCCCTCTCTGCCCTCACCCCAATTTTGCACATTTCAGGGCGTGACCAGGAAGTCTTCCTGACCCCCCATCATTGAGCCTTCTCTTACCTTTCACAGCCTCCACAGGGCTTCTGTGTGCTGTGTGATCAAACATGCCACCCTACCTTCCTAGTTTCAAGAATTTTCAGGTTGCCTCTGGCTTGCTCTGTCTACTTTTCCTCAGAACTAGATTCAATAGTGATTATCCTTAAGCGCAAGCTTACTTTGTTCTTCAATCTTTATGCAGTTTCTAAAACGTTGAAGGCTTGTGAAGTGAGAAAGGAATAATAATGCTGATGAGTATCACTAAGTGCGACTGCTTCTAGCATCCTTATCCCATGTCTGCTGACAGTGCTGGCTTCCTTCCCTCATCACCAACCAGACAAACTCAGAGAGTGACACTTGATATTGAGAAGTGAAGGCTTTTTATTCAAGTTATGGATAACTTGGGGATGGGTGGACTTGAGTCCAAAAGTAACCATCCTATCCCCCAAGTGGGGTGAGGGCATTTTAAGGGGTAAAGAAAGGGGGGATGGCCCAAAGGGATGCAGGAAAGGGGGTCAACTCCTACATCAGTGACTTGATTTTTAATCTTAGGACTTGCTTCATACTTGTTTTTTTGCTACCAATAAGTGTGATTCAAAGCTAATTTCAAGAAAGATAACAAGGTGAAAAGCAGGCTTTTTATTTTTGTGTCTCATTGGATTTGTAAGGTCTCCTTGACCACCACAGCATTCCCTTCACTTCTGCTTTATCCATAGTCCTTGTCTGTCTCCACGGTACGATGTCCAGTTCATCAACCAGAGAAGGAGTCCCCCAAATATGTGGATTTCTCCTAACCCAGGCAGGCGCAGGCCCTCAACCCTCTGGAGGCCTTAAGAGAGAGTCATTAAAGTTCTTTCTAAACCCTTGCCCAGTACCACAACTCACAGATGAGACTGCTTACTCCTTGTATCAGTCTCCATTTCAGAAGCCTTAGCTAAAACCCCAGAGCACATTAACTCTCCCCTCCTGCTCCTCAGCCTCTATGCACTTTCTCCTGTGAGTAACATCTTGCATTCACATCGTACACTTGGAAAAATTGAGGAGCCAATTTTGATACACTATTATGAGTCAAATTCTATAGTTTATATAGGACTTACTCTTGGGGTTCTACATTCTGAGCTTGGGCAAATGCGTATTGTCAAGTACCCACTATTACAGTATCCGACAGAATCATTTCATTGCTCTAAAAATCCCGGTGGTTTTCCTATTCATCCCATTCTCCTCTTCCTAAATTCCCCAACAATGACTAATGTTTCTGCTGTCTCTGTAGTTTTGCCTTGCTAGAAAGTCATTGTTGGAATTATACAGTGTATAGTCTTTTTTGACTGGCTTCTTTCATTAGTGGCATGCATTTGGGATTCCTCTGTGTCTTTTCATGATATGAAAGCTTATTTATTTTTAATGTGGAATAATGTTCCATTGTGTGAATGTACCAGAGTTTGTTTATCCATTCATTTATCGAAAACATGTTGGCAATTATGAATAACACTTCATTAACATTTGCTTGCAGGTTTTTGTGCAGATGAAAATTTTTAGATTCTTTGGATAAATAGCTAGGGACATGATTGCTGGAATGTATAAGTCCATGATAAGCTTTTAAACACTAGCCAGCCTGTCTTCCAGTGTGGCCATGTCATTTTGCTTGCTCACCAGCAATGAGTTAATCTCCCTATTGCTCCACATTCTTAACAGCGTTTGGCATTGTCAGTGTTAGGTAGGCAAGCTTAGGGAGGGTCTGGAACAGAGGAAAGTGGGGCACGCCTTGGCAGACAAGACCCTGGTACAACTCTGACCAGTGGGAGAGCAGCACATACAGTCTTATGGTCAAAAAAACAGAATCAAGAAGATAGCCGGACTAATCCAAAGTAAGCTTTACCTCGTTGTAAGTGGTTTAACACAAAACGGTATGTGGGTGCATATAAGCACATAATAAAAGAATGATTTATGAATAAAGAGCATGCACAGTTGTACCTAGTCTTAGAAGTTTCTACCCTTTCCCTGGAAATCCCTTCCCAGAATGCCCCCAGGACACCCCTGGGGCCATGGAAGGACAACAAAAGGATGCCTTTACAAAAATGTGTCCCCCAAGAAGGACAGGGGTGGGCGTTCACTCAAGTTCAGACTGCTCCTCACTGCCTTGAGAAGTGTACTTTCACCTTTGCTCGCTGAACAAACCTTCCACTTGCTTTTAGCTCACTGTGTCTGCTGTGCTAATCTTACACATAAGACACAAGAAGGTGGACTCCAGGGCTTCCCCAAAGCCCGCCTGCCAGCATCAGTATTTTAGATTGCAGTCATAGTCACAGGTCTGTGGTGGTGACTTATGTGATTGTTCCTAGTTTTTTTTGTGTGATTCTCTAAGGACATGGGCTTATTTTCCATCTAGCTTTGTTGGTGAGATGTCTGTTCAGATCTTTTGTCCATTTTCTAATTGGGTAGTATGTTTTCTCATTAATGAAATTTGAGAGTTCTTTGTATATTTTGGTTATAGATATTTTATCAGATATTTTTGTCAATATTTTCCTTTAATCTGTAGTTTGACTTATTATTCTTTTCACAGTGTCTCTCAGAGAGCATTTAACATTTCTTTAATGAAGACAAACCTGTCAATTTGTTCTTCCATGGCTTATTCTGTTGTTGTTTAATCTTAAAAGTTATCATCAAACCCAAGGTCGCTTGAATTTCCTCCATTGTTATCTTTTCAAGTTTTGCACTTTGTTTTTAGATCTATCACCCATTTTGAGTTATTTTTTAAAAAATATCTACTGTCTACATCTATATTTATTTTTATATGTCAGCAGCATTTGCTGAAAAGATGATCCTTTTGCCCATGAATTACCTTTGCTTCTTTCACAAAGGTTAGTTGACTATATAGTTTGCGTCTTTAGGGGACTATTTCTTTCCTATTAGTTTTTTGGTAAATTCTTTTACTATCACTGCACTGTCCTGGTTCTTGTGGTAAGTCTTACAGTCAGTGTTGTCAGTCTCTGACTTAACTCTTCATTACTGTGTGGGCTATTCTGGGTCTTTTGCCTTTGCACATAAAATTTAGAATGATTTTGTTGATGTCCACAAAATATCTTTGTGCTGAGAACTCAAACTCTTGAGCACTAACTGGCAGTGGAACGCTTACCTTCTTGTTTGGGTTTGTCCCTTGTTAGCTAAGGAGCTTGGAAAAACCCCATCATTTTTCAATTTCTTGGTTTTAAAACATGGGAGCATTAGTGCCCTCCCAGGACTGTCAGAGAAAAGCATCAAGAGAATGAATATGAAAGCAGTTTAAACCAAATTGTTCAGTGGAGGTATGATTTTAAACTATAACCCTTCATGTTATTGTCATCATCCAGATTCCTAAACTAACACATGGAAGAGAGACAAAGAGAGAAGTCAAGCTGGAATGCTCACAGAAAACCTAGAGAGACATGCATTCTTGTCTGTTCCCTGGTCCTGGAACACAGGGCTCTCCAGCCAGAGCTAATTCGTTGAAAGGAATTTGGGAGATGGGTTATAATGGGGTGGTAATTTATTGATGCCTCTCTAAGGAAGTGGATGACAAGGATTGCTGGTGACCATTGGGAACCAGGAAGAGACAGAAAGTGTTTCTTCTAGAAACTTCAGAGAGGGCGGGGCTCTTCTGACCACTTGATTTCAGACTCCAGACCAGTGAGAGAATACTTTTCTGTACCGTATGTAGTCACTAAAGTTGCAGTTACAGCCGCCTGAGTCAACTAGCAGACATTAAGCAAAGATGTGCTCTTGATCTTCCCTTGAATTCCTGGGTGGGCACCGACCTCTTGAAATTGCTGTAACCTTTTTGCAACTCTGAGGAGATCCCATCTGAGAAGTGAAAGGCTGGCAGAGTAAGAGGCTAGAAATAACCTAGGATGCAAGCCTGAATTCACCAACCTGGGACCATCTCCCTGCGTTTTGCCTGTGGCGTTATAAATATATTTCCCTCATTGTTTAAGGCACAATTGATTTGATCTCTGTTACTTGAAGATAAAGATTATTCTTTGCATCCCTGGTGGAGAAGCACAGCCTCCAGGCGAGCACAGTTCACATATGTCCTAAGCAACCAGGGCCTGGAAACAATCAAGAGGAATAACTAAATAAAATAAATGAAATTCAAATTCTCCTTCCTGCCAGTTTGCCTACCTGCCTTCATTCCTACCTGGACCTTTGTGAAATATAGATTGAAATGTATTATTCTAAAATAAACATAGCATTGTGAACAAAATAAATAATAAATATGATGACTGAAAAAATATTCTAAGTTGATTCAACAAGTCATTCACTCTCTGCTTGTTTCCTCGTTCATACCGCAGCAATGCTGGCAGTACCTGGCCCATAGGACTTTTGTGAAGGTCAAAGGAAATAGACTGAGCCAGATTTTGTTTTCTTAAATGTTTGATGTCAGCTATGTTATGATGATGATGCGTATCTTCGTGCCTAACACCTAGTGAACATTTAATACATATTTAATTTTGAATAAATTAGTGAAGTTACTATTAATGTCAAAGGGATTCAGAATGTGATAATAAGGACAAAGCAAATTGCCACAAGAGGTGGAGAGATTCATTCTGGTCCTCATTTGCAGATGGAGACCTGGGGGCCACCTACATATGGCTGGGCCCTAGTTGTCAATGACTCCTATCTGGAGAGTCTGATGGCTTTGTGCAGAAAACTTTGAATTACAGATGCCTATAGGGCTTTGCAGATAAGCTAGCAGGTGGGAGGGGGAAGAGGGAGTGTGAGAGCCACCTTCAGAAGTTCCCAGGGGGCATCCTCACCCCACCTGCACACGGATTAAGGTGGAGGAAGCTGGGAGCTTTGTTAGGCCTCAGAGTTAAGGAAAATGGCTTTCATTTTGCCTGAGGGAGCGCAACTGACTGTTTCTCCCAAAGACCTTGTTTGAAATTAAGGTCTTGGAACACTGGATTCAATTAACTACCAGTTTTAGGAGCCTTGGGGAGCTGACTTGCCTTGTGCTTCATTTTCCCTTACAAATCACCTCCTGCTTTTCTTGCCTTCATATTTCTCCCACCTACACAGAATTCTGAAGTTAGTTCTGGGTCAAGGCCAGCTCCTTTTTCCCTGCATTCAAGTGACTTTAAAGTCAATTTGTTGTCAACTTGGCCTAGCATCTAGATCTTCAGTGTGTGTGCGTACATATGAATGCATGTGTATGTAACATATGTACATATACATGCAAAGATATGTGCGTAGGCATTTTTTAATAGCATTTGGAAGATACGTAAATGTTCAGTTTAATACAGCAAACTAAAAACAGACTATTTTAATCCCTGTTTTGAAAACATGCAGAATCAGAGATGGATTAGACAAAATCTTCATCCCAAGGAGCTCATCACAGTCCAGTGGGAGAGACATATAAATGAATAAATTCCAAATATCTTATGAAATAACCTTAGTACTAAAGTCTACATGAGATTTGGAGAACATTGAAGTGGACTGGAAGAGGCTAGGGATGGGTGGAGTCGGGGTAGCTGCAGAAAGAGGTTTGTGGTAACCAGTTACATCTTGTAGTTTGAAAGGAGCTTGCTGGTCCAAATACCATTAGAGATACAGGGAAAATGGGCACCAAATATCTCAAAAAATTGGATTGGCTGCCAGTTTACTTAGGTTACTGCATATGGTTCCTACTGTGTTTGGAGGAAGGCAATTTGTTATCTCCTTCATTTGATGCATATTTTATTGATGCTTATTTTAGATTAATAAAGTAAAAACATTAAATTCCTCTTTCCAAGACATCAACACAATTTCCACTCTCAATATAGTAGATTTTGACTCTTGAAAATAGTGTTGAGGAGGAAGAGCAGAGGTGGAACGATTTGTTGCTCTACATTAAAGAGCAAATGTGATGAGTTCCTACTTCTCTTGTGGGAATGGGGACCCGGGATGAGCTAGGAGGAGACCCAGCTTTGCTGTGATTGAGAAAGGATGCTTATAAGGAAAAACCTGAAGGTGGCCCTATTTCCCAGTACGTGCTAGATTCCATCTGTTAGAAACACCCTTCTCCATCTTCTCTATGAAATGTCGAGTGGCTTCTCCTTGGTTATGGTTATGCTTATAAGAGTGAAATTTGTTTTAATGGAGCTTGAAGAAGAATGTGAAATGGTAAGTGATGTATTATTTACTGACCCAAACAAAAATGTGGGCATGCCTGGGTAGTGGTTTGGTCCACTTCCAGCTGAGCACAGTCCATATATATCTCAAGGATGCAATTTCACATCTTGAGGCTGTGGGAAACAACCAAGATGAAAAGCTAAGTAAAAATAAATAAAGTGCTTCTTCTTCCTTTCTCTTCTTGCCTGCTCGCCTATTTGCTTTTATACTTACCTGCACTTTCCTTAAAAAAAAAAAAAAAAAAGACTGTGCTTAACATTTTTATTAATAGAAAGGCATTTTCTTTCCAATGATACCAAATGAATATTGAAAAATATTTATGAATAGCAGCTGCAGGAAAGCCAACTACCTATTGTTACCCAGCTGAAGGAACTGAGATATGTGAAGCCAAGAGTCATGACTCTCCATTTGGAGACTAGCAGGTGGTTCTGTAGAGGTGGAAGAGAGGGTATGAGTTTAGAATGGGTAGAAGGCAAGGAAGGAGAAATGGGAAACTGCTGGATCACAGAGGTGCTTGAATGCCTTGTTGAAAGGTTTATATTTATCCCAATAAAATCCTACAGATCATGGAGAGTTACTAAGTAGGGGTCTATTCTACAGCATCTTATATATTATGGAGAGAGACTGCAACAGACAAGGTAATGAGCTTATTTGTAGTGCTCCAGCTTTTGAAAGAGGACTGGAATATTGAGAGTGGACACGGGCTGTCCAGCGTTGTTCAGTGAAGTGTGGCAGAGTTACTGATGCTGAGCTGAAATTCCCCTCCCTGTAGGTCCTCCCTATTTGTTCTCCTTGGTAAGTAAAAGCAAAGAGCCTTGTGTCATGCTATCAGAGGAGTGGAACCCGGCAAGCCAGAAGATAGAGTTAGGTTGGGGTGGAGCTCAAAATTCATCGCTTTTTGTCTGTGGAGACATTAGTGTCTCCATCTTTCTGAGACTTCTGAATAATGTGAATTTTTAGCTGAAATAATGAGAAGATTAATGTCCATAACAGTGTTGAGTTTTTGTGAGCATTAGAGAACATCACCTATGCAACTAGTGACTTCAATGCCTAGTATATAATGCATATACATTTCTGTCCACTTGCTAGTTTAAGTCACATAGAGTCTTTCTTTACATATGATCGTATTTTAAACACTTGAAAATTGTCCCTCCACCTCTCCCACCGCTTTGAGTATTCTTTATTCAAGCTAAGCATTCATTATTGATTGTGCATGTCTTCCCCATCTAAAGTCTTCTTCACAGGTGGAGAGCATGATGACAGGTAGGGACTGACCCATAATAAGCAAACTCAAAGGTCAATATTTTTAATGTATGTTGATAAATAAAACCCAGATTTTTTGGTAGTATATCTTCCCTGACTCACTTTGGGGCTCCTGGAGGAGTCATAGTTCTCTGAATGTTGCTCCATGAGCACAAAATAAGAACGAAATGGACTAGAAACTCATTGGGAACAGCTCCGTTTCCCTCCTGTACTCTGGGAATGAACTCGGTACTTCTGCTGGATCAGACCCTAACAGCAATTTTTTTTTTTTTTTAAGTGAAAGAGAAACCTTTCATTAAATTTCATGTCCAGACTTAGAGAGCTGCTATCAAATCACCAGTTTCCCAAGAGTCAGGATGACGTAGAGGCTCGGGACAGCCTTGCTTGTGCTTGTGAGTTAGTCTACAATGGAAACTTCTCTTGGATATCTGACTAATGCCTTATCATTCACTCCAATGAAACAAATGCCCTCCTCAGGTGTCAGTAACTGCTTGCAAGATGGAGTTTAGCAGCATGAATGTTATCCGGGAAATTACACAGAAAAGCTGTTATCGCCTACGCACTGACCTTGTCTTCTCAGTCCAGCCTTTCCCCACTTCCCTCTCTGCCTGTGCTGATGTGCTAACCAGACCAGCGAGGTGCTCTCTCCCACACCTGCTGCCTTTCCCTTGTAACTTTCCGAGGCTCTTCTGTTGACTCAGAACACCTTTTGTTCCCAGTGTTATTTTTTCAAATGCTGCCTGTCTAGCAAGGACCACTTCAAATTCCACCATTTAAGGAGGTTTTTCTCTTCCTGCAAAAAACCAAACAAACATCATTTATTCTTTTTCCAAATGTCCCTGATATTTTTTTTTTTCTGTGTCATCTTAAAGCATTTACATGTCTTAGCTCTTCTAAACTCGAAGTGGTCTTACCACCCTTTGCATACAACATCTCATATCTTTGAGAGATAAAATAGGATGAGATCAAAGGCAGGGTTCTAGGTCCAGCCCGTGCATTCAAATGGAGCCTTGCAACTAACTGTGTGATCAAAGGCAATGTCTGGCATATTATGAGCGCTCAACCAATGTCAGCATTTACTATTTATATTTTTCACAGCACATAAGACCGTACATGGCATCCATTTTATGCTCAGTAAATGTTTACTGAATACATTAAAAAACAAATGAAAAGTAATTTGTTGTTGAGTGTTTGTTGAACGAATGAATAATTAAATGAACTTGGAAGAAAACTGTGAAGAACACTGATTTTATGGAACCAAAAGATGTTCTACAAATGAGATGCTCAGACTTTTCGAGTCTTTCCTTAGCTCTCATCTGCTTAAGTGCCCCTCCCAGAGAAGCACCTATCAATAAGATGATAGGACTTCTCCAACAGTTCACCTCAATTTGTTTGAAGAATGACTACTTCATACAAAAGAGCTCTGCAAGCTTCTACAGCCTGATGCAGGGGGTTACTTTGCTCCCTGTGCGTTAGATCAGTTTCTCTCCAAGAGCTGGGCCTGGCTGCCATCAGAACCATGAACTTTCTGAGTAGCCAAGATGCAGATGAAAATCAAAAGGGGCCCCAGGCATCATGCAAAGTAGATGCTGGGGCTGCTAAGCCTGTATGACATAGGCTATGGGATACTCCCTTCCTGCTTTCACCCAACGAAAACTCACATAAGCTGGAGACACAGCTGGGCCACAGTTCACGCTGCCCCCTGGAAGCATCTTTCATCTTAATTGTGCTTGTTCAGCTGTAGGGAAGCATTGGTATCTAGCTGATTTTTCAAAAAGTGCAGAAGTCCATTTGAAAACACAACCAAATCCTCCTTTTGAGATAGGAGCCTGGTGTGGGGGCAGGAGGGAAAGCAGGAGGAAACTTTCCATCTTACTTTCTGATGTTTTTCACTTGGCGTGTGACCACTGACAGCGATGCCTGCAGGCGTTTCCAAAGCCTCTTTTTGATCCAAGCTGATAAACCTCTTCTATGTTGGAGGAAGGTTCTCATTTTGACTAGCCTTTTAATATGTGCTTTCTTATGGAGATAAGTCATCTAAAGTCACACAGTCAGAAGTCTATCTGCCTTGGTCCATCATCAACAGTGGCATCCTTTAATCCAATAAACATGAACTAAGTGTTCTGTAAGGCAGCACTGAGCTGGCTTGCAGGTCTGCGAAAGTGTTCAGAGGCAAAACAAACACTTGTAGAGAGCTGCTATTTACATGTTTTTGTGAGCCTAGTAGGTGCCACGCACTTGACATAGATGCTGTTTCAAGGGCTGAGGTATCTGGGCTGAGCTTTGATATTGGTTATCAGAGAAGGGTGAGATTAAAGAGGGAAGCACTACGGAAAGAGGAATTGGTAAGACTGGCAGACAGCAGCAGGATAGGGAGGCCAGGCCAGTTCTGCAAAGATGTGAGTCTAACTGTCTTTTGGATCAGAATGAGAGAGCAGTAAGGATTGCGAGGTGACCTTGGCAAAATGAAGCATGTCTTGGGATGCCATGCCATGCTATTCTCAACCAGATCAACCTGTGGATGATAGCTGTCACCATCTGTAATATGGATTCATTGTAGGTGAACGGGTTAATAAGGATAATCAATCATGTAATCCATCAATTTTTTTTTCAAGGTAAGGTGCAGGCAGGAATGAAAGCAAGCAGGCAGGAAAAGAGGAGGAAGAAGCATTTCATTACATTTTTATTGACTTGTTCACATTGTTTGCTCCCCCTGGCCCTGGGATGAGGGTCTCTGGATCCCCATCCTTGGGACAAACATGGAATGCGCTCTGCAGGAGGTGACTGACCCAACCTCTACTCCATAAGGGCATGCAATCCATCAATGCTTTTTATTGTTTTTCTCCATTAGAAGAGGGACACATACTCAGAATAAATATTTTGGAAAGTGCCAAAACAAGAAAGAAAAAGAACTGACTTTGAGTTACTTCGCATAGCAGCTACTATCTCTAACTGGGTCAATTCCCTTTTAGTCTTCTTTCCTTTCCTTCTAAATAATTCTGTTGTTTGTTTTCTATAATTATGATGATATCATTTATAAAGCTTGGCACCATTACCCCTTAATAGGTTAAGATAACTTTTTCACATCTCATAAGGACTTTAAACACATTCACTTTCATGTTTATAATTCTCTAACTGAATATACCACACTTCACTTAAATAAGGTCTTAGAATCGGACATTTAGGTGTTCTGTGTTTTTGATGCTAATGAGTAATATGAAAACAAATGAACTCTATTGAAGGAGCATTGCATGCTAGCATGACACAGGTTTCAGGTGCTCATCATCATAAACCCAGCTCTGTCTATGAGACATCAAGTTTGTTCAACATCTTTGTGCCTGAAGATTTTACGGAAGTTCGAAGGCTTCTACATGATGAATTTCCAGCAGTGGTGCTACCAAATGAAAGTCGTATAAACTTTTCAGGTCTCCAGTAATGAAGCTTTTATTGGTAACCTTCCTCATTTATATGGCAGCTGGATTTTCCTCCTCTTTCTTTTGCACGGACAGCATTTTCCTAGTGTCCAGTTCACAGAGTTGAGAGTAAACTCCTGTGCTCTAGGGGACTGAAAATTGCTTTGCGTTTCTTGTCTTGCTGGAAATAAAATTTGTTCGAAGCAGGAGAGGGATTCCTGCTCCTTTTGCTATTGATACAAGTTTCTGTCTCTTAATAAGAATGCATAGCTTTTGTCTAGTGTGTCTGCAGCCAGCCCCTGCCCCCGGAGATTCTGAAGAGTTGAGGATTACTTAGGGATTCTGGAGGTGGCTTTGTGCTCCACCCTGGGGCTTAAGGATCCGTGATCTATAATACATATTGAATGACTAAGCCCCAACATCACAAAACTCGCAGATGACTAATAGTTATTCTCCTTCTACATTGTGTGGTTTGTAAAAAAAAGGAAGCCATCTGCCTTTTTGTTCTGTGATTCATTTCTATAAACACTCAGTGTAAAGGCCAGGAGAAAGTAACAGGAGTACCACTCAGCACTCCTCACTCTTCTCTCCCTGACTACTCTATCCACTTACCTCTGTGTCTTGATCCCACGGGCCTGCACCCCCACGTTGCAGGCATGAGGAGGGCAGTGCTGTGCGGTGGTCAGGAATCACACTTTGGGTATTAATACAGCAGCTTCACAGCCAGGCTCCATCATTTCCCAGATGTGTGACCTCGGGCAGATGGCTTTGGCTCTCTGAGCTCCAGTGGTTCTCATCTCTTAGGTAGAGATAATGAAATGAGTGCTAGAGTTATTATGGGAACTAATGGATTTAAAGTGCTTAGTGCAATGCTTTGGTATAGAGGCGAGAGCTAAAAGATTGGTGATTATTATTAAAATTCGCTGTAGGTTTTCACCAGAATCTCTGAAGAATGAAATAGTTGTATCATTTGGGGACTTAAAAACTTGTCTCTGCTATTTTGTTTATGAATCTTAAAAACCAATTATAATAATGTCTACTTTGCAGTTTTTAGAAGAAATAGAACATGATATGCCACTGGCTCTCACAGTATTGCTGCCCAACATATAAACCTTGAATTTTCTCTATCCTTGGTTGACTGATGAGTCCCTTGGTGGTTCACTGTCTTAAAGGAGCTTTTTGAGAACTTCAGGGTGTAAAGTGTTAATTCCTACAGATTGAATTGTTCCAAAGAATGATTCCCATTCTCATCCCACTATCTTTCTCTGACTTGGAGAAGAAAAGATAATAGGTCTTCTGGAAATTTCAGAGATCTGGGCACTGTTTGATGTATTTTCTTAGAGGGGGTACAGTCAGTTATGAACCTAGGGAGGCTAGATACTGGGTGGTATAGTTTAGGAGTGATGTAGGAAGAGTGAAGACTAGAGGGCCTTTCCCCAATATTTTTGGACCGGGAAGAACGATGGAGTACTTGCACAGCATTAGAGAAGAGGAAGGTCCCCCAATGATGACCGCTATTGGGCTTCCTGCCATCATGGCATCAGGAGCTTGAGGTAGACCCACCTTGATTTAGAGAAATGAAACGATGCAGCCTTTCTTAGATGCTAGTGCGGAATCAATTCATATTGCACCTATGTCTGCATGTCGCATAGATGTAGACATACCCAGCACCAAGCTAGGTAGGACTTCATCAGCAGGACTTAACGAATAACAGTCCATATTGTTTCTAGCTTCTGTGACAGCACGTCAGGATTCAAGGCACACAGTTTCCGTGGAGGTTGTGAGTCCCCACAGTCCGGACAGGAGCAGGTATCACCTGACCATCTGGGGACTCTTGGCTAAGTCTTTAAATCCTCCCGATGCTATTTTTTTCATCCACAAGGCACAGATATTAAGAATACTTCTCAGAGAGTGCTAGTGGTCATAAGAGTTAAGTGGTAGCGCCATGTCTAGTTTGCATAATCAATCACACATTGGTACCTCATATTGTTAACATTAATCATGATTGTGCAGTAGCTGTTGAAGGAGGCTTTCTACTCCCCTGTCACTATTCCTGCAGATCAGTGTGGAAAGGTAAACATTTGAGGTCATCAGTTCTATTCACATTATGCTTATTAACATTCACTCCGAAGGGTCCTGGGATGCTTTATGGCCAATTATGTGTAGGCTTAGAAAATATCCTTTGAGGAGAGCCATGCATTTTCATGTTGACTCTTCTGAACCTGAGGAACTGCTTGGCTGGAGAAACTCAAGGGCACAGGTCTAGAGAGAGAACATTAGATGACATTTTTAAGGCAAGTGATTTTCTTTGATGGTAATTGTACAATGGGAAGGGGAGTTACATTTTTGGGAACATGGACATATAAAGACTTAATTTATAATACCCATTTAAAGATCTGAACTCATTTTCTTCTTTTATCACAAAATAAATCATTTGGCAGTCAACCGGCTTTGCCTATTTGTTTATTCATTTTCCCTTGGAGATCAAAAGAGCCGGCATGGGGGTAAGGAGAGAACCCTCTAAACATTTGGACAAAGCTTTTCTTTACTGTGCTTGCTGTTTTGCTGAGACTTTTTAAAAGATCATTTCAAAGCATCTCTTGCCACATTTTGTTTTGGAGGCCTTCCGTGCCTGGACTCTATATTTTTTCTCCATGGTTCATCAGTTCAAGTCAATGTTCTATTTCAATTGAATTTAATATAACTTAATTTACTCTTATTCACTGAGCATGTGTATGTGCCGAGATAATCTTAACCATGATGCAGACACAAAAGGAGCAAGTGGAACAACCTTCAGCCTTCACACTCACAGCCTCAATGAGTAGCACCCATTCTCCACATCTTTTTAAGAGCATTTGGAATGACTGAGAAAACCACACGAATGCAGTAGAGAGAGGCTCAAATGCATCATTCTGCCACTCCTCCCACTTGGTTTGATGCCATTATTTGCCATGTGATATTTTTTCAAAGTGATTCTGCCAACAGAAGAAAATCAAGTTGCATGGGAAGATGTTAAAATCTACTTTCACGCAAAAATAGTTGCAAATCACATGCACAGTACAATCTAAATTTTGTACATAAGTGAATAAGGTAGAATTGCAAACATATCTTGTTCCATCATCTTGGATTTCACTCAAAGTCTCAAGCTACACAACTTATGCTCATATACTCCTGACTTCTAAAATGATGAGCTAAGTCATCAATGAAGCACGTGCAGTGGAGATACCTCAAAGTTGTTTCTGTCAGCATTGGGTCCTCACCCACCTGTAAGTAAAGGATACTAAGAATTATTAGGAAGTTAGATATCGAGGAACGAGCTTTGGAGATAATTTTTTAGAGGCAAACGCTTCCTTTTTCACTCTGAGCAAAGAGTGTTCGTGCACTATTGTTTAATAAAGCTGTAGAACAAACAAGCTCATGATCTCACTGGGTTATAAAAATGGACATTTATGTTCATAGATTTCCAGGTCAAGTACGATTTGGATAATCTAAGATGAATTACCTCGGAAACCTCTACTTCAGATTGTGGTGTGATCAGACTTCCATGCTGCAGTTGGGTTCAAGTCTGTTCCATGTGTCTTATCATTCTAGATCCAGTATTTTTCCCAGGACATGTTTGGATAGTGATGGAAGAAGTATAAGGATTAACCGAAAGATGGAATGCCTTTTAAGACCTTGGCTCAAAATTGGCACAATATCACTTGGCAAAAATAAGACATAGGACCAAGCCACAAATCAGTTGGGATGGAGAAATTTATTCTACCTTGTGGGGAGGTTTTATTTTCTAAACAATATCAAGTTGTTGAAGAAATCAACTGGAGTACTTGACTAGTTTCTCTTGTTGGGAAACCTAAGGACTAGTACCTGTTACATGCTGGAGACTATTTATAGAAGATTCTCTTGAAAAGGAACTATAGTTCCAGATTTGGTGGGTCCTGGTTTTATGTGTTCTGGGTCTAGGTTTGCTGTAGTGCAGAAACTGTCTCCATGGATGGGAGATAGCCATGGCTTTCTTGTTTGGAGAGTGGCCTGCCTGGGTAGATGAGAAGACCAAAGATGGATAAAGCAAATGTAAAGAGGAAGTCATGCACTAAATGACAGTCATATGTGACCAGCGAGTGGGGGTATCTATGCACCAGGATTTGGTTCACTTTTCTCTGTATCATCAGGGTTCAGACAGAGAATCAGAAGCACTATGGGTGACGCAGAGTCTAAGAACTTTGATGCTACGTTGCTGTGGGAGTTTAGGGACATGCAAGGTGGATGTGCTGTGTCTGGGGTTCGACCTGCAGGAACTAGGTCCACTTGTCCAACAGTTGAGAGGAGAAGTGGGCGAGAAGTGGGAAGAAAAAGAAAAACCTGGGATCCATAAGGCTAAGTGAGAACTTCTGTGTGGTTCCCAGCCCAGTACCTCCCACCTCGATGATGTGGTGACCTGTGGGGGCAGCTGGTACCTGCCTCACAGCTGGGCATGCTGCAGACTCAGGGCTTGGAGAAGCTGAAGGAAGAAATCCAGAAGGAGCTAGGGATCCTAGTTTGGCACCACGCCTGAGATGTGAGTAGAAGATCACTGACAACATGAGGTAGCTCCCACTGTCCCTGATGCCCTAGACCCAAACTGAAGATGCAAAGCATGGCTGCTCTTCATTATGGCCGTGTGCATCTGATGTACATTCCTTCATAACCTCTCCACCCTGGAGCCTCAGAGGGATGGAGTTTTGGGAACTGACTTCCCATTTAGCTAGGCTGACACACTACAAAGCCACCATACTAGAAAGTCCTAAACAGCATTAAAACATGAGGGAGAACGTAGATGGAGGAGACAACTCTGAGTGAAGACGCTGACCTTGAAGCCAACTTGTTTTTCCTTGTCCCAGCATGAGGCAGGGATGAACAGCAGGGAGGAGAGACAGGTTACATTGACTGAGAGATTGCATGAGGCTAGACTGTACCTTGTTATAGCTGAAAATGAATTGAGAGTGGATGGAAACAGCCTGATTTCCATGCAGGTGCAGGGAAGGGAGCCTCAGAAGATCAGGGAGAAAAAGCAGTAGCGTGAAAAATTGAAGTTGCTTTTGGCTGTATTCTACTTTGTTCAGATTGCAAAATACATGTATGTGTTTGTTTTCTCTTTATTGAAGCATATCAAGTTGCTGGGCTACCAACATCAAAGGATTTTCCCCCTACTCCCTGTTTCCCCAGTCTCTAATTCCATGGGTGCCATGTTAAATCTCTCTTTCACAATGAGTAGGAGATTCCACAATCTTCCACAATCTGTTCCTTTTGGTTACAACCAGTTCTTCCAGTTTAAAAGGCCAATCTCTTTTTCTCCCCCTTCTGTGCTTTAGTTTGAGTGAGAAGAACCTAGCCTGCAGTAACTCTCCTGTCCTCTTCCTTTCTCTGGGAATATCTCTGTCCCTCTTACAAGTGACAGGCCTGCTGGTGAGTTAATGAGAGGAGGAGAACAAGGCAAGGACCGGTGTTGCTTTGAGTGGCTGTGGTCATCTTATCTCTGGTTCACTCTGAGGGGACCTCAGGACCTCTCCAGTGTATATAACACCCTCTGTGGTTCCCTTCTCATGGGTGCATTCTCATTTTCTCAATTCCTCTTGAGGGGCCACCCTACTGCTGAAGCTCCAGTTGACAATGTCCAGTTCCCCTGACTTGCTGCCTTGGAGGTCCACCCCAGTGTCCTGATTCTCAGATCTTCTTCTCTGGCAACCTGCTCTTGCATGGAGAAGGTCAGAAAGGTTGGAAAGACTATTTTATCTAGTGTCCCCCCTGTTTAGCTCTTGGACTTGCTGTCGTCCAGCATTTCCACTCAGCAGCCTCGAATTTCCCCTTTATTCTCTCCTCAGCCTTTTACAGATGGGAAGGGAGGTGCTGGTGGTGCTGGGTGATGACTGAGGGTACAGTAGTACCTTTTAGCCACTTGGCAGAGCTTGAGAAAGGTGTTTGGCTGATTTAGAGTGTATGACACTGAATGCCTCCTTGTTTACATTTTGTCTTGCTAATTCTCCAAGAATGAGGAAATGTTCCGTTTATTTTTTATGTATTTATAACACAGACATACACCCCATCCCCCCACCCAGCAGGTGATAGAGAGACTGAGAGCGGTTGGTTTTCCACTGAATTGCTGACATTGGCTCACGTTAGGTGGTGGTAGGATTAGGAATTATTTTTATTTTCCTTTCTGTGCTTTACTACATGCTACGCATTTTCTCTAATGAAACCGAGCACTCTGGAAATTAGAAGATGGTGTATAATACGCCTGATTTTCAGAATATTTCTCAGCCACCACACCATTCAGTGGCAGCTGAACCAGATGCGAGGGGCAGGGGCCTGGGCCTGCTGGCCTCCCGGGGCTCACTGCAGGCTCATGATTTTATGAAACATCAGCTGTTCTGAATTCCTCCAGCACCTGCCACAACAAAAGCAGACCCTTTGCTGAGCATACTAATGCACTTGTACATGCCTTTATAGAACAAAGAAACCAAGATGAGGAGGCCATGAAGCCTCCCTGGACAACATCCATCCCATCCTAGCCCAAGTCCACCTGCAAGGGAAGACAGCCATGTCCAGAGGGAGTCCTGCCACCTCCCCTTTGTCCTCTCTGGTGGTCTCCCCTCTCCTTTTGCTGCTTCCCTGCCTCTCATTTGGCTCTCACCTCAGCTCCTGCCTTTTTCTAAGAACCATTTAGCATCTGCTCCTCTGATGAAGTCTCTGCATTTGTTCAGGGACCTAACTCTGCCCCACGCATCACAGCTGTGCCTGAGAGGGGGGTTGGCTTCCCAGGAGACACTGCTACCACGAATGAGCTGCCTGTCAATCCTTTTAGCTTCTCTCTATCCACATTCTCCCATTCCCTGCAGTTTTTTGGACTAGTCTTCAACATTTTCCACCTTCCACTTGACTTAGCTGAGAGAAAGCATGCTGATGTCCATTTCTTTATATTTTAGTACCTTTTCAAAAACTGGCTGACTTTGGTCCATTGTCCCCAAGTGGAGAATGCTAACGTGGGAGAGTATATTTCTCTCTCCAAACCTCACCCATCCTGTCCCAAGGGTAGTGCAGTGGCCATGTCATTGGACTTTGCTAAATACTAACTGGAACATGTTGACTAGTGGATGAGATCACTGAGCCTTAAAGACAGAGTTCCAGCATCCTTGGAACTCTTCCTTGAGCTTGGACGTAGTAGGTTCTCTTCCATCTTTGTTCTCTAGCATGGTAGGCACCCTCTCTTGAGGGTCCTATTTTTTCTCCACAATGCAGATTGGTGTTCACTGAACGCTCTCTTTTGTGTGAAGCATGCCTGTCATTCTCATCTATGTATTTGGCAGGCTAAATGCATTAACAATCTTGTTGCTGACTGGTCTCCTATCCTCTATCTTTTCCAGCACTCTTGAGCATGCTCCTTTTAGGACCTAAAGTCTGAGCTCTAGTCCTGAATCCAGCCTTCACCAGGGTTCCCACAGGAACAGTCACAGTCTGGAAAGCCATGATCAAGAGGTAGACTCCCACCCAGTCATTGCTCTTTGGGCCTAGATGTCAGATAGAGGTGGGAAGGGAAGTTCAACACACCCCGTAGATGGTGGGCAATGGCCAGAGACTGCCTATGGGGAACTCACAGCTCAATTTTGGAATTAATTGCTACATATTCAACCTCTCTCATTGGTCCAAACGAAAGCTATACTGTAGGAATCCAGTGATTTTGCATTAAATAGGTAAGATTCTCATACATTTTCTCTGATCCAGAGTCAGACTTCTTCCTAATCAACAACAGGAAATTACACAAAAACTTATTGGTGCTTGTGTGAGCAAGCAAATTATATCATGCGTTATGTTGAATCCAACAGGGGATTGTATGGAGTGGAACCTCTGCAGACTAACAGAGGCTGGGCTGTTCTAGTGAGAGCTGGTGGAAATTAGATAGGCAGAAAATATAACTCCTTCCCTTCACATCCCCTGCTCCTTGTTCACAGGGAAAATCATCTAAGATGCTGTATAAACTTGGGTCCTCTTTTCTAGTGTCTAAAAAGAAGCATGTCAGAAGCTTAAGACCTTTATGCTTTAAGAAAGTGTTCATTCTTTACCAAGGAGAGTGTCATGACTTGGTGAAGGTGACTCTTTAGTTTCAAGAAGGAGAACCTAGTTCAGAGGTTAGGAACATCAACTCTGATTCAGACAAACAAGAATTGAAACTTGATTACTTCCTGCGAAACCTTGGACAGTAACTTAATCTCTTAGTATTCTTTTTCCCTTCAGTGGCAAAATGAGGGATCACTATAATGAATTCATAGGACCGTTGTAGGGATTAATGAGCTAACATGCAAAGTCCTGTAGCTCAGGCCCAGGAGCATGGCGATACATAGTAGTATTAAAACTCTGTCTCCTCATTTTATTATAAGCACACCCTGTCTCCCTAGGTGATGGGTTAAGAGGGTGCTGGAAGAAGAGTTAGTGGGAACAAGGACATCAGAGGAAGGTGTCCACCCTAGGTGGGGTCCTGGTGAAGAGATCAGAGGCAAGGGTGCGAAGACACTCAGGACACACAAACTATTTTCAGACACACATATTTTCCCTCTAAACTGTAAGGGCTTTGTTCAGGGTCTGGAAGAGCATGAGCCTGGGCACTACTGGAGAAGACAGTGGAGTTCATTTAGAAAGTTGGTCCTGAACACAACTCTTTGCCCGTTTTCTGAGTACCTGTGTTAGATTGCAATAGTGGCTTTAATTCTTTATACTCCCTTAGTCTTGTCCTTTACTCTGTGACTTTGCATATCCTCCCCACTTAAGATGGAATGTGACTTATGACTTGTTTCAGCCAATGAAATCCATTGGAAGTAATGCTTTCCCAGGTCCAAGCCTAGACCTCAAAAGCCCCATGTGACTTACTCTCTGATCTGTGCATATGATATGGCTGTGGACTACTGGAGCGTGAGACATGCATGGAATGAACTGAGTCACCCCATTTGTCCCTGCAGAGGCTGATCTGTTCATCAAACAGCCAGTCATCTCAGAGTGTTTGAATGAACCAAGCAAAGATGAACTGAGTCACCCAACTTAACTTCTCAGAGACTGGAGAAATTAATACTCTTTGTGGGATGGGGTTCTGTGTGGTTTTCCTTAGGTAGTATTACTGCAAAAAGTGAGAACTAGCAAGTGGCCCTGGCAACATTACATCATTTGACTCTTGCCCGAGACTATCTCCCATGAGTCAGCTCTGCACCTAGCACGGTTGAGGAGACAGAGTTGGAGTTGGCATCATTTCACCAGGAGCAGGAAGATGTGAGAGCAGGGATTCCTCCAGTTTCTCACCAGTGTATGCCCAGTACCTGGAAGAGTCGTTGACATTTTGCAGATGTTCGAGAAGCAGTTTTTATCTTAAATGAGTCTGTGTGCAGGTGTACGTGTGTCTGTCTGTGAATGTACATGTGTGTATATATGTTCACATGTGCATTTCTATATGCACGTGCACACATGGAACACATGTATGTACATGTGTGCACACACATGCATGCATGGCAGGTTTTTGCTCATGCATGTGCACGTGGATATGTGTGCATATGTGTATGTGCATATGTGCATGTGTGTGTGTGTGTGTGTGCACCAGGTGACTCATTAAATATTTCATGGAAGTCCACAGGGCCATTTCTTTTACCCTCCTTTGACTGGCAGAATGACTATTCCCTGTTCTTTTCTCCAGGCTTTTTATTTTTTTTTTCCTTTTCACCTTCCTAAGATGTCAGCAGCAGGAATCGCCACGTGCTCTACACTTACCTCCTTAACAGGATGTAGGTGCATAAATCAAAACCGTTTCTAATGGCTTTTCTGCAGTGAGAAATGCTATGGAGGCCACCCGATGGGCAGTGCAGGAGAGATTATACAAACTGGTGCCTGGAGAAAACACAGCATCATGAATAAACTCAGCCTGAATTATTTATATATTTCGGGCATTATTTTCTCTCTTCTATCCAGCAAGGCCTGAGAATGCTTATTGCTGAGAGCTCAGAGTGCCTGAATTTGACTATAAAAGAGAACGAGTTGTGGTTTTTCTTTGGCCAGGATTCAGGGCGAGGATGGCGATGTTCCTTGGGAAGCCGGTTAGTGCTCTGAGGAGACATTGGTGAGAAGTCAGGACAGGATGTTTTTCATTCCCGGAAAGTTGTGTCCCGGGGGCTCAGGGCTTCTGTGCACCACCACAGGGCCAAGAGGATGGAGGGAGAGCCCTGGGGCCCGCCCGCCCCATCCTATGGGATTTTGCTTCTTTCTCTTTGATGCAGTTAATGTGGACTTAAAATCTTGTTGTGGAAAAATTCCCTTGTTTGATTGTAAAAGAAGAAATTGGAAATCACTAGCCTGACTGATCACTGAGACTCTGACTTGGTTCTGGATTCCTGCACCTGCTAGAGATCCTGGGTTGCTTTAAAAAGCTAGTCATTCCAGAGCCTCCAACTTGATAAATAAAATCCGAATTTCTGGAGATGGGACAAGACAGCAGGATTTCTAAATCTATCCAAGTGACTCTGATTGGCAGCCCTGGCTGAGAACCACAGATTTAACCCTGTGTTTGAATAACACGTATCCTAAACTCTTAGAAGCCAGACACTCAGCAAAGCTGGGAATCCAGTGATGAAGAGAGACAGACTCAAACCTCGGGCTCCTGCATTCAGGAGGAGACGCAGCAAACATGCACGACTGCAGTCTGGAGGGTGTGCATGGTGTGGGGCGTAAGATTTCATGGCAGCAGTAGCAGCGATAACAATGCAAGGGAGGCCATTTATTACTGGGGTAGCTCTGTTTTAGTCCTTTGATAGATGCAGGTCCTGTACTAGGTGACTTACATGAAGCCCCTTATGCAATTCTCATCCCAACTTCATAGGAAGGGACGGTCATCCTCTCTGTTTAATTAATGACAGAACAGGCTCAGAGAAGGCAAGTAACTTGCTCAAAGGGACGCAGCCACTACTGGCAGCGAGTAGGTGAAGGGGAGCCTTGCCCAGCCTGCATAATGCCTCGTATACCCTTTAGTGTAGCTTGCAGCTGCAGAGATTAAAGTGTCAGAGTGTATATTGTGGAAGGAAAACCAGTCTTTTCCAAGACTTTGCACCAGCAGAAGCCAGGATCTTACACACTCACACACTCGCACTCACTCACTCACATCCTTTGGTTTATCTTGTTTCTCTCTGGCTTTGTTGTGGAATCCATCAAACTTTTCTAGCAGGAATGAAGCAAGTTTGGGTCTAAAGGCATTTCAAATACTTGTATGCGTGGGCATGTCCTGGTGGAAGCAGCTGGGCCCCTCACCTCCAGCCAATACAATCCACATGCAACCCGAGGACTTCAGCTTGTATCTCGGAGCCGGGGGAACAGCCAAGATGAACAAATAAATAAAGTAAGTAGGGTGCGTCTTCCTCCCCTCTCTGCCTGCCTGCCTACTCGTCTTAATTCTTGCTAGCACCTTTCCTTTAAAAAATACTTCCACTTGCACCTGTCTGCTTAAATTCATTTCCCTCCCAAGTCACTCTAGGCCTTTTTTTGAACAAATAAAGACCTTTAATATTTTCTCAGTGACTCCTGTCTTCACAGCCTTCTCTCCAGGTAGCAAACCCTTACATCTGCGGACACACACTTTACAGAGAGCAAGGGTCCCAGCGTTCCCAGGGCTGCCACCAAGTTATGAGACAAGGAAGGTGGTGGGGACCAAATGAAGGTCCATGCTTTTCCCTCAATGCAAGACCCTGGGTCTTAAGTGGTCATTGTCTGTTGATTGGTCAGAGATTTAACTTGAGATGCTCATGGTGCCGGATAATTCAGCAGGAAGTCAATGCGTGTCCAGTGAATACATGAGCGTCTGAATGCAGACATGCGTGCGACCGCTCTTCACTGGACTAGTACCTGCTCTTGTAGGCTCTTGCTAACACACTCAGAATTCCATTAATATATGTTGCTATTGAGAAACAGTGAAAACAAATACAGAGTTTAGTCCTAGGTAGTTCCTATTTCTCTAAAAATTGTTGAGACAACTGCACATGTGTGCCTGCAGACGCGTACATACACGTGGAATATTTAAGGTGGAAAAGACTAAGCGATGGCACTTTGATAAATGTGAAAACAGACCCAGGCCCATGCTTTGTCATATCTGATAAGAAAATCCAATTCTCCTGATTCTCCTTCAATGGCTCTTCCTCGGACCCTTCATGACGCAACTTTCACTGGCCAGCCTTTAGGATAATCCATAGATTCTAGGGAAATCCCACCTAACGCCACCACACACGGTTTCACCTGGAGCTGTACGACATGCTCATCTGATGGTGAGGTGATGTGTTCTGCAAGCCCCCAATTCAGTGCCCTGGCTGTTCCCATATCTGCATTGGCTTCAGTAGGTGAGGAAGAATTTGTCATGAGTCTGTTAAAACCCTTTCTACTTGTTTGAAATGGGTTCTTTCAAAAGCTCCAAGTGTTCTCTCAGTAGAGAGGAAAGTCGTCATTAGCAACCTCTTTTGCAGGTGAATTGAAGTAGATTCAGCAATGACCTGCCCCCCACTCCTCCTGGGACCTTGAAGTCATCATCATGGTAACAGGGTGATGCAGACTCTTGGTGACCTTTAACAAAGCTCCCACTTACCTCCGAAATGTCTTCACCAGCTCCGTCTGCATTCGTTTCATCTGTAGCGCTATTGCTAACCTCAGTGCCCCTCCCTTTCCAGGCTATTAGGCTGAATCTCATCTTCAAGACCTTAGAAATACAAATAACCTGGATCCTTGAGCTAGGGAAAGTTTCTCTCTCTCTCTCTCTCTCTCTCTCTCTCTCTCTCTCTCTCTCTCTCTCTCTCTTCACTTTTCGTGACCATACTCTACGATGTTTGGACCTAATAGCACTACCTTCCCGACTGGTGTCTGAACTCCTTTTTCCTCAATAGTTAGAAATGAAGTTCTTTGCTCTTTCCCAAGGCTGATCTCCAAAAGCAGTTGCTCCTATATTCTTACTCATTTCTCTCTCTCTTTTTTTTTTTTAATTATGATTTCCTCTTCTTCTAAGCTTTCCCAGCTTTAGTCAATATAATAGAAAACATTTATCTAGAGTACAATCCAGTTAGTTCTCTTTAAAGGTTCGCATTCCCTTGGACTCCGAAATGATGCAGTAAAAGGAGACCTTGTTTCTGCCCGGTTCTCTGCACTCCGCTGCGGGCATAGCTGGATGGAGACTCTGTGGAGGAGGCCCTGGAAGGCCCGTAGGTTAGAGAGCACTTTCTCCTGGGACCTTTTTTCCTCTTTAAAGTAGAGACTTCAGTTTTCAGAATTGGGATCAGTGGCAGTTCTCCTGCTTAGCAGATATCACCCTGAGCAGCATGAGAGCTGAGAAAGCTGATCAGAAGGAATTTTGGGGGGCTTGGGCCAAATGGGGGCTTCGAGAAACCTGTTGGGAAGGAAGCATATTAAACTGCCTAGGGAGTCAGCGCATCCAGAGACTCGGGGTCAAGGCCAGCAAGCGAGATTGCCAGGAGTCAGGCTGAGTAGCAACAACTGTTCTGGAACAAGGAAGGTGAGAACAATGCTTTGTGTTCACTCCCACTCTGTCTTCTTAAACAGAAAGAATGTCAAGCATGTGGTCTTGAGCTGCTTGGCTGGTTTGACTGAAGCCCAGTCATCATATGGACGGGGTTTTATGGAGGATTTAACCTTGAATTAATGCTGATAAAGAAAATGCAGATGAAATGTTCTCCTTGCATCTTTACAGACTCAGATGGAAAAAGATGGAGCAGATGGCAACTGAGGTTTCTGATCCCACCAAGTGGGGGAGCCCTTTCCATCTCCATCCCTCCCATCCCTGGACTTCTTCGGAGAACCTCCAAGATGCCTGATCTAGGCTGGATATGGATTTCGTGGATTTAAAGATAAAAAAGGGACTATTTCTCTTGCTTGGAGCTCCCAGTTTCATGGGACAGGGTCTTTAGAAGGGGGTCCTGGAGAATAGTGCTTTTCTGGCATGAGGCTGGGTTTTGAGATCCTCTGTCACTTCCACGTGATCTTTTTCCCTTCTCCTGGGTAGCAGATGAGATTAACAGACTATGACGAGTATTGATTGTACTTACACAGAGAATAAGCTATTTCTGCAACTGTGTAAGAGAGCATGTCATGTCTGAAATGCCTTGTGTTGTTGGGAAATATGCCTGCACTTTCAAAATACACTTTCACAAAGAGATTAGAGAGAAAGCTGCTGCCCAGTGTCGCCCATGAGGGAACTGAGGTGTGTTCATCACTTCTGCATTCTCTCTTCTCACCTATTGCTCAGAGCAGAAGTCCAGCGGTGCCCGCAGGACTGGCTGAAGTCACCCGTCTCCCTCCATAGCGTGCCCTTGAGTTTGGAGCCCGGAGCACTGCGTGAATGAAAAGCCTTATCTATGGGCAGGGAACTAGAAGTGCACGTAGTAACTGGTTGTGATTTGGCTCTTTGGAAAGGAATAACCCTCTCTCTGTGAGTGTCCTGAAATTTTTATTTCATGATGCTGACAAAAGAGTAAAGAGTTCTATTCCTTTTCTAAGGCCGCCATGTCCACACACTGGACAGTTTAGAATAACTGAACTTGCTCCCTCACAGCAATGGAGGAAGCTGAGGTCAAAGTGCCAGAAGGACCATACCCTCCAAAGACTAGAAGAAGGTGTTCCCTGCTTCTCAGAGCTTCCAGTGGTTTCTGATAATCCTGAGTCTCCCTTGCCTTTTAGTCATGTAACTCCAGTTTTCTTCTCTGTTGTCACGTGTTTTCCCTTTTGTCTCTGTGTGTTTATGTCTCACTGTTCTTCATCTGAGGACACCTGTCCTGGACTAGGGACCACCTTAATCCGGTGTGAGTCCTTACAACTTGATCACCTCCTCAAAGATCCTTCTTCCAAATGAGTGAGGCCACAGTCACGGGTACTGAGGGTTAATATGAGTGGAGGGCCTTTTTGGAGTTTGGGGTTCACAGTTCCGCCCAGCAGTGCGCTATCTACTCCATAGAGGAAACAGCCCCGAGTCTGGCAGACCCTGGGCAGCTGTGGGGCACGTGCTCATTCAACATGGATCAACATGGATCCGAAATGTATTTACCGAGTACAGAACAATTTCCATGAATAGGCTGGACAGAGGGTAGGGCATGTGACCAGAGATTCTACAGACACCAGTCTGCTGTATGAAGAGACTGGTCATTTGTTTGTCTAAGGCAGGCAACCTCTGTCCAGCTCCAGGGCTAACAATGGATGGGCAATTACCTGGGGTGCGTCTTTCTAGTCAACTTGGGGCCAGGAGGAAGGCCCTCCCTCTCTCTTCTCCCATCTCTGGAGGCTGCGTAGGGCCTCCCAGCTCATCACCTGGCGGCTGGTGGCCCATCTGTTGTTTCTTGTCTCTCTGCGGAGGCTACCAGGCCCCGGGGCCAAAGCCACCTGTCTTCTCACTGGAGGAGGCACTGGTTCTTTCTGGATCTGCTCACTTGGAGGGAGTTGTTGGGATTGTCATTTTGGTCTTGGCTTACTTTTCTAGGAAAATATATGCCGATTTGAATCCCTTTCTTTAGGACTCTTGGCACACAAAAATGACTGCCCCTGATCACGTTACCCTTGTATTTATAAATTTAAGACCAAGGTCTTGTGTGTTGGTTTCAACCACAGAGGTTGTAATTTGCAACCTCTAGAGGGCGCTCAAGGCCTTTCCCGTCTCCCACATCTACTGCTTAAGGAAGAGGATGCTCTGAGGGACTGAAAGATAAATGCAAAAAGTCACGATGCTAGGTGGATAGAAATGGACTATTTAGTGGAAAGGAAAGGGGAAGATTTAGATTATCTTTGAGGGCCAAGAGGCTAGCAGTTCATCCTTTATGAGTCTAGTGGAGACAAGACAGGGACAAAGGTTCTCTCCTACATGGCTGATAGTTTTGTCCCTGGAAGCCTCCAGATGGGTTGTTGCCCAAGGGCAAAGGGGCACACAGAGGATGAGTCCAGTGCTCTTATATGTTTGTGATTATAGGGGGGATAATTTTCTGTTCTGTTCTTTCTCCTGTGTGCGGGAAGTTCTGAGGACCAATGCTCTTAAGCTAAATGGATCAAAAGGGGCTAAAACCTCAATCCAGCGCATTCATGAGAATTCATTGAGTAGGTCTTCCTCTGAGTCATAAATCCCTCTGGAAGTTTTGTGGGAATCGGAGGGGATTCAGGATCTCTTAGAATAGAAAGCAGTGGCATGACACTGTGGGCAAAAGAATAACTCATTATGCTGCAAAGGTCATCTCAGTGGTGGAATGATATTGGATATGCTACTTAGCCTCTTGAAAATCTATTTCTTTGCAACTAAAAATGAAAATCATGTTTATTTCAAGAGCTATATGGCACACCCTGTTGGCGTAGGGATTGGGCACTGTCCACTCCATCCCAAGATCCCAGGTTCATGTCCTGGGACTGACCACCAAGATGACCAACTGAATGGAGCATACAGAGTGTGTCTCCCTCCTCTCTCTTCCTACCTCTGTTCACCTTCACTCCTGCCTGCACTTTTCCTTAAAAAAAGGAGCTTGTATGAGATGTATAGGTCAAAAGACTATCAAGCACCTAGCATTGGGAAGAGTACACAGTAAGAGTGTGACAGTTGGACTCTATTATGACAGATGTTGATCTGGCTGCTGGACCATAATGAGGACCATCGACGAGTGGGCAATGCTGAACACTTTGTGTTATCTCATTCATCGCACCATCAGCTCCATCAAATGTGCTCTGTCACCCAATTCTTTAAGTAGTGACCCTGAAGCTTAGAGAACTGAAGGAACTTGTCCAGGATCACACAGCTTGCAATTGTCAGAGAAGGGATTTGAACTCAGGTTGCCGATGCCAATTCTTCTCTCAAAGATGACCCCGAGTCCGTTAATGGCAACTGCTAAGCCCCTCTTTGAGGATGTGATTCTTATCATTAGAGACCCCATGTGGACAGCTCTGCCTGGGGGTGCCAGTCTCAGAGGCTCTAGCTGTGAAATCACCCTCTCCTCCTCGAATTGGAGGCAGCTGATGTATCTGAGGGTCACTTTTTAATCAAGGAGAACACCCACCTCCCATTGTCATTTGATCTTTATGAAACAACAGCCACACATCTCTAGTCTATACAGATATGACGCAGACAAAATGAAAAGGGAGAAAGTCACATCTTTCTCTCATTAATGGGACAGGAGAAAACACACAGCTTCTGCTTTGAGTGTGTTAGGGATGTGCTATTTTTAGCAAAGAACATTTTGTGATTTTGGTTGTTTGATTTCTGAGAAGACTTTCCTTTTTAACTTTTTCAGTGAGCTTCTGAATCAAAAAGGAATAGTAGATCAAGCAGTAATAATCAATCAGGAAAAGTACATTGAGTTTTTCAATGAGTAGGGCATGAAGGTAGAGACAAGGAGACTGTGAGGTTTATCCCTGGTCTTTTAAATGTTTGGAACCTACTCAGGGAGACTGCATAGCTATGTATGTATAGAACTCAGAAAATAGGTCGTCTGATCTATTGTCATTCACAAGAGAAATGA
Source organism: Solenodon paradoxus (assembly GCA_004363575.1). NCBI lineage: Eukaryota > Metazoa > Chordata > Mammalia > Eulipotyphla > Solenodontidae > Solenodon > Solenodon paradoxus. The sequence continues at coordinate 186,780 of RJWH01000974.1, forward strand.
TAAATGCAGAGGTGGAAACTGCAGAGCCCCCGAATAATGGAAAGAGTCCTTCATTCATTTGTTCTATGAATATATATTGGGCACCTTCTTTATATGTATCAGGCATGGGGAAGAGAAAGTTGAATAAAACCTTGTCTCTATCCTTGAAAAATTTGTAAACCAGTGTCAGATACAGAATGAGGATGAAAAACCTAGTAAGGTCATAAGGTAAGTAATGGAGACTTGTATAATAAGCATGAGGTCATGCTAGAAGAGGTGGAAGACTCTAGTGAGAGGAGAGAGGGATCAGAAGGACCTTATGGAAGAGAGATCACTCCAGATATGTATTGAAGGATGGAAACGAGTTGACCAGAAGGAATATGAGGAATGGTTAGTCCAGGAAAAAGAAGCAATATGTACTAAGATTTGTGAGCTAGTGCCATCTGGGTGAGGTTCTCTTTATAACTGGGGACAGTGGAAGATTTGGGGAGCATGGAGGAATACTGGAGGGCTAGCAGTGTGCACCTACATCTGGATGAGGGAAAGATGAGGGAATCTTTAAAAAGTTTGATGAAATGGGGCAATTTGGTCAAATTTTTGTTTTAGAAACAAGGGGTAGCTTACTTCAGTTAGGGGCCAGATAATGAAACAAACCAGTGTAATAAGTACTACTATGGACTGATTTTTCTTAAAGGAAAGTTGCAGGCAGGAATGAAGGTGAGCACGGGCAGGCAGGCAGGAGAAGAGAGGAGGAAGAAGTATTCTTTTTATTTTATTTAGGTGTTCATCTTAGTTGTTTCTGTTAACCTCAGGATGTGAAACTGGGACCTTGGGATGTTTGTGGACTGTGCCCAACCCCTATCCCACCATGTGGCCCATGAACTTTTTCTCCTAAAGAAAGGGAGAGGAGGGAGGAAGGGAGGGAAGAAGAAACATCTTTATTTAGTTATTCATTTTTTGATATTTCACCCTGGCCCCCGGTCCCTAATCCCATTCCCTGGAATTTACATCATTCTCACAATAGGGTCTCAGCTACCTGAGCCAAAACGGAGTGTGCTGAACTAGATCTCTTAAATTCCTCTGCCGAAACCCTTGCCACCACTGTAGGGCATCAGGAGGTGATTAGGTCATGTGGGGACGTGTGTCATGCTCTTATAAAAGAGACCGCAGAGAGTTTATTTGTCCTGTCTCTGCCAATGCGGACATAGAGAATGACACCTAAAAACCAAGAAGCAGGCCCTCATGAGAGACCAGGTGAGCCTGCACCTGGAGTTTCCGGTCTCTGGAACTGAGAGAAATACATGTTTGTGGTTTAAGTTGTTCAGTCGATGGTATGTTTGTTACAGCAGCTCGAGTTGACTAAGACAACCACCAGGATGGGAATCTCTTGGATTCCTACAGGAATTCAAAAGAAAACTTCTTACTCCAGACGGGGCTGGTCTCTGAGAAGATATCTTGGAAGGAGTGACCGCAGCAGAAATGCTCAAACTGGTGGTGGGGTTAATTAGAGGAACACAATTCTCCAAGAAAGGAGAAACCTGGGGCATAACATAGGGCTCTCCATGACTGGAAATGGGTGCGCCGTGTGTAGAGAGCTAGTGGAGGCAGTCAGGTGAGTGGATATGTAACTCAGACCTTGAACACTGAGAATTGATAGACTTTAAGAAGGTTGTGGCCTGATGAATTTGCCTTTTGTTTTTACTGAAATCACCTATGTTTATTTAATGGAGACAGCTGTAGGAAGAAAAGAATCTGGTTATGACTTACCAGTTAGACTGAATCTCAATTCTTTTTCCCATTCCTTTTTCCAGAGAGTGTTTATTAAGGTCCCACTGTTCTCCCAAGGTCTCCCCAAAGCTTTCAGTCTTGCATGAAGGAGAAATTCTATCTTGTTTCAGGTGAGACTCCTGTGAAGACTCCCACCTGAAGTCTCACTAGAACAGTCCTCTGGGGAGTAAGTTCTTAACAAAATCAATTGTTTCTTTTGAAGATTTTCCACCATATTTAAACATAGGACAATGCAAATATTTCTTAAGTAGCATACACCTCTTTATTTGGCTGGGTGGCCCATTTAGAAAGAACATTCTTGGTGGGTAGGGAGTGTGCGCAAGATGAGAATGTAGAGGGAGAAGAGCCTATTAGAGGCTGTTTTGTGTTGGTCAATCTAGACATAACTCCTCTTCTAACTTCAGGTCTCTCTGATGGTGACCTTGACCCAGGTATTTGCAGTAGCAATGGAGACAAGTTCATCAAATGAGCAGATACAGAGATGGAAAGCATGGGACTTAGTGATTGTTAGACAGCCTGAGATGCTAAGGGGAGACAGGCCAGTGATGGAGAAGGATGATCATGGAACAGTGGAAGACATAGGACACAGGAGGAGGAGCTGCTTGAGGTAAAGAAGACTGCATTATGGAAGTTGAAGGATTCACCACATTGCCTGTGTGTGTAGGGACTGTTGAATAGAGGGGATGAGTGATGAAGGAGAAAATGTTACCTCAATTCAACAAGCATTGACTGACTTAGGCTCTAAACTACATGCTGAGACCAAGCCCATAGCAGAGTTTTCTCATTAAATTCTATAGTCTACTGAGAGCTGATGATGGATACATAGACACTTAACACACATTTGGACATATATTGAGGAGCTTCTGCTCTATAGGAGGGTGTTGCTAGTGTCACTGACATAGCAGTGACTGATGGTATTTTACTGAGGAAGCTCAATCAGTCAGTCAACAACTAAATAAGACAATAATTTAATTAAGTACTGTTGTGCTAGTTTGGATTCTGGAAGAAGCAGAAGTAGGCCTGTGAGGGAACATGGGCAGGTTGCTGAAGGGGATTGGGGACCTTCAGACTGTGATGCTGGTCTGAATCCATGGGCGAGGGAGGAAAGGAAGGGAGGAAGGAAAGAGAGGGATGGGAGGAGGAATGAAAAAAGGAAGGAAGAAAGGCAGCAAAGAAGGAAGGAAGGATGAAAGGAAGAAAGGAAGGAAGGATTGGGTAGGAAAACTCTTAGGTTATTGTGGGTTCCCAAGATAAAGTGACAGGTCAGAGAGTTCTGTGTCTCAGGAAGACTACCTTAGTGTGTCTGCCCTTCACAGATGCAGCTGAGAGCAGCCCATTGGAAATATGGCCTCAGAAGTGCATATGGGTGGACTTCAGAGAACATCAGTCGGGGCTTTTAGACAACTGTACTCGACACTTAGAGGTCTGCAGCAAGATTCTTATCCTTGCCACAGCTGTGAAGTAAGTGACCCAGATGCTGAGAGCGAATGACTCTGGAAAGCAAGCATTCAGATGATCAGGGATGGAGTCTCTCTTAGAGTAGATAAAATTTAACCCATGACCAGAAGAATGAAGAAGACCTAGCTATGTGAAAAACGTGGGTATCGTTGTAGGTAGTATGAATATAAATACAAAGGCCTGTGAGCTCAGGCCAGTGACTGAAAAGTAATCAGAAAAAGAGAAGCCTGGCAGAATTTGTAGACAGAATCAAATAATCTAAGTTTTAAAACTCATTTTAAGGAATTTAGATTTTATTCTAACAGCAAAGGAAACCCAGTGGAGAATTTAAGCTGGCCGGTGATATGATCTGACTTTTAATTTAAGAAGACTGCTCTGGTTGCTGCATGGAGCATGGCTTATAGGTTTTGAAGAGTGGAAATGAATTAGGTGGTGATAGATGAAAATGATTCGCACAGTCATGGTGCACTGACCCAATCTGGGGTCACACGAGGGTGCTGGCATGGTAAGAAAAGGCTTCAAGGAGCAAACTCCTTCTGAGCAGAGTCCTGAGGGGCAGGTTTAGGGCAAATTTCAGAAAGGAGGTGACATTTAAGGTGAATTTCACTGGCTCTCTGGAGGGAGGAGGAATCTTTAGCACTTTTCAAAATCACTTCACTAAAATGTAGAGCCAAAGCAGTCTTTAATTTAGTGCCTTTTATAGGATAGAATACAGTTCAGGAGTAACCAAGGACATTCACAGGTGAAAAGTACTTAAATCAGAGAGACAGCATAGTTACAAAAAGGAGACCAACCATTCCTTTTTTTATGGCAGAGAATATTAACTGAATACCTCAGAGGCTGATGCAGAGAAACAAAGCGGACACTCTTCTTCGTTCTCACTCTGTTCTGGAGTCACATTGAGCCAACGCATGTGCCATTTTGATTTGAGGGAGGGTTTTAGATACTACTGGAAACTTGTTTTTCGGAATTTACTCTTTGATACTGTTTTCTATGTTAAACAATTAAAAATCTGCACCTGCAATCATGATAGTTACCCAAGGACAAAGCCATAGACTGGATTTCAAATACCTGGTCCAAACCCCTCGTTTCATCTACCGCCTGGTAGCGTTCCTCTGGATTCTAGATTCTAATCGTTAGTCCTCTTCCTTCTTATATTCTTCACTGACCCTATCTAAGGTTTGTACTTCTGAGGAAAGATTGCCAACTGTTCTCTGTGACACCACACTCTTTACTGAACACAGGTCAAGTGACAAGATGATGTCTTGTCTAATAGACACTGCCCTTGGATGCATTTCTTTTTTCTTAATTGTCTACAACACTTTTTAAAATAAGTTGTCAAAATGGAAGAAGTTGATGATTTTACATAAAACCCACATCCCTAGTTTCTCTTGAAAATTGGAACAATCTGATCCCACTGGTCCCTGTGCCTGTGCCTTGATTGAGGCATTCAACTTCTCTCCACTTTGTCATAATCACTCCTCTTCGCTCTTGTTTCATAGGCTTCCTTTTTGTTATCTGTTAACCTTGGGGTGGGGGATGAATTTGAAGGCATTCTTGATGGATTTATTTGTCTAAATACAAATCTGATGATGTTGCACTTGTTTTAAAATCTTCACCTGCTTGTCTGGCAAAATAAGTCTGCTCTTCACCAAATTAGTGTACCCTGATGTCAGTCTCTGTGATTCTTCTTTCTCACCCAGAAGCCATGCTGAAAGACTGTGCTGCGTCATACATCTGTGTCTTCTGTGCATTGTACTTCCCTTCTTTTAGCTGGAAAGTTATTTCTTCTCGTATCTGCTGGTCAACACCTATTCTTGAGCCTCAGCTCAGGTATAAATTGTCTTCTATCTTCTGGTCTCTCATTTTCTGTTTCCCCACTTCCTGAGCATCTTGGACCCTCTTCCGTTATGATCCACACCTCTTTGTCCAGGCAATTCCATCTCCACCTCAGACTGCATGGTCCTTGTGGTTTGGAGCCATTGTTGTCTGTGGGGACATCATGTAGGACAGGTGAGTATAGTTCAATGAAAGAATATGCAAGTTAGAAAATTTGATCTTCTATTTCCTTACCTAAAACTGGAATATTAACACCTACTGTTCTCATATCAGAGCACTGTTGTGGGAATCAGATGACATACTGTCCTTTGTAAAAGCAGTTGGAAACTGCAAAGTCGTAACCAATGAATGAGTGGAAATTGTACAGACATGATATATTCTTAACTTGCTTAACAGGATTTAACTGTGTTATTTCTGCAGAGAACAATGACCTAGAAGGCAGGAGACCTGGATATTAGTTCCAATTTCATTGCTAAATATCTGGGCGACATAGGTCCAGTCAATTTTCCACCATAGACCTTAGTTTTCAGAACTGAGTTTTGGAAATTTTAAGGTACTTATTTTTTTCTATGTTTCTTTCTTTCTCAGTATTCCTAGGAGCAAGACATTTCTTGTTCTTAAAGACTTTCATTATTCTACATTTGGTATGGCATCTGAGCCATAATAAAATAATGAACATGCAATAATTAGTTTTTTTCATTAAATATACAAATCAGTGACAATAGCTATTGTGTGGAACGGATTACTAACATTTTCCTAACCTGGAATTGTTTTCATTATTTAATCAACATTAACAAATGAAAGTTTCAGAGAACAGAATTTAAAGAGCTCTACAGCTGCGGTACTCGGTCTCATCTAGTCTTTTGTTCTATACTTACATACAACTCTATTTCTTCCCATATTACTCTAAGGTCACCATTGTAATTGATGCATGGGGGAGAGGAGTTGGAAGTGGGAGACGGTGGAGGAAATGGGGAGTGTACTTGGAGGGAACAAAAAGCTTCATCCTTTCCTTATTTTCTAAATTGCACCTTATAAAGTTGATTTACTAACTGCTAGTTTAAAGTGGTTTCTGTTAACAGCCCCTGGTATAGCTTCTCTGTAATGTGCAGTAAAATACCTATGAAGGCTTAGAAGAAGATGTAAACTCAAAACACAGCCATAAACTTGGACTGACAGTCACCTAATGGCTAGATTCAGGAGAATTCTCCCCCTCTCCCCAAATTGAAGGTCAACAGAACTGGAGAGAAAAGCAGGTTCCACCGATTGGGGTATGCTACTGGGGAGCTGTTCTATAGGAAGAGATGAGAAAGACCATTATCCTGATTTTTTTGTGGGATTGGATGTCTCTAAATGGGCCCCCTGGTGCAAATTCATGTCTACCTTGAACCTCAGAATGTGACCATATTTGGAAACAGGGTTTCTACAGATATAATTATGATAAAGATGGAGATCATACTGGTATTAGGCAGATGCTGAATCCAACTGAATATTCTTATAAGGGACAGAAAAAGAAAAGATGGCCAAATGATGACTGAGGCAGTGAGGTGATCACAAATCAAGAATGTGAGAAGCCACTAGGAGCTAAAAGAGGTCAAGAAAATTTCTTTTCTAGAGCCCTCACAGGGAGTAAGTTCCTGCTTCCATCTCAGGTTTGGATTTATGATATCAGCAGCTGCGAGAGAAGACACTTTTCCTGCCTGTGAGCGTTTGTCACAGCATTCCTAGGAGACCAATACAGTGGGAAACTCAGGTTTATGCTGGGGTTGAATATTCAAACACCTAAGGTAGCAAAAAGGAGTGGGTTCCCTAAGAAGAAGACTGAGGCAAACTAGAGAAGATTGACCTTAGGTAAAGACAACAAACTGTTATTTGCAAGACCATAGACACAGAATTATCACATCTCCCCATAGTTCAGGAAAACTGTACATTTGGATTTTTTTGTATGTTCTAATTTGTATTTTAGTATTATACCAATTTTATTAAAAATGGTGCTGATTGTGTTGAAAGCGTCTGAGTCATATCCTTCTGTGGGCAGTCATTTTGCCACTTCCTGTTTGTTCTTGGTAGCCATCATTATTCTGTGTGGTTCTTCCATTTTATAAGGCAACAATGGCCTCCCTTATTATTTATCTTACTTCTTCAGATATGGCCATTCTGAGAAGATAACTGGGGAGATGATAAAAGTGGAAGGGCTTTAATAATAGTAATACACAGTATTTTGAGGTGGAAAAATGTAATCCTTATACCCTTTGTAGAGGAGAGAAATATAAGATCAAAATACATGTGGGAGACTTATGATTATATTCGATTTCAGCAACTGTTCATGTCATCAAAATCCTGCAAGAACTTGGACAGAATTCCATTTCATTTATTAGAGGCAGCTAATAAAGCTTATTAGAATGTCAAATTTATCAAGGATTTATGAACATTCAACAGGAGGGTAGTTATGCCTTGGAAAAGAGGAACTGACCAGAAGGAAATGGGGTCAAGGAACATTCATTGAGCTGTCTTTAAGGTCTTCTGGAAAACACTGAGCTCTTAAACATCTTTTATTTGAGGATAAGAAAATTACAAAACATGAAAAATGTGAGCTCAACAATGACAGCAGTCACAATACAGGAACTTTGAACAATGTTTAACAAAGAACAAACTCTTGAGAAAGATCTACTTAGAAAATGTTTTTGTTCTTTTTTTAATTTAGAAAATTATTTATCATCCTTAGGTGAGATGCAAAAGGAAAAGATTCTTAAAAACGGGACAAATATCACAAAGGAAGAAAAATAAAATCACATGTAACAGGGCTGAATAAGATGAGGAAGACTTCTGGAAAACTTAAAGTTCAACAGCAGAATAATAGTTAGCTTTATAAAATAATTAAAGGCATATTTGAGGTTGCAAAAATTAGTTTATGAGAGAAAATTTATAGCATTTCTGGAGCATTGAATGACAAAGTCTCTTTTAAAGGAATTGCATCTGAAAAATTTTAAGTGGAACTAAATGAAAAGATTGTACATTATACATTTGTCAACATTATTCAAAGAAATGGAGCCATTATGGTGTGTGTGTGTGTGTTATAATTTATTACAGGGGCATCTTGGAGATATTGTGGAATTAGTTCTAGACTATGGCAATAAAACAAATATGTTAATAAAATGAGTCACCTGATTTTTTTGCTTTTTTAGCGCATAGAGAAGTTATGCTTCCACTGTAATTTATTAAGTGTGCAATAGCATAATGCTCACAAAACAATGTACATACCTTAATTAAAGATACTTATTGTTAAAATCTGTGACACAGAGACATGGAGCAGTAAGCACATGCTGTTGGAAAAATGGCACTGATATACTTGCTCAATGCAGGATGGCCACAAGACTTCAATTTGTGAAAAAAAAAAACAAAAAACCAATATATGCAAGGTACGGGAAAGCAAAGAGCAAGAAGATAAGGTCTGCCTTTATCCCCTGATCTGCTGTCTTCAAGCTGGAGACCCATGAAAGCCTATGGTGTAGTTTTGAGAACTGGAGGTTCCATGATGTAAGTTCCAATGAAGGACAGGAGAGGACTCATGTCCCAACTCCAGGCATCAGAAATAGAGAGCAATTCCTCTGTCCTCTTTGTTTCACTCTTTTGTTGTAATCAGGGTCTTAACAAATTGATTGATGCCACCCACACTGAGAAAATTCATTTGTTTTCCACAGTTATCTTTTCCAAATACTAGCTTCATCCAGAATTATCCTCACTGATACACCCAAAGTTTAATGCGAGTGCTCTGTGGCTCAGCCACATTGAACATAAGATTAAGCATCACAGCCCATCCCTTGGCACTCATACACATCTCCCTAAAACATACTGAATTTTTCTTACAAGTCTCTAATTTTTCCTAATATAAACTATCCTGGATACAACCAAAAATGAACTAAGTCCTTCCCCAGAAAAGGAGGCAAAATCCATGAGTGATATTTGTTCTTCTTGATAGCCTACAATTTAAATTCTATGATATAAAATCAACAAAGCTTAAAAACTGTGCTATAAAGTCAATAATATTATGTAAAGGAATGAAAAAAGAAAGAAAAAAAATTATATATATATATATATGTACCCATAGCATTATTCATAAAAACATAAGGAGGAAATACTTAGGACAATTACAGTTCTCATTTCTGTAACTGGTCATATAATTATTGCTGGCATTTATAGCAACCTTTTTTCACTATCTAATCTATATCTTCTTTTCCTTCAATCAGAACCTCAGCTAGTTGTGGTTTTGACTTGGTGAGGTAACCTAAACTTTATTTCAGTAGGGTTTGGGTCATTATTAGTCCTGCCTAATTTGAGTTGCTGTAATTTTCCACTGACACTCATCAGAAGGAATGGTAATACTGAAAGATATTCTAATGATATTCTGTATTCCAGACACCCTCTTTCTGAACTTTGGTGGTGTGAAGTTCTCCAGTTGCCTCTTAGTACATAGGATCAATCATCCTGGTTAGCACAATGAGTTCCCTTTACCTTTTGTCTGTTTGTTGAGAGGTATGAGGAGACTACAAATAGTTGGTGACAGTCTTAACTTTCGTTTCAGTGAAATGACTATTGTGTTTCTTGATGGAAACACTGTTCCCACTGGAACTAACTTGTCTAGGCCAGAATGGCATGAAGTTGTGGGAACAGGAAGCGCATATTTTGCTAGTGGGTGACTAAGGTAATAGTGAGTAGTAAGACTCTTGTTTCCACCATTTGATTCCTGGTGTCAGGATCCTAGCAATGGTAGAAACACCATCAGGCATGGACTGCCAAATCAGGATATATGAAGTCTTCTGGAGAACCTTGTTTCAACCCTGCAAGTTGTTACTACTAAGCTGGCATTTTAACTGGGGTTTCAAAAGACATTCCATTTTTCTCTCTAGTCAGCTACTTTAAGATGGCGGGGAACATTGTAAGAGCATTGAATTTTAAGAGCACGGTTCTGCTGGGGTACTTCTTTTGCTATGAAGTGAATTCCTTGGTCAGAAGCAATGCTGTGTAAAATACCATATAATGGTTTGATGGATGATAGGTTTGGCAGAGGCATTGGAAAGAAGGAAGGCAACTCTATATATACAGTAAACATCTATTCCAATAAGAACTTCCCCTTCCATGATGGAAACAGTCCCATGTAATCAATCTGCCACCAGGTAGCTAACTGGTTACCCAGAGGATTATTACCAATAGGGGACTCACGATGAGGTCCTATTGAGTCTCAGAGTTAGATGGGGCACTCAGCAGTGGTTGTAGCTGGGTTGACTGTGGTGAGTGTAAGTCCACATTTATGATTCCGTCCATCAACTCTACCTTTGCCACTATGACTACTTTGTCCATGAGACCATGGGATGATGACAAGAGTGTCTGAGGAAAGAGACTGTCTGGCATCTATAGAATGTGTCTTCTTACCCACTTGATTATTTAAATTCTTCTGAGGTCATCCTTTGGCGAGCATTCTCATGAGAAACAAATGTCTTCATTTTTATCAATTCAGAGATGTCTACCTATGTATCTCACTCTCAGATTTTCTTGACACAAATTTCCAGCCATGTCCCTTCCAAGTCCCTGACTATCAACCCAAACCATTGGCCACAGCCCATGAATTGGCATGTTATCACGTGACTTGTTATTTCTCCTAAGTACAGTGAACAACCAGGTGCACTGTTCAAAGTTCTGCCCAGTGCATAAATTTTTCTTCACCACTCCCTCCAGTAATGTCACAGAAAGTGACCGTAGTGCCATACCTATCCATGTCTCAGTGGTATCTGCATACTGCAGAGGGCACTCTGTGAATCAGGTCCAATCTTGTCTTCCTCTGTCAACTGATTTCAGCGAACTCCATATGAGGTCATAGGTACAGACAGGAGAGTGTAGGCAGTGTAGCTGGAGTGGGGACCATGGAATTTGGGTCAATCCTTTATATACTTATACCTTTGGGATCTATTTGGGTTTGATCACATATATACCACTTCTATTTGATGACAGAGAGCTGTTGTGAACTTTCAACTTTATGACTTGGTGGGTCAGATAGCACCCAGTTTATGATGGGCAGCTCGAGTCTCATGCTAAGTTAGTGGCCCATGTTTATGTGTTTAGTCTCTACTAAGGCCCAGTAGCTGTTACTCAAAAGAAGACTAGTTATCTGCAGAATTTTGCTGCAAAATCCTATAATGTGCACTGAGTCACCATAGGAATTTCATGAAGTCTCCAAACTAAATTTCTATCTCCACTGACACATCTAGCACCATGGGATCGGTTGGGCCTCATGGTCCAACAGAACCTTTTCTGCAGGCCACTCTCAAAGCTAGTAGCTTTTGCATCACTCGGTATATGCATTGGAGTAATTCTTAAATAAGGAATATTTTGTTTCCAAACCCAGAGAACCCACTGGGTGTTGTCCCCTTTTCTTTGTTGTAGGAGGAGTCAGATGTAGCAATATTTCTTCATCTAGAAGGGATATCTTCATATGCCCCACCACTAAACCCTAGAAATTTCAGTGGGGTAGAAGACTCCTGTGTTTTTGTCAGACTTATTTCCCATGCAAACGTCTTACCAAAAAATCTAGAGTGTTTGCTACTGTTTTGTTCATTAGGTCCAATCTACTGTGGGTCATCAGTGTGACATTGTGTAGAAGGGAAAGGCAATCAAGTTTCCTATGGACTGAATTATGACGTAGAGAGCTAGAAAGTTGATATACCCTGGTGGCAGGACAGTAAAGGTGTATTGCTGGACTTAACCAGTTGAAAACAAATTGCTTCTGGCAGGTTTTTGTGACAGAAATGGGAAAAAAAAGCATTTGTTCAATCAATAGCTGCACACCAGTTACTAGGGGATGTGTGACTATGCTCAGTGAAACCACATCTGATATAGAAGCTGCAATTGGAATCACCATCTGGTTTAACTTGCCACAATCCAGTGTTATTCTTTAAGATCCATTTGTCTTCTACATAAGCCAGTTAGGTGAGCTGAGTGGAGATGTGATGGAAATCACCACCCCTACATCCTTCAAGTTCTTTCTGGTGGCGTTAATCTTTGTAATCTCTTCAGGAATGCACTCCCGCTTCTGGTCTATTAGCTTCCTATGTAGGGGAGTTCTAGTGGCTTCCACCTTCCCTTTGGTCTTTCCCATCACAATGGTCCTTACTTTTTAGATGAGTGAATCATATGGAAATTCTGCCAGCTGCTCAGTCTATCTATTCCAATTACGCATGCAGTACTGGGACACTCAGCACAGAAGGGGTTTTAGATTCCCTGTGTCCACTGCGATATGAAACAGCTCCACTGACCGCCTCAGTTCCATACACTCCTAACTCTGGCTAGTGGGCCACACTGATGTTTTGAGTCTCTTGGAATAGTGTCAGTTTAAAGCCATGCCCAATAGTTCCCAGTGGCCTGATTATTTCCTCCAATGCATATTCACTCTCATAAAAGGCCATATTCTTTTTGAGAAAGAGTGGGATATATAAATATTGAAGTGACCAAGGCTCATACAATTTGCAGCCTATCTACCTATTGGCTGTGATGAGAAAGGGTCTGAAGACACATTCCCTACTAGCAAGAACTGATAATAAATAAAGATGCCAAGAATGGAAAAGGTAGCCCCTCACTGTCTGGCAGATGCCCTATTACTCAGGTTGGAACCCACACTTAGGAACACAGTCCCGTTGTAGAGCTGCATTCTCCAGCACACAATATGGTTTTGAAATTATATTGTCATAGCTCTTCTCTTCCTCCAACTTTCCATGGAATGTGCTTCCAGAATCCTTTATTCCATCATTTGGGTATAATCTGTGTTCATGATTGATGCCATTTTAAACAATAATTCTCACTATTCTATTCAAGCAGTTGGTAATTATTTCTAAAATACCAAAATGTTTAAAATACCTCTGAGAGATTAATAACAAGGAAAACTCCATTTCATCTCTATAAAAGCAGATCTGCAGAGAGTGACATATGACCATTTTCAGTGCCATAGAACTTGAATAGTGATTTTTAACATCTTTAAAATTTATGTGAAGAGTAAGAGTTTGGGGGAAGAAATATACCACCCACTGGCAGATATTATCTGTCATTAAGCCACTCTTTATTTTATCTCATCTAGGAAATATGAACATGTCTGAGTTCTTTATGCTTAAAAGCAATACATATGCCATTATTTCCAGCACATTAAAATACATCAAAAAAGTGGAGAATATAAGCAAAAGTAGCTATCTCTGGTTATCATTAATTATATACTTGATTATCATTCTTTTTAAAAAGTCACATTGTGCATCTCATTCTTTCTGTGCAGTTTTTTCATTTTCAAATTTTCTACAGAATAAAATTTCCTCTCCTATATTTAAAAAAATATACAGTATTAAAAATAAAGACTACAGTATCTAATGTCATAATGAATACATAATAATTAAAACAATGCATATATTCAAGCCAAAGGAAAATACCCCAAAATATTAACTGTGATTATATCTGGATAGTAGAATTAGGGGTGGTTTAGTTCTTTCTTTCTTAATGGATTATAAATAAAAACTTTGTAACTGTAATGTGAAAACAATTTAAAAGTCTAATTACTAAAGAGTGCATTTAGCCAGAATTTCATGGTACCTGTTGTGTTAAAGGATTGCGTGGTAATATACTTGAATAGGCATTGTACTTTATTCCAGGAATTCCCATTCTCATGAGCTATTGTTTTCCTAATTGCCCATAAAACATAAGAACACAAGGAAGCACTTCTCACAGATGGAGAATATCTGTAGGATGGGTTCTCCAGTCCCTCTGAATTAGCTTGGAATAATAGTTGTTCTGTTAAGCATATCCCATCAGGAAGCATGGTGACATTCTAATCTATATGGTATTTCTATTCATAATTGTTTTTTATTTTTAAGAAATCTGCCTACAGTTTTTCATGGTGATTGCACCAGTTTACATTCCCATCAAGAGTGTACAAGTTTTCCCTCTTTTCCACATTCTTATCAACGCTTGTTGTTTCTTGTCTTTTTGATAAACAGCCATTCTCACATATGCGAGGTGGTATCTCACAGTAGTTGTTATTTGCATTTTCCTAATAAAAAATGATGACAAACATCTTTTCATGTACCTGTTGACCATTTGTAAGTCTTCTTTCGTGAAATGTCTATTCCGATCATCTGTTTATTTTTAAAAACTGGGTGTTCGATTCTTTTCTTTCTTGAGTTTATGAGTCCTTCATAATTATACATATACATATGTATAAATACCATATGTGTGTGTATAGATATATACATGTCTAGGTATTTATTCAAAGAATACGACAACACTAATTCAAAGAGATATGCACCGTCATAAGCACTGCAATATTATTTATAATAGCCAGGATATAGAAACAACCTAAATGATGGTCAGGAAGAAGATAACATCACTTAACGACAGGGATGTGCTCTGAGAACTGTCATTAGGTGATTTCATCCTGTAAAAGTCCCAGAGAATAATTTCATAAACCTAGATGTATAGCTTACTACACACGTAGGCTACATGAAATAGACTACAAAAAAGATGAAAATCTTGCCATTTGGACTTTGAAGGGATTATGCTATATGAAAAGTTACATGGAAAAAGAAAAATATTCTATGATTTCACTCATATGTGAAATATAAACAATCACAGCAAAGGGACAAACAAAATAAAACAAAAACAAATTCTTAAAGATGACAGATGGGTGGTTGGCGGAGGTGAAGGGGGTCGGGGGAGAAATGGCTATACGGGGAGCCAGTGGCGTGGTGCTAGATGGAAATTAGATTTCGGTGGTGATCATGATGTAGTATATAGACAGATGTAGAATTATAATGATGTATATGTGAAACTTACATAATATTACACACCATTATTACCTCAATGATTTTTAAAGGTATGATTTGAAGAATCAGACCTATTTGGATTTGAATTTATAGCTTTGTATCCAGTTGTACAACACATATTTTCCTCCCTGCTCTCCACCATCAAGCAATGCTGGGCATCAGCTGGATGTCTTACAATTCAACTCAATTCTGACTATCTCTCTGAAGATAGCACCCAAGTTCACATGATGAGGGTTCAGTTCCTCAAGATTGTCCCACTCCAATGCTAATTGCAAGTTGAGGTTAACTCTAAATTCTGGCTCATTGACTATAAATGAGAGGTTCCAGTGACCTCCTCTTTGGGGGTCAAAGCGGCACTTAGTGCACAAGAAACCATTTTATTTACTAGACTGCTGGTTTGTTGCAAAGGATATCAAAGCATATGAATTAGCAGGTAAATGGAGAGACACATAGGGCAAGGTATGGAGAGAGGGCTTAGAGCTTCATGTTCCCTTTGAATGTGACACTCTCCCTGAATCTTTATGGGCTCCACAACCTGGAAGCTCTCTGAATCCAGTCCTTTTGAGCTATTATGGACACTAATGGCTAATTAAATAACTGACCATTGGCAAAGGCTTCACTCTCCAGTCCCTCTCCCATACTTGGAAGTGAGGAGGTGTGGTGGGTAGGGCTCAACTTTCCCTCTAACCACTTGGTTGACTCCACTTTTGAGTAGTCCCCATCTTGAGATGCTTTACAAATCCGCATCATTAACATAGCAAAAGACATCTTTTTATTCTCATCACAGGGAATTATAAGGGTTTTTGTAGTCTGTGCCAGGAATTGAAGATCAAATATTTATTTCTTATTACAAATCACATTATTACAATTCACCTTCCTTCCAGGTCTGTCATGTATACCCAGGCATTAAATTACCTGGGTCTCAGTTTTCCTGGTTTTAAAATGTGGAGACTAAGACTGAGCTAGCTGTCACTGTGAGTCAAGTAAAGGATGAAAGAGTACATACAATAGTGATTATGTAGGTATCCCTGATAACTGGGTGCTTCTCTTCTCCTTGCTTTTATCTTCAGGATTAAAAATTTACATGAAAAATGATTGCTTATTATATTTAATGCAGTACTTGAAGTTTGTAAGCTGACCTCTCATACATCCTGTCCTTATTTCTCACCAAATTCCTCCACTACAGGAGCATGTCAGGCCTGATGGGATCGAAGGGCAGCACAGTGAGCTGTAGTGGGCACACCAGAAGAGTGACCAGCAGGCTCAATCTCAAGATTCAATGGGGCCATGTTGAGTTTTGGACTAAGCAAGATTGGGATTGATGACCAACAGTCTAACAAGAAGTGGTAGAAGTAGACAGACAGGAAAAAGTAGCTCGCCTTTCCTTAAAGTAGAAGAAGGGAACTCATTTGCCAAATACCTCCTCTATGGCAGCACTGTATTGTAAATTGTATTTGCATTATCTTAGTTAGCTGTCACAATCACTCTGAAATCTGGATGGTTCTTTCATTAACAGCTAAGGAAACAAAGACCTGGAGGAGTGACGTTTAGGATAATCCTGATGAGAAGTAATGAGCCCAAGGCCATAGTCCACTTTTTCAGGGTGTAGAGAGGCATCCTGTTGCCTTGGGGGTTGAAACTGACAAGTAGCTGAATTTGTAAGATGAGGATTTTATCTTAGAGAGAAGAACTTGACAAGCCAGTGGAAGCAGGGATGGACCTTAGACCTATTCTCTGGCACTGATGTGCACAGGGGTCTCCCAGCAGCTCACCTTGGTCATATGCATTTCTTTGCTAGTGGCTGTCAGATCAACCTTAGATTCTACTTGCTGCGAAAATCCCACTCCAAGATTCAGAGCTACTTTAGAATCTGGATGGGAGAATTGACAGTACCTGCATCTTTGAAGGGCTGAGATAAGTGAAGCTGTAACTAAGACAGGAAGAGTAAGAAGTGCTCCCATTTAACCAAAGAGGAAACATACTCATCCAGGCAGCTCTGGAGACCCAACTTGAGGAACAAAATCACATGGACCAGGTATTTCTTTATCATCTTTTTAAATTCCTCCATGCTTTTGCTCTTTATGATTCAGATCTATAGTTAAAATGAAGGCAGATTTTTTTTTTAAGCAGATGCTAAATGCATTTATTGACAGGTAATCTTTTAAGTTCTGCTACTTAAGCAGTAAGTATAACTGGTAAAAATCTCACCCTCACGGAGCTTGCATTCTAAAGGAGGAAGACAGAAAATATAAAAATATGTTGTAGTACTTTAGGAAGTGACGATTGCTATGGAGAAAAATAAAGAGGGAAATTGAGAAGGTGACACTTGAGGAAAGATCTGACCAGAGCAAGGGAGACTGCCATGTGGATGTCTTAGTGGACTGTGCCAGGCCCAGGGAATAGCCATTTCCAGAACTCTGAGACGGGAGCATAGCTGGAGATGTTTTTGAGTTTCATGAACAGCAAGAGGGCACATGATTGGTTCAGTGTGAGAACAGGATGTTGAGAGAGAGCAGGGGGCCAGATCATGGATGTCCTCAAGGTTCATTTTAAGAACTTTGGTTTTATGCTGGGTAAGGTGGAGATTCACACAGGATGTTGAGCAAGAGAATGATAAGATCAATCTTATGATCAGTTTCCTTAGAATAAGACCAAGTATGAGGATCAGTCTGGTAGCTTCTCATTTAGGACTGTGTGGTGCCATTTAGATTGCACATGTAGATATAAGAAGTCTCCTACTCCTCACCTTCAGGCCAGGTGCTATGACACAGGGATTCAGGCTTTAGATGAGTTGTAAACTAGAATTGCAGAGAAATTCAGAGCTATTTACCTATAAAGAAGTCTTTCCTGAGAATATCTATGAGATGAATACCTATTTCCAGATGGAAATATCCTTGTCCTATTCACTGAATTCCATGAAGCATATCTGGGTGCCACTGATATGAATACATCGTCTGAGAACCATCTCTGGCTGCCTTGAATTGATCCTCTCATGGAGACTTTCTCACAGTAAGTAGTGTGAACCTTTCTGAATTCCTTGTTACAAATCTCCCAAAGTACCTGCTTTCCCATGGGATAGGACCAGGGAACCTTTATCAATGCTTTATTTTGCTTTGCAGAATCTTTTTAGGCAAAGCCTCTTAATGGTCCCTGGATTCTTCTTTTTTTAAAAAAAATGCCAGTGAGGTATAAATTTGCTGTGATATATACCTTAAAACTAACTAGTGCTGAAATGCAATACTTCTTCAAAAATCAATTAAAAAACATTAAAAAGCCTGAGATTTTTTCATAGATTTATTAAAAAACTCATAGTTTTTGGTCTAAAGAATAATCAACAAATCCATTAAAATCAAAGGATAGAAAATCAACATAGTGAAGTTGGTTATTTTATGTATATTAACAATGAAATATCTGTGAAAGAAATAAAGAAAATAATTCTATTACAGTATCTCTGAAAACAATCAAATACTCAAGGCACAAATTTAATCAAGGATGTGGAAGATCTGTTCATGGCAAACTATGAAACTGTGATTGATGAAGGAAACTGAGAAAGGGACAAATGAAGTATATCTTGTGTTCCTGCATTGAAAGAATAAATATTGTTAAAATGTCTATACTACTGAAAGTCATCTGAAGATTCAGTGTGATTCTTATAAAAAATCCAATGGCACTTCTTACAGAAGTAGAAAAAATACAATTTTTATGGAGCCACAAAGACCCAATAGTTAAAGCAATTCTGAGTAGAACAAAGATGGAAGCATCACATGTTCTCATTTCAAACTATACTATGAAACTGTAGTAATCAAATCAGTATGACATTATTGTAAAGTAGACCAATGGAACAAAGTCTAGAGCACAAAGAATTCTCAACAAGGAAAGGGTGGTCTCACCAATAAATGGAAAACTAAACACAGACAGAGCAGAAAAATGATATTGGACCCCTGTCTTATATCACTCACAAAAATTAATTTGAAATGGTTTAAAGACATGAAAATAAGATCTCAAATTATAAAGCTACTAGGAGAAAACATTAGGAGAAATTTCCTTGACAATGGTCTGGACAATAGCTGTTTTTCAGTAGACACCAAAAATACAAGCAACAAAGGCAAAATTATAATTAAATTATTATGAAATGCTTTTGCACAGCAAAGGAAACAGTCAGCAAAATGAAAAGTTTACTTACGGAATAAAAGAAAAAAATTTCAATACCTATATTTGACAAGTGGCACTATTCAAAATATATAAAGAACTCATATAATGCAACACTTTAAAATAGTTACAGGTTTTGCAAGTTATTTTAACTTATCACTTAACCAGGTATTTAGCTGTACATTTATTAAACGCCTTCAATATTTCAGATACCATGGAAAGTGTAAATAGTAATTTATTCTCTGCTAGTGAAGAGCTCACAGTCTAGTAGGAGATCCCGATGATTTAATAATAATGATAGCAGAACTATAATTCATGTTTTTATAGTTGTACAGCCATAATACAATAGAAATTCAGAAGAAGACACATTATTTTATCAAGAAGGCTAGGAAAGGTTTTCCAGAGGAATTTAGCATTAGAAAGTTTTTACTTTAGGAAGAATATGACTTTTATATTAAAAAATATTTTTATCATCCTTCTCCCTTCATTTAGTAAATACATATTGAGTGTATAGATAAATAATAGGCAAAGGATCTGGAATCGAGTTCAAGTTCTTGCTCTCACAAAGTTATAGTTGAGTGAGCTAGAAGGGTACATTTAAGAATCTATGAGGGTATTTTGGTTTGGATGAATTATGCTCTCTATGTAAGAGAAATTGCCAGATGAAATGGAGAATGTATAGCTAAACTGGAAGTTCAGATAAACATAGAATCGTTTCCTACTATAGATACATGAAATATTGCAAGGCACATGCTTATACAGAAGCATTTACTAGGTGCCCTTTTTTCTTCCCTTTTTGCTGTCTGGCAACTCTATATCTAAGGAACATTTGGAAGTGAAGCTGGAAATACGGGCAGGAATAATAACATTTTCTAAAGAATTCTAAAGAATTTGAGTGTTCTATTGCCTATAATAGAAACAATTGAAATATATCATGAATGGAATTGACAAGACCAGATTGCAAATTTGTGAAGCTAATTCTGACCACAGTAAGAAAAATATATGAGAGAAGGGCAGAACTAGGAGCAGGAGGTGGACACCTGTCTCAGGGAGCAGTAGTGGGTTGCAGACATGGTATTAATTAGCATATTCATTGACAAAGACTAAGAAGAGAGTGAATGCAAGAAGTGAGAAAAAAGAGGGACTCCAGAATGTCCCTTTCGCTCCCTCCATCCCCCTTTTTCTAATCTGAATGACCAGGTCTATTACTCTGTATTCTCCAAGCTGGTATTTCTAGGAGGAAAAAATATTGTGAAGCAGACAACTATGAATCCATTTTATTGCACTGAAACAATTTGAGACTAGGAATATTTCCCACACTGCTACATTGGGCTTCATTCTTAAATAAAAAATCTTTCATCCTAGATTGTCCCTAATTTCATTCAAGTGGAGTGTGGTAAGAAGGAGAAACTAGAGGAAAATGGATTTTGCAAAGAAAACCATTTGGTTGTGGTGTGTTCATCTCCAATCTCGTTTAGTCCTACTTAGAATGACCATCATTTTGAAAACTTCAGTGATCCTTGGTGCATGCTCCAGATATTCCTGAGCACCCATGTGAGTCCCCAAATATTCAAAACTGAGCCTTTAGTCAAATACTGTTATCTCAAACCTGAGGGAATCTCCTACCCACACATTAGATTGTCAGTCCAACAGGTTCAAGTTTATGCTTACGTAGGATATCAACATTCAAGATACAATCTTCAAATTTTTGTGTATGCTAGCAATGAAGTGGGAAAGTCAGAATTTACTAAAAACAATTTTTATTTGATCTGCTTTCCTGAATCGATGAAAAGCAAAAGGAATGTAAAGCATTCAGAGAATGCAGATGGCTACTGCTAAAGCATGCTTTTTAACCAGAACTTAAAGTTTTAGAATTTCTCAAATATATTGATGCATTCCTCTTAGATCTTCTTTGCTAATAATTAACTTGCCAAAAATCCTCAGAAAAGTAGAATATATATGTATAACATTTATATATAGCACGTGTATATATTTATATATGTATACACATATAGCACTGAGGCTTTCCAATTAATTGTTGCAATTAATGAAAATGAATGATTATAAACATTTAGATTATTTAACAACAATTCAATATGATGAGGTAAGGGTGTTCGTTTTGAAAGAAAGCTATTATTAGAACAAGAATATTAAAAAATTGACTCCTGACTTTGCAGCAAGCTAGAAAAGGAGAAAGAGGGGCAGAACATATGAGCAATTCAAGGTAAATGGTGCATTATCTAAGGGATTAAGATACAGTACGCATGATACCAATGGTCTAATTCTACATCTGGGAAGTAGAGATAAAACTCTCATTTATTAGATGGGGGAATGGATGGTCTGGCTGAGCAGTGAAAAGGTCTTGTTTCAGGTGTTATTGGGGCAAGCAGATGGGAAAGCAAAGAAATGAATTTTATGTAGCCCATGCTATCCATCAGTGGTGCTAATCTGTGTTAGCTTGCACTTTCAGCTCACTGAAGCCTCTCAACCACATTCTTTAAGGACAGGTTTTATTATCTGTATTTTACAGAGGAAGAAACTGAGTCTTTAGATGGGTTAGGTTAAGTAACAAAAATGAGATTTTAATTAGTATTTTTGTTTCCAAAGTCCATGGTTTCCCTTTTCCACCAAAATGCTGCCAGTGGTTTGTATCACAATACTATATCACTACAGGCAAGTGAAGACATTTGCTTTTTCTTTTGATAAAGCACTGTCCCAAGGGAAACTTAGAAAAAAAAAATCAGTCATCCTTACCATCTTGGGTGAGGCAATAAGTTAGTAACTTAACCAAGGTCACCAGGGCCGAGTCTTTGCCTGGCTTGGCTGTCTCTCCTCATCATTAGACAACAGTCTGCATTCTGAAGCCCAGTTGGATTAGGACGCCAATTCTGTGCAGAAACTGCTCTGCAAACTCATACTAGACATGCTGAAGTTAATGCGAAATTTTCTGGGTTTAAGTTTATTTAAAGAGAGATGACTGAATATCATGCCTTGTAGATGAGACATTTTGTCATTAAATATTAGAGATACTATGTGGTCTGGATTTTGTTTAATGTTTCACTTTTTCTTTTATCTTTTTCTTTTTTTTTTTTTTAAGGAAAGCTACCAGCAGGAATGAAGGCAAACAGGCAGGCAGGCAGGAAGAGAGAGGAGGAGGAAGCACTTTATTTATTTTATTCAGTTGTTCATCATTGGTTGTTTCCCCAGGCACCAGATCTTGAGCCAGGAACCTTGGGATGTATGTGAACTGAGCCTGATTTAACCCACTAGGCCACCAGGGTGTGCCTACATTTACTTTTTAAACCGAAGTTGACTTTATTTATTATCTTAATTTAAACAATTAAAACAACAATTTAAATATATTGAGTACAATTTCAAGGTCATGCTGTTTGTATAGTCTATAGTAGAATCTTTATAATCTCTGGGGCCTTGGTCAACCAACTGACGATCCATTTTTGTAAATAATGTTCTATTAGAATACAACTATTTACGTTTGTTCACTTCGTATTATCTGTGGCTAATTTTGCAATGTAAGACAGAGTTAAGTAGTTGGAACAAACTGTGACTTACAGAGCTAGAAAGATCTACCATTTCACCCTTTTCAGAAAAGTTGAGTGATTCCTCATCTGGGGCAACAGGAGAGATTTCAGTCTTATATGTATATGTAGGTTCTATATATGACCTTTCATCCTGTCAAGAGACTCCATAAAATCCTTGTACTATTTGCTAGCATCTAAATTTGCTTAGAGATTTCTTTATCAAAATATTTATTTACTACTTTAAGCAAAATTTGTTAAATAACAAGTTAGATAGCAAACTAATGCAAAAATGCCTTAATTTTCTTGGCTAATCTTTCAAAGACCAGAGTCCTGAATGCTATTTCAAAGGGGGAAAAGTGAAGTATGCAGAGCTATTTTGGGTGATGTTTTCTTGACCTTGTTCTTCAAATTTACCTGTGGTAGGTAAAACAAATTCTTCATTGTCCCCATTGGAAGAACTTTGAGAGAAGCGCCTGTAACTCAAATGTCTGATTGTTTCAACTAGAAACATCAAGACAGATACACAGGAGAAATGTAGATATAATATGTCTAAACAGGTATAAAGATTTTGTTTATCTATTTTCTTCTTACATCTTAAAAGCTATTTTTTTTTTTAAATTTTCTAAGTCTAGTTCTGTATGTGTGTGTGTGTGTGGGGTGAATAGTGCAAGAACGTTGTTGAATCAGCTTGTGTTTTTTTTGCATCTTGTATGTAATCCAGGGGAAAAATAATTTAACAGTGACATGGTGATCATATCATTTGAATACATTTATTCCTTCCAAATTAAAAAAAAAATTCATTTACACGGGGAAGAAAATTTACACTTGTCCTTTTCAAATGGGGGAAAGTGAGACCCCATGTAACATGAGACAAGCATACGCAAGGATGAAGAGCTACGTGGCTTCGTTTTTCTAGATAGTATGGAATTTAAAACTTAATTTTATATCAAAATAAGCCTGGGAATTTTAAGAAAGAGAATGCAAATTTCAAATTAATGTTTAAGATAAAGCAAAAGACTTCAAATAAATTAAGATTTGCAGTGCCCTAACCCCTAGGGGTGAGGAATATTCTTTCTGGAATCCTCTTACAGTGAGAGGAAAAGAGAAAAAGAATCAAGTCTTTGGGGGAAAATGTGCAAAAGGAAACTTCATAAAAGCTAAAGTTTAAACAGAAAGAAGCAAAAAGAAAAAGCCAATGGGAAAAAAAGTCCTCAGATGCAAACTTGAAAATGACTTTCACAGTCTGTCCTCGGTCAATCTGCCACTGAGAAGCCTAATTAAGACATCTGCTAAGAGTTATCAATTGATGGTGGTCTCACTGTCACACTATTTTAATTGACATGCTGTGATTTCGTTCCAGATTAACTTCATAAGTGGTCCTCCTAATAGAAAGATCACTTAAATTAAAAGTGGACTGTAAATGGGGATTTGTGATGTTAATAGGCCAGTGTAACGTTGGTGTCATTTCATACATTTCCATTTTTCCCAATGCATATTTGCATATATCAGTTGTCAGTGAAGTCTTCGCACAGGCAATATTAATATGCTAATGAGCATGGAACTGGAATGGCATCCAAAGAGTCGTTTCTTTGACCTTCCCTCAGCACTAATTTTGAGTCTGCGATATTAGTAACATAAAACTCATGTTCCAGAAAGACAAGAGTTCGGTCTATTTGCACAGCTGCAATAAATGTTTGGAAGACTGAATCTCACTGAAGCATGGAGACTTTAACACATGTGAAGTGGGGCTTAGTACTTGAGCAGCTCAGGATGTCAGTGATGCTATGATCTTCAAAACTATGGACTCAAGGTGGTGGTCCAGGACACGTGTCTGCCCGTGGGGACAGGCGAGGGTGGAGCCCAGTCTATAGGGTTCAGAATCAAGGTTTCAGGGCAGAGCACTGAGTTTGCCTGACCACTGTCCCCCTGTGGGGCTGCTGCCACGGACCTCACAGTTCTCGGTTCTGCATCTGTGCATTTGTGAGAAGAGCACAAATCTTATGTTTGCGCCGAAGAGCGAGATGACAGATGTAAAAGCACTTACATGTAAAGTCTAATAATCATGGGCCAGATAGAGCCCCAGGGTAGGCAAAGAAGGGGATCATGACTGAATTCAGTTTTCCTTGACTGGTTGTGGGCTTCACTTCAGTGCTTGGACCGTAGGAGGAACAGCACTTTCAGTGGGGTTGCCAACATGCTTTTTTTTTTTTTTTTTTAATGAAGTAGAGCCCATCAAGGGTAACCGTGTAACTCATACTCACTTCATTCATGTCCCGTGGGCACCCTGTTTCCTGATAGTGGGTTTGGAGAGCCTGAGAGCCTGAGTTCTGAGCTGAAATGCTGCTCTCTCTGAGGACCTAGCAATGATCTGGATGTTCTTCTGCACCATCATTTCTTTCTGGCAATAATGGGACCAACTCCCTCTAGCAGCATCAACCACCTCCACAAGAACTGGACTCCATTCTTCCTCATCTCATGTCTGCTCTCATCTCCTACTCAACGCGACACACGTGAATGTGACTCTCAACAGTGAGTCCCACCAGAACCAGCTCTGCAGGACGAAGATGGCACAGCACTGCTCCTCCAATGCGATTTTTCACTCAGCATCAACTCGTCTGGCTGGGGCAAAGGGTGGCAAATCCCCCTTTTGTGATTCTTTTAAACTAGAATAGCAAAGAAGGACATAGAAGAGATTTTTTTTTTTTTTTGCATCTCATCCTCCAGAAATCCCTCCTCAGAAGCCTCAGGAGAAAGCACGGCATCCTGTAAGATGTTTCTTATGGGCTAGGACTCCAGTGCGTCCGACACGTGGGAACCGAGCCTGGCAGCACACGGTCCACAGACGGTGGTCATAAGGGATGGAGTGTCCTGGGTTGCAAATGTGCACAGAGCTGGAGTTTGGTGAGGTCAGGAAGAACTTCAGAAGACTGCGTAACACAAAACATCCTCAGAGCAATCTTGTGCTGTACAGAGAACACTTATGTCCCCAAAGTGACAATACTTATGAGAGTTTTAGAAGGCCCAGGTGGGGTGTAAAGATTTTGAAATTGTCCTACTTCATTGTTGAAGCAGAGAGTGGGAGTCGCAGTTGTGTGTGTGTGTGTGTGTGTGTGTGTGTGTCTGCATACTTACCAATATTTTTTCTCTGAATCCTTTGGGAAAATTCTTCCTCAATCCAACAATCTTGATAAGGTCTGGGTATTGTTCTGTCCTTACCCCCAGCTGAAGAGAGGGTCTGACTGGGCAGACTCTCTGAGTAATGCTCTCTGAGTAGCATTACTGGCCTTTACTGTGTACATGTGACACAAGCATCACCAGCAAGTGTCTGTCTGAGAACGAGGACGTGGAAGCTGGAAGTGGAGTTCTTTTCCACCAGTAACGACAAGCTAGGAAGGGGTAGGTTTAGAGATGGGGTCGTCTGAGAACCTCTGAGCAGATAAAATCAAGCAGGATTGAGACATGGAGAGAAAGACAGACACCAGGAATGACGCATTCTGGGATTCCTAGCCATATGAGGCAAGGAATTCCCCTGCAGTTCAACTGGTCTGACAGGTTATCTGTCACTTGCAATTTAAAGCCAATTAAGTCTCCAAAAGAGAGAAGAGAAATTTACAAACAAAGGAACAAAATATGAAATCAAGCGCTCGGAGAGAATATGAGACCAATGGCCTGGGAAGAGGTTAGGCTGTGTTTTGGCAAGGAAATAAAAATCATCTGCTTTTTAATTAATCTTCCTTTGTTTTTCTGTTGTGAACTTTGTGCCTGTGATGTTAAAAAAAACCAGCAAATTATTTTGAGTCAGGTTTCACAATACTTAACATCAACCCTCCAACCAGCACGAGATAACGCCCTGTCTATAGAACCAGACGAGGCTCCCTGCTTTCAAATCTATGTTAAAGAAACTTGAGAGAAATAAGATTGAGAAGAAATGTAATATCACAGAGAAGATATAGGATTTTAAGTTCGGGGCTGAGGTCAGAATAACATTTTACAACCTCTTTGGGGCTATTGGCTTTATGATTTTAGCCTCAGTGTCTTCAATATGGAAGCTGGAATGAGAATAATGGTAATCATTCCCTCACACTGCTTCTGTGTGGATTAAATGATGTACTGTAAATGGTGTATAATGACTGGTTCTGAAAGAAATACATCCTCAGTTAATGTTTTATTTCATGCTTTCAGACAAAGTCAGAGCAATGCTGGTGGTGCTCAGAAGAGACAGAGAGACTGCCTTCATCTCTCACGCTAAAGGAGTGGCAGCCTCTTTCTAGGAGTCAGGAAGGCACGGAACTCTTCATTTACTTTTTGTTGGTATGTGTATGTGTGCATGTGTGTATGTGTGTTTGTGCATATGTGTATATATGCCTGTGTATGCATATGTGTATGTGTGCATATGTGATGCATTTTGGAAGGGAGTTTCAGGAACAATAGGAAACCTTTGGGCTAAACTTCTGGGTGATGTTTGGAACAAACATCCATAATTTTCTAGAATCCTTCCAGGCAAGAGGGAACAGGGAAGTGGTTGCTCAGGCCTGACTCCAAGGAAAACTCGAACCGTGTGGAGGGAGAGCTAATGACAGAGCACATTTTCTTTTAGGCTGAACTGGCTCCTGAGGGTCAGAGAAGATCCAGAGATTTTGGTTGGACTCTGCCTGAAAGATAAAGGACCTCACCAGCGTTCTTATTTCCGTTGTCACACCAGTGCCATCACCGGCACTCCCAGCAGCAGCCAGCCAATGAGAAGTGTTTAGACACTGCATACAAGAATCTATTTCATCTCTCCAGTGGCAGACAAATGCTTCACATATTCAACATAGAGAAGAGAAGTGAAAGTCTTGGGAAGTTAAGAAATGCCTTTCCATCACTGTTCCTTTTCCATTATAGAGCAGATGCTTGATGAGCTTCAGCAAGTGAAAAACGGGTGACTTGTGCTACTAAATCCAGGACAAGAGTCCTACTGAGTGTCACATCTTGAGAGAATCCTGGGCTGAAGTACTTTCCTTACCCTTCCTCCCTGACCCCAGAGGCAGATGTTGATGTAGGGAAAGCAGGCTCAGCTTGGGGAGCGGCTTGATCACTGAGTGCGTAGACGGCGTTGAGCCCTGGAATCAGGATTCTGGGACATTCATTTCAGGCCTGGTTGGAGGTTGGCCACCTGCTCGCCTGCCTTGGGAGATGTTGATGAGCCCTTTACATGACTCTTTACAAAGTGTAACCTCTTATTTGGTCCTTCCTGCCAGCTTTTCAGTTTTTTCAACAGCTCTTGACAGACACAGTAGGAATAAAATAATGAATGTCCACAATCCAGGTGCCTTTTTAAAATGAAAAGTTGAAGTCTGAGGAACTTTGGAGTCAAACAGCAGTGAGTTTGGCCCTGAGGAGCACTAAATATTAGAGAAAATTAATGTATACTCTAACCGGGCTTCTCTGAGGATGGTGTGGAGTCCCTGCCTCCCACTGGCTAGCAGGGGCCAGCTCAAATGGGAGACTGACCTAGGTGGGCTGACACATCTTCCAGCATGAGCAATGACCCCCTGAGCTGAGAATCGCTAGTTTCTGCAATTTCGGGAGGCCAGCTTCCCAAGGACAATGCAGAAAAAAACACTCAAGGGCAGTGAGCGCTGAGAGGGGAGGGCTGAGTCAGCGGGCTGACTTCCATCCTGGTCAAGAAGCGAGGGACACACCCAGTTGGGAGAAGGGACTAGGATCATGACTTTCAACCTGGGCAACTTTCCCTTCCCTAGGGAATGTCTGGAAAATTTTGGAGATGTTTTTGATTGCTACGAGGAGTGGGTGGATGTAGGCCTAGCATCTGTGTGACCGATAGAAGCTGGGTATGTTCTAAACAACTTTCAATACAACACTCAGTAAGGAATAGCCTGGTCCCCAAGGTGACGGTGCTGAGATTAAGCGACTCTGCTTTAGGAGTGCCAGATACTGTGTCAGAAAGTCTCACTGGGTTGGGAGTCACCAGGAGAGGGACGAGAGGGATGGCTAGTGTTAAAAGGCACTGAGGACCCAAAATAAGGCTATCCCGCGCCCTACAGGCTGAGCTGCTGTTGTTGACCAATATGCCAGCTTTCTAACACCACTGGGTTCCCCAAGGCAAACCATGCCTGCTCCTTCGTGTGCTGTGGGATGCTGACATTATTTATAGACACTGTCTTGAGAGCAGCTGCTGGGGAATGTGAAGTAGGATGGGGATGATTTGCAGTCCAGTATTTCCTGTGCTTGGGCATCCACCCTGTCCTAGAGTGTACGAATTCCAACTCCACCACTTGAAAGGGATGTCTCCTCCCACCCATGGAGCTGCAATGGACTTATAACCTTGTTTTAAGGTGCATGGTGTCTTAATTTGGTATGCTTACATATTGCAAAGTTATTATCACTATAGCATTAGTCAACACCCACATCAAATTACATAATTTCTCTTTTCTAGTGAGAACACTTAAGACCTATTCTTTCAGCAACTTTCAATACAGTATTAGTAACTACAACCACTACCCAGTATGTTAGATTCCCAGAATGTGTTCATCTCATAGTTGGAAGTTTGTCCTGCAATCAGCATCTTCTCTTTTCCCCCAACTCTGCCTGGGGTAGCTGCCATTTTACTGTTTCTATGATTTTGACATTTTTAGGTCCTTTCTATAAGTAATAGGCATTGTTTCTCTTTATCTGACTTATTTCATGTAAAATAATATTCTCAAGTTCCAACCATGTTGTAACAAATAGAACTTCCTTTCTTCTCATAGTTGAATAATTCTCTCTCTCTCTCTCTCTCTCTCTCTCTCTCTCTCTCTCTCTCACACACACATTCTTTATTCATTCATCAATTTACAGAGTCTTAGGTTGTTTCCATATCTTGACTCTTGTAAAGAATGTTGCAATGAACACGAGGGCATAGACAATCTTTGAGATCATGAATTCATTTCAGAAGTGGGAATGCTGAATCATTTAGTAGCTCTATTTTTAATTTTTGAGGAAACACCATATTGTTTTTCATATAATGGTACCAATCTATAGTCCTACCAACAGTGCACAGTGGTTCCTTTATCTGTTTATTTTTTACCTCGGGGCCGGGGTCTTGAACCCGGCTGCTTGGCTTCATACACACTGCACCTTAGGCCCTGAGCTACAGAGGTGTGCTCTTTCTTACCTTATGTGGTTTTAATTTGCATGTCTTGGATAATTAGTAATTTGGGCACCTTTTCATGCACTTGTTGGTCATCTGAATATCTTTGGAAAAATTTCTGTTTAATTCCTCTGTTCATTTTTTAGATGAAGTTATGACTTTTTCAATTTATTTTATTTGTGTTCAGGGTTATTTCCTTCTGAGGCGATGAAAAGGCCTTTGAACTTCCTCTTTGGAATTGGATATGGCAACCTGAGGCCATCTTCCTCAGGGCTAACAATCAAAAGCTGCCTACTCCAGGGAAAGATCTTCTCAGAAGGAGCGTGAAGATGGAACAGCATGGTGGTCACCAATCCCCAGTCTCCTCCCAGTCTTGGTTCTCCTCCAGTGCTTCAAACAACGCTGTAAGTTTGGTGTGTGGGTCAGAACTGGTTGGGGAGTTGGGGAGGGTAAGTGCCTTACTGAAGTTTGCACCCATGAACACTCAAGCCCAGTTGGCATTTTTCCTGCCTCAGAAGGGATGAGGTGTGGACATGGGCAGGGGGCATGCAGTGGAGAATTCAGAACCCAAAACAGATTTGAATGAGTTCTGTAGACAGGTCAAGATAGCTCAATTCTTTTATATTAGGTATGCATTCTTAATGAAGATATTTTTCAAAAACTGATTCTTGGAGGTTGAAAAGACTGTATTCCTTTTATATATAAAGTGCATAGCATAGCAGCGATGCAGCATTATTAGTGGGATTAAAATTTAATGGAGGGATGTGCCCTGGTGGCTAGCGGACAAGTCTTCCACTTCTGACTCAGCTTAGTCCACCAACATCTCAAGGACCCAAGTTGAGTTCATGGCCTGGGCCACAGGGGAACAACCAATATGAACAACTAAATAAAACAAAGTGCTTCTTCCTCCTCTGTCTTTCTGCCTGCCTGCCTGCTCACCTTCATTGCTACCTGCACCTTTCCTTTGGGAAAAAACATAATGAAGGGAGTGATTAGGGGAAAATATCTCAAATGGTTCCTGGAGGAGCAGTTATAATGAAATAAAACAGAGGTTTAAGAGAATATAAAGGAAAGAAGAAAAGCAATCTTTAAACCCCCAGAGTTTTGGGGATTAGTCAGCAACTGGTATTCCTTAGAACTATTGGATACACAATGCTTTCTTCGTTTTATTTTCATTCTTTGTTTTTGATTATTGAAACATTAAATAAAACTGAACATTGAATAAAGAATACTTGCTGTGATGACTTCAGGCGGGGTGTGTTGACATATGTCTGGGGAAGGGGGAACCAACCGTACATGTGAGGAAACTATACGTATGAGTGGATTTTAATTTGTAAAACAAAGTTACTACAATATAATAGTAAAATTAAAAAAAAAAAGTAAAAGAACTGTTAATGACCATACCCTTATGAAGAAACAAAAATCCCAGTTTGGTCTCTATCTTAGATATTGAAGATTTTCCATGTGAGCACTGATATCTCTCTCCCTCTCTCCCTCTCCCCGCTCGCTCCTCTTTCTCTCTCCCCAGCTTCTCTTGAATAATGAAATCTCTGGCAGTCCTGTATGTTTAGCCCCACTCCCCAGCTCCAGCTCCACCCATGGTCAGGCGCTGATATCGTGTAGCCCCTTTGTGGGCGCCAACCTTCTGCCTCAGCCCCATCTCTCTCATTTCTGGCCCCTGTGCCTGCCCTGTCTCATGCCCTTCTATTACCTTCTTGCTCTCTGCAGGCACGTAAACTTTCAGACTCTTCTTGTCTTAGGACATTAGAGTTGAAGGAGGAGCCCAGTTCTTAGGTCTGGCTTCACATGGGGGAAATAAAAAAATTAAACACAACTCCGGGGATTCTGATTAAATTTTCTGAGCACCACAGTGCTGCCAGAGCTCCCCAGGACCTTCCGATGGATAGTCCGAATTGGGAAACTTGAGTGACTGCAGTCCTTCATTGTGTTCAGGGAATGGAGACTTGGAAAAGTAAAATGAATGGGACAAACACACATAACCATCACTGGAGGAGCCAAATACAAAATCCAGTCTCTTGCCTACAGTCTTCAGGATTTCTCCCGAGCTCACACTGCCTTCTTTAAATGTATCTGGGGAAGGCTGAAGTGCTCTGTATCTTGTCAAAATACGAGACTTGGATTTTATTTCTGATTTTGTTCAGTGACAAGTACCTAGTGTCTTTTTAAATCTATTCCTTATTAGTGCCTTCTTGTTCCTTGACTTCTGTAACTGAGAGTCTGGGTTCCTGAAAATAAAAGGTTGGAGAAAGTTGGACCTAACATGTACCCAGAAGCTTCTAGAAGCCAACATTGTTCTAGGTGCTACAGAGGTTGTTTGTTTTCACTTTAGCCCAGGAGACTGGTTGTACTAGTGCCATTTCAAAGTGATAAAATGAGCTCAGATGGGGCCGATCAGGTTCACAGAGTCTCATAGGTGCTAAGTGATTTGAGCTCAGTTCATGATTTTCTGAAGCTGATATTCTCTCAGCATCTATTAGAATATAAATTCCACAATGGCGGGATGGTAAGAATCTATTTGCCCAGTGATTTCTTAACTAGATGCCTACAATACACATGGTAGGAACTCAATAAAAATGGGTAGTCAGTGAGTTCGTACCACCGAGATTTGAGGACTAGAGATTTTTTCGTTCAATGAAATAAAACATCAAAGGAAAATCCGAGCCTTTTAAAATGTTGAACTCCAGAATCTTTCAAAACATCTGTGAGGCAGCATAGTGTATTTAAAATACCTCCTCCTTGCCATCTGATGCCAAGCATTGAAGTCTGCCAAGTGGTAGCAGTGTCCTGAGCCTTTCAGCAAGACTGTGTGTGAGCTGCTGGTACATTATTTAGGGTGATTTTTGAACAGCTGTAGTTAAGGGAAGAGAAGGCATCAATATCTCATGGATTGTTCCAGCACCACAGGCACAGTGGTGAGTGTGCCTGCTGAGATTGCTGCCAGTGGGAGCTTGGTAACTCCAGAGAGGCACTCTGAGTCTCATCTCCTTGGAACTGAGCACATCTGCATGCTAATTACCACCTTCCCATCCACTACGTCTTGTTCAGAAACATAGTTTTCTCATCCCTGCTTCTCTAAGACTCAGCCCCGATAGGCATCCATAAATGCTTGTTGAGGGAAATGATGATTATGTTCCTACAGAAATGGTATTGCCCTTGTTTGAGGCACAGATCCCATGTCCCATGTATTGCAATTTCTGTAGTCTGCATCCAAGAATAACTTCTGACTCATTTTGGTTAAGGCAGGATCTAACTCATTTTCTCCATTTTTATAGATTATAACATCCGGATGATGCTGAATAGTGTGCTGTCCTCCCAGCAGTCATGGGAGATATTATATACATGTTACAAGTAAGCATGGGGTGAGCAGGGGAGGGTTGGTCAGCGATATCAAGGTGTCTCCCTGAGGCTACCCAGCCAGAATGGGGTCGCAGTAAGAGTAAATCCTGTCTCATAAGATCTAGATGGGACCAAGTCTGTGTAGTAAAGGGTTATCCTTGCCCCCAAAAAGATTTGGCCTCTGATGGGCTCCTGGGAGTTAATCTCTGAGCCCTTGGCATGTCCTCTTTGTTTATTTGGAGGCACTGGGCCCGCCAATAGTTTATGTGAACAGTGTGATATATCATGGGGGATCTTGGGTCATGTCATATCAGTTTGACCTCTTGGAGGGGCTGAAGACTAAGGTCAGTCACATGGGCAGCCAGTCACGTCTATGGAATTAACTTCCATTAAAAATCTTAGACACCAAGGCTCAGTTGACCTTCCCTGCTTGGCAATACTCAAGATGACATTCAGATCAGTCCTGATGTGATGGGAATCAGGGCAGTAGTTTTCAACCTTAGCTATACACTTGCCTGCCCTGGGCAGTTGTTACAAAATCCTAGTGGACAGATCTTATCCTGGAAATTCTGATTTAACATCCCTGGTAGATGCGTCATGATATTTTCTGTAAGCTCCTCTGGAATTCTGCAGGCATCAGCATTTGAGAATGACACCTGGCATTGCCCTCACCTACTGGTGCCCTCCCCCGGGCACTGTGCCATTTCCCTTTCACTTAACCTTTGCTGCTGTAGTTCCAGTACTTGGTATGCTGTCCTTCTTACTCTGCCTTTTCAGCACCAATTCACCTTTATGACCCAACCTATGTTAACTTCTTCCATGTTTCTAGGTAGCCTGATGCCAGGCAGAACTGATTACTACCTGCTCTGTGTTCCCATTTCTAGACATTTCCTATTATGGAACTTATAGAGAATCACAGGCTTTTTGTTTGTCAATTTGTTCATTTGATAGTTGGGACGCTGTCTTTATCACCTTTTTCTCTCCAATATCTGGTAGAGTCAGAGCCGGGTGCAGGGTAAAGAGAAGCAGGATTTAGTTGGGTTCAGTTTAAGTACTCAAACAGCTATCATGGAGGTGTCATTCCATGGAGGTAGAAAGAGCCGTTTCTTCTGATGTCTTTCTCTTCTGCTGCTACAGAACAGTGCGTCATTCTGCCACTGCCTACCAGTGTGCCTCGTGTGTGCACACATGGTGTTCCCACTTGAGTATTGAAATACTTTGCTAATTGCAAGATTGTTCTTGGCCACAGCATACTGTTCTTTGATATGCCAGTCAGAATTTAATACTTAGTGCAAGGGTGATAGTGGTCTGCAGCAACGTTAGTACTGACTAATGCTAAAATACATCCAGAGCTCCATCAGAATAAATGAAAACCCGGAAGACGTATTCTGCCTTGTAGGCCATTCTACAGGCACATATCTTTTAATTTTTGATTAAAGACAACATCCATCTTTTAATTGTAATGTCTCTTTTTCTGTTTATAGCAATTTCGACTACCATTTTTACTATAGAGGTGGAAGGTGACTGAAGAATGGAGGAGGCCAGGAGCAAGAGAGGTCATTTGTAGGAAGCAGCTGCTGACAGCAGCTTACTTGTGGGTGGTGGTGGTTTATAAGGTGGTAGTTATTTTGGGTGATGTCCATGCTAAAGGCTTATTGCTTGCCAGAAACTTTCTCATTTAAGCATTTCTACTCTTACCCTTATCCACAGGAACTTGGAGGATCCTTTAGAATCCTAAGGCTAGAAGAAAAGTATTCATCAGCAAAGAGTTATTCAGCATCTTCCTTCTGGGGATCTGAGAGAGGTTCAGCAGCATAGGAGGGCTAGGCATGGTATAGGCAACTGCCACTGCATGGCCCATGACAGGAGGGTGGGAGATACTGAGATTGGCGCAAGGAATGGAGGACAATGTTGTGCAGATCTGGGAGGTGACTGTGGGCCTGGGTCTGATGGGGTCTACTTGTTAATATTCCCTTTTTCTGCTATAACATAGCCAGCCAGATACACTCTTTGATAATTGAATATTCGCAGTCAACCTTATCCAGTCAAGCTGATACAGATTTTGCATCGCTTTTCCATCCTGAGTGTGTATCTTCTACTTCCTGGTCTAACGCTACTCTAGTTCTGCGGTCACAGCCATGTTCCGTTCAACATGGTAGGAATGGAAGATGATGATTTTTGTTTGTTAAGGGTCTGACACATAAGGTAAAACCTAGATTTGAACTCACATGCCACTGATCAGAAAATAGTCACAGGATTATGTCTAGCTTCAAGGGATATTGGGAAATAAATTCTTTAGCTAGATGGCCCTAGGCCAGTTAAAATCTCAGTTATTCAGGTAAAGGATACCGGAGCCATAGCCAGCCATCTTTGTCTCAGGCGACGTTTTCCTGGCGACTGCCCAAATGCAGTAAAAGAGTGAAATTCCGAAAGTCCAGGGAGGGTGTATTCAGAAGATAGATCTCAATGTCTTAAATGTCATCTCAGAACAAGGAATCAATGGTTGAGGTTAAACACATTAGCACTTAAATCTTGTCTAGACAGTCTCAGCATCTAAAAACAATACTTATTGTTTAATGCTTGTGTCATGCAATGCTTAGTGTTAATTTAATGTCTTAATATAATTTCTTGGTGAGGGTGTCTGCCAGATGTTTCCAAGAGTACTGGGGGTGTAGTGTGTACAAGCAGGGGTACCATCGGGAGGATAAGGATTATAAATTTCCATAAAAGTAATTACCTGTAAAACATAAAAATTGCATGAATTGAGGTGCTTTATGTATAATTAACAGTTTCTATTTTGAAAAAGGCATCATAGTTTTATGAGTGTGTATAAATTTTGCGTATATGTGTGTAGACATAGACTTAAAGGGATAATTATTGTAGTCATGTGATGCATTTGGAGAAAGTGTCATTTCCATTTCATAGAAATTTTGTGATTAGATTCTGGGCCTGGAATGTGAGCCTGAAGCAATAATAAATAAAAATGCTTAGTGGTGGTGGAGGTGAGGTATCTGAGGAGAGGATGAAGGCAATCTTCATGTGGGAGGAATATAAGCATATAAAGTTACAAGCTGGACTGTGGTGATTTGGAGGACAAGTCTGCAATTTTTTTTGTTTTGACGTTTCATTCATTGGGAAAAGTCTGGTTTCCTCTCCTTGAGTATGATCTGGACATAGTGACTCCTTTGCCGTGGATAGAATCTGGGTCCATGCCTTCCACCATTAGATCATCATAAGTGACGTCTTTTCTGCCTGGCTGCCTTTTGGGAACATTTTTCTGGGGCCCAAATGCCATGCTGAGGGGAGCCCAGGACACAATGAAAGGCTCAAGTATGTGTTTTGACCACATTCATCTTCATGCTTTTGTTTCTCTCTCCAGCTTAGAAGAAAACTCACCCTGAAATTCTTGTAAAGTGCCAGGCAAAAGTTTTTCCTCTTCTCATTTCAAAGACAAGCTATTTTGGGGCTCTTTGTGAAAGACACAGCACAGTTGGTATGCTAGCTAATGACACAGTTAGCTGTGTCTGCCATGCTCTAGCCCTGGTCTCGAGACTGCTCTTCCAGAAGCCGGAAGATATTAGCCTGAACCTTTCTCATATTTGCAGGAGGAGGACTCTGGCCCATCTAGATAATTTTATTTTTGTAGTTATATGTTCACATTGCTGTAATAGCAGGTCAAATTTTCCCTCTTGTTAATCATTTTTATATATTTCACAGTTTTCAGATCTGCTAATAATCTAATGCTTGTTTGTTTGTTTTTTTAAGACAAGAAGGAAAAAAGAGCCACGAGAAGCAGCTTTTAAGGAAGGAAGGAAGAGAAGGAGGAGGAAGAAGCACTTTAAAAATTATTTGCTTATTTATTTTGGTTGTTTTCTCCACCCTGGGTCAACAACCTGGGTCCTCGGACTTTATATCTTTACGGCTTGGAAGCACAATTCTCTACTTAACATCTTAAACGGGGAATTGTGGAGCCTCCCAATATTGGGTTTTGTGCTTGATGCTTCTACCCCTGAAGGACAGGGGAAAACACCAAACCAAAGAGTGCTGGTGTGCCAACCATAAGATGTTCTCACTCACCGTTTAATGAATAATCAAGTACTTATTCTAAATATGGAAGCTGTATTGGGCCTCAGTCTGAGGCAGGTAGGAACCATTGGAAGTAACAGCATCACTGGCGTGGAGGGAGGATTGCTGAGGCAAGGACATGTATGCTCTTTGAGAAAGGAATCTTAAGTTACATGGCCACTTGGTTTTGAGAAGCATGGAATCAAACTATGAGAGATATTTTGTTAGTGGTTTTCTTCTATCAAATGCCTCTCTAGCTATAGAGGACTCCTCAATATCTGCAAAGATATTTATTTATAATTTACTCACCGTGACCTCCTTCTGAAAATGACTCTTGATATTCATTCATTTTTTCTTTTTTTGGCCTTTGAGTTTTCAGAAAAAAAAAAAAAAAAAAAAGATTTCAGGGATTCCCTGATATGACGTACTACGAAGTACACAGGGCAATAGAGAAAATGGTTTGGGCTTCGACACATGGGATTAGGAGTTCATGTTCTGAGGTTTTATCAGGTGTGGGTATATGAATTAACATTCCTAAACGCCAGTCATCTCTTCTTTAAAATGGGGAAGATATTGATGATATTAAGAATACCTCGCAAGATGGTGGTTAAGATTAGAGAAGTTAGGCCCATCAACCTCCACATCATAGAATATTGACAGTTGATAGCTCTTTTATCTCCATACTATGGTCCAGGGTATTTTGTTCCTCAGCATTCTTGTAGTGGGATTGAATCACCTGCAGTCACTGACATCCAGTTGTTACTAGATGGAACTCTCTTCTTCACTGCTATTCTCTACCCAAAGTCATCACTGTAACTATAATGGTGCACATCTTAATTTTCCAGATTCTTATAGGGCAGATATTGAGCTTTATAACTACTGTGCCCAGGCACCCAATGACTGCATGCCAATCAAAAGAAAAAATTAAAGAGGTCCGTTTAAAAACTATTTTAGCTCTACTGTGTTTGTGTTTTTTTAAGGTAAATTTAAAAGGTAAATTGGAATCTATTTTTCACTTTGCTTTCCTAGAGCATGTCTAATAGATTTTTTTCCTATGACACTATTTTAAAAAAAGCATTCACAAACATAACCTCAGTTAATCTCCT
This sequence comes from Solenodon paradoxus, assembly GCA_004363575.1. Taxonomy (NCBI): domain Eukaryota; kingdom Metazoa; phylum Chordata; class Mammalia; order Eulipotyphla; family Solenodontidae; genus Solenodon; species Solenodon paradoxus. Next base: position 225,043 of record RJWH01000974.1, read on the forward strand.
TGATTCCGCTACAAAGCAAATATTACCGGCATTTTCTAATTAGAGCTATGGATTTGAGTTCTAAGAGTGTGACCTGACTTACCCCAGGCAACACCGCTTGGACAGTGGGACACGGGCTCTCCGACCTATGTCTAACCCTCTCCTGTGCAGAGCTGACTCTGCTGAGAATGTCCTAGGGGATAATGGATGTGAAAATCCTTCACAGACTCCAGAGTGGAATATGAATGGAGGGGATTATTGCTATTATTTCTAGGGCAGAGCTATAACCTCTTGTGGAATCATCTATCACCCAGGAAATCCTGTTGATCTTCATTGAATTGTACTCCTGTGACCCAAATGATAATGTGTTTCCCAGTGTACTTAACTTAATACTATGGGCTGACCCGTGCCTTGAACGGAGCTGGGTGAGGCATATTTAAATGCAGAGCCTGACAGCTTATAACCCAAGGCAGCTCTCTTCCCCCTGTGGCAAGCTGCCAAACCAGAGAAGGAAGAATAGTGGAATGTGGGGATGGATATGATTAAGGTCAAATTCTGTGCCTCCAAAAACAGCCCATGGCTTAGATTTATTTTTGATACCTTGATGGAAAAAACATCTTTGTTCACTTTGATGATAAAGAGTGCCCCTGCAGCCACATCCCACAGCCACCCTTGGATTGGCCATTTCAGCCGCTCTCACACAGGGTCAGAACATTCCATGTTGATGTAAAAACTCAGTGGGGGTCACTGGAGTGGAGTTTGATATTGTGGTTCAACAGCCCGCTGGATCCTCTTGTGTCTGCAAAAAAGAAAACGCTTGCTGCCCACTCTGCTGGCCAAAATCAATGGGGAGGGGACCGGCAAGGTGTTTTTGCTTTCATAGCCTCAGACTGAGCTGAAAATACAATTGAACTAGAGTCAAGAGTACACTTGGAATAGAAGAGAGCTTGGACATTGATGCAAAGACCCTCATTTTGTAGACAAGGAAATGGAGACTCAAACTGGTGAGACATTTGCCAAGCAATTTGATGCCCACACTTATCAAATTTGGGTAATGTCTCATCGAAATCAGACTAGTTTCAACTAGTCCTCATCTCCAGACATTCATTCTTTTTGCCTTGTCATGCTGCCAACCATGCAAGTCAAAATGACCCAAATGAGCAGTTTAGAAAGTCATTTCTCTCTTGTGTTGTCACAACAGTCAATCAGCAAGCAGGCATGAGTTTCACTCTGCACCTGACACAGTTTTGATGCTGTGAGGGGGATGTGCAATGCTCTTCATGACCTGCCAACTTCAAATGGTGCTTGGACGATGGGGAACCACCTGCAAAACTGTTTACTGCTGCTCTTGTATTTATGCTTACAGAGTTGAACACACTACGTAATTTGGAGGTCAAGTTTGGACCAGTGCTTTTCATGTTATTCAAACAAAATCACAGCAATAAAATGCTGTAAGAGAAGCTAAGATCTGTGGATTGACTTTGAGAGCATGAATTAATCACAGCTCCTTCTTTGCAGGTTCTGAATCACCTGTAACACAGCCTAGTAACTAGATAATGATTATAAAGAAGCCAGCCTTCTTGCAGTTATAACTGGAATTGAACAATAGAGCTTGATTCAAGAGGCTGAAATGAACTAAGTTATTCAATGTAAGCCCTGGAAAAATCACCCTATGGACAGGATGTTGGAAATAGGCAAATGTGAGACAGATCAAGATAGAGATAGAGATAGGGGTCAAGAAAGAGAGAGGAAGAAGAGGGACAAACTCATGTCATATCACTCCAGTAAGATAAATCTTACCTTGTGAGAAGTGAATACAAGGAAATGGAGAGGGTGAGTCTTCCTATTTCAAAGGTCAAGGAAGGATCATGTATAGAGGAAGAAAAGATCTGACAACACCCTCTAGAAATATCAAGTATAAGGAAAATGCAGATACATGAAACCACTGGAGGAGTTGGTGGAGTTTATGCTGGTGGGATACGAAGAGGGCATAGGTTCTCTGATATTTTTAAATTGTATTGTTATTTGTGGTGAAATACACATAACATGCAATTTACCATCTTAACTAGCTTTCAGATGTACACTGGACTCATGTTGGGTGTATTCCTATAGTTTTGCAACCACTCTCCAAAACTTTTTCGTCTTGCACAAATGAAATTCTATACTTAACTCGACACTACCTGGCCATTTCAACCCTTCCTTAATCATTGGCAACTATCATTCAACTGTCTAGCTCTATACATTTGACTATGCGGGGTACCTCCCAGAAGTGGAATCATGCAATACTTATATATTTATTTTGTGCCTGGCTTAGTTAATTTAGCACAAAGTTTATCCCTGTTGTTATATGGATCTGAATTCTCTTCCATTTAAAGGCTGACTTGTCTTCTCTTATATGTACACACCACATTTAGTTCATCCATTCATCAGCAGATGGACACTGAGGTGGCTTCCACCTTTTGACTATTGTGACAGATGTAGCTATGAATATGAGTGTGAAAATATCTCCTGGAAATCTTGACTTTAGTTCTTGTGAGTATGTACTCAGAAGTGAAAATGCTGGATCAGGACCTCCGGTTTCGACAAAGGGGAGCTTGAGACTTCTAAGAAGATTAAACAGAATTCAGAGACCAGAAAATTACAGACTAAGGATGTCTTCTGGGACTGGTGTTATTACAGAGCTGGCTTCCCAAGGGATCAGAGACAGTACTCAGGTTTGAACAGTGACAGGGAGGAGTGATAGGAAAAGCAGTGAGGTCCTTGTTATCAGATAGCCTACAGAGGCTCTGGGAGGAGTTTGGGAACTTGAGTAGGAAGGAGAAGAGGGGGAAAGACAGAAACATGGTGAGGATTTGACTTCTACCCAGATGTGTATTTTGCTTTAAATTTGTATTGGAAATGAAAACATACATTTGCTTACAAGTGAAAGGTAGGAATAAAGGATGTAAAAGAATGTGAAAGATCTTTTTTTTTAACATGAGCAGAGGAGGAACCAAACTGTACATGGCTCACGTTAAAAGCCAGTTCCACCACAGACCTGCAAGAAGTAAGGCATTCCTGTGCCAGCCTCCATCTGTAATGGGGTGAATGTGTCCTAAAGAGAAGGTGTGGTCCAAGCAGAATTTTCACTTCTTTCCACAAGTCACACACCCCTTATTCTATTTCTCTATTAGAAAGAGGCCAACAATAATACCCAGCATTTGTCTAGCTCGGAGGCTCTTAGCCAGGAACATTTTTCTGCACCCCGCTCCCTTCCCTCCAGGATATTTGGTAATGGTGGGGGATATTTTACGTTGTCACATGGGAAGGGGCGGTGATGCTGTCATCTAGTGGGTAAAGACCAGGATGTTATAATATTTCAAATGCACAAGACAGCCCCTCAACAAAGAATTTTTGCAGTCCCAATGTCAATAGTGCTGAGGTTGAGAAACAGGAGTTGCTATAACTCTTTCTCAAGTTATAGTCTGATTTCCTCTTCAGAAATGCATACTAAGAGACCTATTCTTGTCTGTCCATATTGATTAGGAGTGTGAGAGGAGGCAGGTGGAAATAGTCTTACTGACTGCCCAGAGATGGAGAAGATGAATTCCCAAGACCATCCGCTCTGTTACTACCCAGAACGGGCAGATTAGAGACAGTCACTGAGAGTCTGCGTTACCAGTGAAGACTTTGAAAGATGAGAATGTGCTTTTATCCTGTGTCGGTTCCACCCAGCAGCCCTGTCCTGACGTTGAACTACATGTCCTGTCCTCCTCACGCAACCGACTCTTGGCGGCAGTGGGCTCATTGCAGTTCAGAAACTTAATTTGTAAAAAGTCACATCAAACCCAATTCTGTGCCAAACTTGCCTTTCAGATTCGCTCTTCCTTTCTGAGAGTGATTGAAAACAATGAATTCCAAAGCTTCCATAATAAGACATTAATAGCTAGACACCCCAGATGTATTAATTCATTAAAAAGTAGTCTCTGAATGACCATGTGGCATGGTATTCGGGCCTGGAGAGATACTTGCCGCCCAGAAATAAGAATCCGTGAGCAGGGAAGAGTGGGCCAGGCTCAAAGGCTGCTGCCTTGTGCCCCACACATCCTGTCCACTGTGTGTGTGTGTGAACAGATCACCCATCATTTGATGACTGAGTGCTTTTTGTTTTAAGTGATTGCTTCCCTAAAGCCTCCTATTCTAGATGTTTTGATGTGAGTCCCTGGGAAGGACAGCCTGAGCCATGTGCCTTGTTAGAAGACCCGGGTGCTGTGGCTTGACCAGGTAGAGTGCTTGCATCCTTTCTACGTGACAAGGTGCTTTTCTCTCAGGGGGCAGGGGAGGTGGGGTTAACCAGTGATCTCTGCAGCCAGAAATGCCTGGGCTCCCCGTCACCACATACTAGCCACAGGGATTTGAACAACTGGTTTCGCCTCACGGCGTCTGCCTTCCTCACCTGTAGTAGAGAGATGCTCACAGTGGGACCACATGGGGAAGGGCTGGAGGCATATATGAGCTGGTGTAAGGAAAAGGAGACTCCTCTGTACTCCAGAGTAACTTGAATCCACACTGAAGGACCTGCAGTGGGTGTGGAGAGGAGGTTCCAGTAAACTGTGTCAGGACCAAATGACTGGTTGTCCATCCTCCAGGCCAGCTTTTGGGACGGGGAAGTAAGAGGAAAGTGCCCATGGGAGCTTTAAAGACATTAGAGGCATGGGGTAGGAAGAGGCTTAGACCCTCTTGGGACTGTCAGGAAGGCGGAGAGACCATCACAGTCAAGTCGTGTCTTTTCAGCATGGAGAGTGATCCAGAAAAAACAGTGGTGTCTATTTTTACACTCAGGGCAGCAGAACCACAGGGGAGATGGAAAGCATGTGTCATGCCCATGTAAAAGCCACTGGAAGCACTTTAGGGCAGTCCCAATGACCAGAGGCTATTTCAGAAGGTAGAAAATGTACCTCGACACTGAGGCAACAGCACCTGATCAAAGTGTCGTCACCTACAAGTGGCATATGTACAGAGACATAGGCTTCCTCTGCACCTCAGTTTCTTCATCTGTAAATCAGGGAGAATATTGTTTTACCTGGTGGATATGGATTCTAAAAATAATCAGGCCCACAAAAACACTTTGCACACTGTCAAGACCTGCACAGGTTTGAGGAGTTGTATTTTTTTTCCCAGCTGGCCAGCGCTACTGGAGATTTTCTTTGGGAAGAAATTCTTAGTTCAGGTCCTACATGGTAGCATCTTTGAACTGCATGTTCTCACTCATCAAACACCTTAAAATATGGAGGCACCTAGAGTGACAGAAACAGAAAAATCTATCATCTAATTCAAAGCATCCTCCCTAACTCATTGGAAAGGGGGTTGAGAGCATTTCTTTTGTGGAGCTGGCTTAATTCAAGAGGGAGAAAGAGAGCTGCAAATGAGAAATGCAAATCTCAGAAGATCTCCAGCAAGGCAACGTGCCTGGCTTTAAATATCACTCCAATGAGAAAGTCTCATCTCCAAACCCCTCCCTTCCACACATTGGCTCATATTCACAATATTTTTAGTGTGTGGGTTTCAGTTAAATGTCTTTGTGTCAAAGATCCATCTTGAACCAATCTTACCCTATCATATCTCTTTATTTCCAGCATCACATTTACTATGATTTGAAATGATCTTGCTTGATTTATGTGTTCAGTTGATTATTGTTTTCCTGGTGATAGACTCCATGGGACAAGGTCCTACTCACTTCAGGCTCTCCAGTGCCTCAGTGTCTGGCTATAATGGGAACTCAGTGCATGTTTCTTGAATGAAGGGGTGAGTGAGTCTCTCCATCCCAGGGGTGGTGGAGGGCAGAGGCACTGGCAAGGGGGTTATTGCTGGCAAGAAGTGCAGCCGGGGAGAGATGAAAGCAGCTGTGGCAGGAAGCGGAGGAGGAGCTGGACAGCAGGGGCTGACCATGTGACTCGCAGGACAGGAGTCTGGTGGTAGAGACCTCTATGGTCAATCCCTGCATGGCAGACACTCCTGCCGGGGGCCCCAATGCCATGGTCTCCAGGTCTCCAGCAGGCATAGAGACACAGGTGCTGAAAACCTCAGCAGAGAGAGCCTGTGCTGACGTCCGCAGTGGGGTGGAGGGCTTGCCAAGGAGGGTCGTCTGACTGCTCAGTGGCCAGTTGAGGAGGAAATGACAAGATTCCCTTTCCCTAGACTGGTGACCTGGTCGAAAACTCTTAGAACACAAATAAACTGCACTCTAGTGGCTCAGGCATTAATTAATTAAGGCTGTGGCTGTAACATCACAGTCCACATAAAGGCCAAGGACTCGAGTTTGTATCTCTGACAGCAGCTGGGGCGGGGGGCAGAGGAACAACCAAAATACAAACAACTAAATAAATAGATAAAAATGCTCCTTCTCTCTCTTCCTTTCTGCCAGCCCTCTTGCCTTCCTTCCTGCTCGCCTCCTTCCTCTTATAAAACAAAACAACATCCTGCTCTGAAAGTTCCTTAAACATCTGATATCTTTCATACGTTCATGTGTCTATGAATTAGGTATGCACACTTTACTCATGTAAACCCCTGTACTGCTCACAACAGGTGCCTTTTTTATATTCCCATCTTATATAGGGGAAAATAGAATCGGAGTTGAATTAAATTCCCCAGGCTGAGAAGTACAAAGCTGAGATTAAAGGCCTCCCAGTGTGAGTCCAGGTTAGGTGCTGTTAAACCACCCTTGCCAGTTGCAAGTGGATTGTCTGAATTTGGCTGACTCGAACTATTTAAAACCAGGTAAAAGTATTGGTGCTCTTCAGGGTTCTGTTTTGAGCCCATTTTGATTGCTGTCATCCTACACATTGACAGGGAATGATCTCTCTCCTCTCTTGTATCAGTCCCACCTCTGTGAGTCTAAACTCCAGACTTTTGCATCCAGCTACCTGCTGACATCTTCAGCTGCTTGTTCTAGAGAAATTTCAACTTGGCCTGTTCATGAATGAATCCATCATTTCCCCCTCAAATCTTCTTTTTCTCAGCTAGACCCTGTTCAAGTTAAAGGACACATTCATGCAGCCAGCTGCCCCAGTGAGAAATCTTGAACTGATCGCTAACATTTCCCTCTTTCCTTCCCTGTGTCTTGAAATATCTTCCACTTCAACTCCTCTAATACATCGAATCCATCCCAATGAACACTGCCTCAGTTTATTATTATTAACAATTGTACTTGTTTTTTTAACTAGCCTCCTCATCTCAGGTGTTTTGTCTTACAAATCTACCTTACTTAAAATTACTGCTCTTAAACTAATGCTAACTTGCAAACCTGACCCTGTGAGCAGTGTGAACGTCTCTTGTCATTTCTTCCTACTCTGAATTCCAATAGCCTAACAGCCTTTGGCAGATAGGTCCCGATTTCTGAGTTTTGAAAACTTCTACCTGTGCATCTTATCTCTCTCCTTCGCTTCTTCCTTACATCTTTCCCTCATCTCCTACATGAATTTTCCTTCGTCTCTTCTTTATGCCAGTCTTAGGTTTGCAATCGAAAAACTATTTTCACATACATGATCTCATACATTTTTCACACTTTGACAGGCAAGTAGACTCCTTCCTCCCTATGAGAAGAAATATGGTCTTGAATAGGCCAAGTGCGGGTCCCAAATTCATAGACATGGGAGTGCCGTGATTTGCAATGCGTCCTTGACTTTCAGGTTCTACCATTAGCCTGCCCTTTGAAGAGTGTCATGTTTTCATGATTCTAACTCCTCATAATACATTGCCAAAATATAGAGATCTTTGATTTGGTCCAACAGGGCAGTGGTATTCAATCAAAAGCTGGTGGGGTAGAAGCACTTGGTGTAATAGAGAGGCATGTGCTGGTTGTCAAAATTCTGCATGTTTTGAGAACAAGTAATCAAAGTCTTTCCACCAAACAACAGCTTTCCATTATCTTGGCTAGTTGACTAGGAGAGGTCAACTTCCAGAGCTTCTCTTACTCTATTTGTGGCTTTGTGTGACTCTGAGACTGTGGACACCAGACACGCAAACACCGCTCCTCTTTCTTCTTTGTGTCTCTACTACCCAACACTGACATGACCGCTCAGTCAACACTCATCCATTATATGGATCCATGCTTAGGAATTGAGAGATGGAAGGGAATTTAGCCAACGTCTTCCTGAATTCAGTTTCCCAAACTCCAGGCATCTGTGCAATTGCACGTTCCATGGTATTTGAGTCTAGAATGTATTCTTTTTGCTGTTTACTCTTCATTATTTGTTTACTATTATTACCAGCCCCAATTTTATAGGTTAAAAAAAAACACAAAAAACCTGAAGCTTAATCTGACTAGGATAGGAGCCTCAGCTTAGGAGTTTGTGTCAGAGCTGAATTAGAACATACACACTCAGATGCCAGATTTGGGATCTGCAGTCAGCCCTTCCTGCCTCCATGTCTAAGACTCTTTCTGCTTCATGAGCCGAGAAGCTGTGCGGCGAGGACACTGGATGGGGAGATGACCAGATGCCTGCAGTCCTCTGTGAGATGAATGCAAGAAACCTTCTGGGCAGTGCTTCCTGGAGAAGAGGGAGCGCAGGGACAGAGAATTTAGAGGAATCTCCAGGGCACATGAATTGGGAAGGATATTGGTGCCCAGGATAGGAAGGGAAGCCAGATATTTCTCTCTGAAGTGAGCCGAGTCCACTCATCCTACATTTCAAGTCTGCATTTTGAAGGAAAAGATAGAATGCCATCTTAAAAGTGTTCTCCCTTCCTTTCCAAAAGGAAGGTCAGCAGGGGAGAGAAGTAGCATCTGAGATGCTAATGAATGAAAACCCAGATGACTGCAGAAGCAGTTTAAAGATTTGCCCGGATTTGTTGAAGCCCTCTGTGGCAGTGCCTTCTACTTGCAATTCCTCCTCAGCAGTCTGGTTGGGAAGATAAATGCATTTTTTAAAAGTCCAACATTCAGGCACTTCTGAAACTAGGGAGAGCAGAACCTGGGAGGCTTAAAATATTAATCATGTATCTAGGCTTGCCAGAGAAAAGGGGATGGCGGGCTGCAGGTGTAAGGAGAGAGACAATCCCCTCCAGGAAAGAGTGATATGGAAGTGGGCTTCACTCCTGTGGGTTTCAGACACAGACAGAGAGCTTGATTCATACTTAATGCAAGCCTAGATTCAAAGGCCCCCTAAAACGGAGAGCTGCAGGCCAGGAGCCTTCCTTCAGGACACTCCAAGGCCTCATTAGACTATCATTAAACAGCCAACGAGGCTCTCTCTGCTGTGGCAATTGGGTGAGTTCAGAAATACAGATGAAAGGCATTAGGAAAGGTATTGAATCAGAAAACAAAGCTTATGCATTCAGAGGGTAAGAGTGATGGCAGGATTTCCGAGTCCCTCGCCCAGAGCCAGAGAGAACATCCTCAGAACAACTGGGGTGTGATTTCACTGGTAGTATCTTCCGTGGAGTGGGCCTAGGAGGTAGACTTGGCAGAAGTTATTTTATGATCTTGAGGCCTTCAGCGTCATCCACTGTTTGTCCCCAGGGCTGCCTCTCAAGCCAAATCTACTTCCCACGTGCATTGTGGCTTCTTATCACAGGTCCCAGAGTCTTGGTATCTTGCTGACCTTTTTCAGAGTGGCCACTGCTACACACTAAGTCATCTCCCCAGTTAATTAAAGTCCATTCAGTCCCCTGTAGAGCAAGCAAGTATGAGCTCACAGGATGGTCTTTGAAATAAGGATTTTACTTCCACATACAAGGAATGTGATGGGAATAATGAGGCTCCCAAACAGTCAGAAACAACTAAGGTTCTAGACATTTAGAGGTCTTAGAGATTCTTGATCTTTAGATCCTGGCTCATTGTGGGATGTGGCTAAAGTCCCAAGGACTCAACGTAGTGCTTCTATTCTTGAAGCCGTGCATAGTCCTCTCCTACCTCTTCATTCTGGAAATGTGGCCCCACTGTGTTTGTTTGGCACTTGTCCTTGCTTTCTATGTGGTTCAAACATCTGTGCTCCTCTTTTTAAAAAATGTTTTTGTATGAAATACAGCTTCTTGTTTTTAGTAGGTTTTCTGTTCCCTCTCCACACTGTCCCAACCTTGTGGAAGATTCCATGAGGTTTCATGGGCAGCCTCAGAACATCTCTATTTCTCAGGACTGGAACTTTCTCACAGCACCTCATGTGGTGCCTAATCACACAGGAGGTACTGCTTTGAAAAGAGAAGCTGGATTTTGTCTTTCTGTAATATTTTTTTCCTCATGACTGCAAACATGACTACATTTTGTAAAAATAGCTTCTGACTTGGGTTTGAGTTCCAGATCTATCACATGATAGCTGAGGGACAGTGATGATTTCCTTAAAGTGTCTGAGCCTCAGTTAACAGTTGTATTATATATATATATATATATATGTATATATATATATATATATATTACATACATATATATATTTGCATTAGAAGTCCTCTATCCCTAATAAAAACATTTCTAGAACAAATTGGGATTACATTTGGTAGGGCACTGCTAGAACTTATATTTATTTTTGTAAGTTCTGACACTGGCCCTGTTCAGTCATTGAAGTTTCAAAAAAGAGACCATGGAGTGGTGGGTGTTATTTCTGGAGATTTGCTAGCAGCTGGCAAAACAATCTTCCAAGATGGCATTCATCCTCACATTGTTGGTCTTTCCCTGTAAAATCAGAATCCTGATTTGTCTTCATACTGAGTAACAGTAGAAGAAGGAAGAAGAGATGCTAATTTATCTGTGACAAGTATCAAGTTCTTTACTTTCTCAGGAGGCTTGAGTCATCATCCAGTTTTGATCTTCAGATGGTTAGAATTGACTCTGGCTTCACCCACTGGATTGTTTTCTTGTCCATGTCATTGTTCAGACTCTCGGAGTTTGCCAGAGGAAGACGACTTTTGTCACTCTTACATCAAACTGGACTTTGAGTTCTAAAGCTCTGCTTCTCAGGGACATTCTTCTCCATGCTCCTACTTCCTCAGAGGCACCATGATGGAACATGGACTGCCTTTTTTCCTTTTCCAGATCTCAAAGAATTCACCAGAAGTCCAGTTGCGTCTTCGATCTTCTGGCTACCCAGGGAAAATTATGGAGCAGTAAAACACACTCTCTCTTTCTCTCTTTGGGTCTTGATCCTCCCCTCTCTTTTCATTCATCCCTGACATAAAGACCATAGACATACCTGTTACTCTTACCCACATTAGAGTCTCATGGAAGATTCTTGCAATAACTAAAGGCTCTAACAAACTAATAGGAAAGCACAATTTCAGTGCTCATTTGTGTGTGTGAGTGTGTGTGTATGTTTTATATTCATTAACAGTGACAAATACAACTAACATAGGAAGGCAGAAAGCACAGGCTGACATTTCTAGTTCTTTCTTCCCCTAGTAAACCTCCATGAAAAGCCAGGTCCTCATCAAAACCTTTCTAGTGAGTATGTAGTCTGAGCCAGAGGCATTGACTGAATTTTAGTGTGCAATGACATCATCAGATAGTTGGATATCATCATCTTCCATTGAGGATGACTTTGCCAAATCAGAATGTGATGATGTTGTTGCTTTTCATCCAGAAAGATACACAGTTTTGTAAACCTCCATTACTAAATTGAAGGTCTCAGAAAATGAGGGATTGGGGGACAATAATTTTAAAGTTTCACTAAACACATGTACATGCCTGAGTGAATGAGTATTTTAGAAGATAGGCACTGGTTTTAGTAAGCCAGATTCATGACTAAGAAACCCTGATCCAATAAAGAAACTTCTTTGGGATGACTTTCTTCCTTGTTCAGGAAATATTGCTGCAGCTTTGCCATCCAAGAAATGAAATACTTTACCAGCATTATGTGAGTAGAATGTATTCATCTTTTGACTTTGTAAACCAACCCTTCCTGGCCAGGTATTTGTCAACTTTGCACTTGATTTTTCTTTGCATGACTTTTGTGGGTCTCTGGATAAAGATGTCTGGCCATTTTTCAAGGTACAAACATGTGGGGCTCTGGTTCCTTGTGGATGGCTTTCTGGTGGGTTGGTCAGTGAGAGCGAGACAATGCAAAACATTTTCCAATGCAGAGTCCCAGATCAGAACAGCTGTGGTTTATTAAAGTTGCAAGAAACAAGGGTGAGTGAGGTGGAGACGTGGGGATGAGACCTGTGGGGGCTAAACCACGTAGGATCTCACAAACCATGTGAGGAATTTGTGGATGAGTCATCAGGGTGACTAATGTTCACAGCAGATTCCAATGCCTTGGATAAACTGCAATGACCTTGGCCCTGGCTTAGATCAAATCTTGCCTCTATGAGTTCCTTTTTCTGTTCCCATAATGATTTGACCAAAATAAGTTTTCTGTAGACACCTTCATTGTACTATCTTCATTGTGTTAACCCCCATCATGGTGACTTGGGACCCTCTGTCTATGGGAGGGGACTTTGCCTATCTTGTTTTAACTCTACTGACCTTCTGCTCTAACTATTGGTAGGACAGTCTCTGTGGCACATTCCTTATCTCTTGGGGAGCATATCACTATTACCTTGCCATCTATGTCCCAAGAACATAATCATGCACACAGGTGTTTGAAGGATCCAGGCCAACAGTAATAGCAACAAAAGATTGAAGAAGAGTGCTGTTTGGAATCCAGGTATGCTGGAAGCTCCAGAAGCAGATGCCAGACTGCAAACACTCAGCATTCTCAGAGAAAGACACTTAGAAATAAACACTTACGTCATCCCTTCCCTCCCCTGCATTGATGCAGTCCAGATGGATGATGGCCTGGCATTTTGGATTTGTCTAGCTTCTTCATTAATTCCCCTCTCATTCCTTCTTTTATTATCTACAATGACAACTGCAGACAATCCCTAGGCAGCTTCTAAAGTCATCTAATTGTCATTGGAATAATAAAGACTTGCATCTTTCTGCACAGTAAACAAATAAAATTTCTCCTTGGTGGTTAAACACATTGTCCGTGTTTTGATTACTACTGTCCTCTGCAAACCTACTGCGTGCTAAGGATTGTTAGTTGCTTTAAAATTGCAATATTTTATTTAATTTTTGCAATGACATTTTCATGCTAAGAATCATTCACTGGGTAAGCAGAAGAGGAAATGGCACCTAGAGTGGTGAAGTCCTTCCCCCTAATCAAAGTCAATGAGTATTCAATCTATAGACCCAGAGACTTTCTGAGCCAGCCCTGCACACTCAAAGTGTATACTCCATGTTCTGTCCATAGTCCTTCATGTTTCTCTGCTACTCTGGACTAACATTAATGTCTCTCTCAATGACATTCCCTTCTTACTGAGGCATGGGCATGCTTACCTTTGCTTTCTCTGTTCAGAGAATGTCTTCAGACTCTTAAAAGGATCCAACTTCTCTCTCCTCCTTCCATTTTTTTTTTTTGTCACTGTCATCCTTAGAGTCATCAACTGTTTTTGCTGGAGAGGACTTTGGAGATGATTTTCTTCAAATTTTCCAATCGTGACCTCCCAAATGGCAGATGTGCAGTTCATTCCAATATTTGGAAGTCTCTAGACAAATCACAATACTGTAGCTTGGAACTACTGAAATATCAAGTTAAACAATGATTAGTTGAGAAATACAATTTGTCTAATAGAAAGTTTTAGAAGGTTTGAATCATATTGGGGTAAGAAAGAATTCATACAGAATTGTTATAGAAGATTCTTTATACATCAGGTCAGATATCTTTATGATTCATCTGATGTCTACTGGGAGGATAAGTGTACACAAATGAAGCTTTGCTGGTTGGGCAGGGACTTGAGAACTCATTTCTAGCAAGTGACAGGCCAATCATTGACGGAGAATGTACTGTCACCATAGGCATTCTCTTCAACTTTATAGCACTGACTGTTGAAAGTCCCTGCCTTCCTGTAGTTTCTGCCCTTGGTTCAGTCCTCCGGAACACATCGCTCTTCTAACTGATGTCTTCTCACATGGGGATATAATCATTGTTGCCTTGCTTCTAGAAATACTTGTACCGCCGAAGAGATGGTAACCTCTTTCATCAATGTGTGCAGATGGAGATTCAGTCTTTTCTTTCCCTCAACAATGACCAGAAGGCTCTTTGTCATTGGACTTTTTGTTCTCTAATTCAATTACATGTGCTAAAACTGCAGATATATTTAACTAGTTGTACTTCTGCTTACTACTGTGTACTTCACTTTTAGAATATTCTTTCTCACTCTCTTCCTCTGATTTATCTCTTCTGAAAATCTTTCTGGACCTACGAGGACAGATAAGACTTTCTAAGACTTACTTCCAGTATATCTTGAGTGTTTTCTTGCCCGCAATATCCAATTGCAGTTAACCATTTGTTTCTTTCTCCTCATCAGAATTGCTGGCTCCTATGGCTAGGGATGATATTTTTATCCCCTTTAACCCTGGTACTTGATAGAGGCATATAGTGGATATTTCAGTGAAATGAATGAATGAATGAATGGATGGATTTTGTAGTAAGAAAGTCTCACACCGAGCACTGGGCATTGTATAGGTCCTTCCTGTGTCTTGTCCAAGCTCATTCATTAACTTCTCAACTCCCATTCTCTCCTCCTCTTGGCAGTGAAAAAGTGGGCAGTTCAGATGGAAGGGAAATGAGATAAAAGAAGAAGTGTCAGGGAAGAGTAAAGAGAGACATAAACATATCAGAATTAAAAACTTCATTTTATAAATGAGAAAGACAAGACTTCAAGAGGAATATGACTTACCTAAGTCACGTGGAAGAGACTAGAATTCTGACCCTGAGCCTTTCCCCTAGGCCATGCTGCTACATAAAAGCATCTTGAACACACAGACACACATACTGTGTCATTTCCAGAGATGACAGCCTAATCATCAGGGTGGAAGGATCCCTGGTTAAAATGAAGAAAAAAAAAAAAAAACAATAACAAAACACCTCTCTATTACTGACTGGAACCCAGCCTCTCACTTGGAGCAATGACTCAGGTTAATTATGCAGGAAGTATGCTTTCCTTGGAGACTTCTCTTCCGATCGGTGGCTTGTTCTCTTAGATTGCATAAGGATGATGACAAATTCCATGACTGGATCCCAGTGCCTCGAGGCTCAAAATAATCATGCCTCTGTTTTCCATGGAGATGAAGATGTATATTAGGATTTTAACCCTCTTTGAATAGCTACTTGAAAAATAGGAGACATCGTGGCAGGTGGAGCTTGCGAATGATATTTCTAATCAGATGTTCATCTAGAAAGTAATTAACTTGAGGGAAGTGTCTCCCCTGTCAGGCCCAAGAGGTTTCTCAAAAGATTTCCTCATTCACAACTGGCTCTAAACAGACTTCGCTGTTGCCTCCCTCTGTGCTCCTGAGTCCAGCGGGAGGAGGAGAAGCAAGTCCTGTTGAAGAGGCATCACATTTTGGTGACTCATATCTGCAAGGCGAGAAGCCTCTTTGTTGCTTGTCCTCCTGCCACCCCAACCCCAGAACCCTCAGTGTGTTTTCTTGTGTTTCAGAAGCCACTGCAAACAGGGGTTGGTTTTTCCCTTACATCTGACCCATTGCCATGGCTTCCCTGCCGCTCTTTACTGAAATCCAAGGGAGAAACATCTAAGAACCTGGGTTTTGAAGTCAGACAGAATGAATCCAAACCCCGGGCTTGCCGCTTCTGAGCTGCCTGTCTGTGGGGTCCCTGCAGCAGCATTTCGGAGTCTCGTTTTCTCACTGTACCTGCAGGGGTGGGGAACCACTGAGATGATTCAGCCAAAAAAGTCTCAAGCAAGTACTCAGCCTCATGGTGGCTTCTAAGGAATTTGTTAGCGAAATATTTTCATGCTGCTCTATCTCCATTCTATCTCTTTGTGGTAAATCAGAATGTGGAGAGAGTTTGACTGTCCTATTAGCTTCCCAGGCTGCTGCAACAAAGTTCTGTAAGATGGGTGACTGAAAACAGCGTACACTGATTTGACTGCCTCTCAGTTCTAGAGGCAGAAGTCCTAAGTCAAGGGTAACCCTTCTTTACCTCCCTCTAGCTTCAAGTGTCTTGCTGGATGCTCGGATACTTCTGGACTTGCAGTTGCATATGTCTAATGTCTGCTTTTGTGATGGCATAACATTCTTCAAAAAGTCTTCTGATCAGGATCCCAATCACATTAGAGTAGGGATCCACCTAACATCTGGATGACCTTATTGTAAGTAGATACATCTACAATGGCCCTATTTCTAAATATGGTCACATTCTCAGGTACTAGGAATTAGGACTTGAATGTGTATTTTCTTTTATTGGAGGAAAGGGGAGGGAGAAGAGCTCCATGCTGCCCATAACAAGTGCTGAATCATAGGCTAAAATCTTCTAGTTTATCTACTCTAAATGTAATAGAGCCCTCTGCTTTGATTAGATGAGTTTTCATTGTTTGAAATACCTAATCCTATAATGGCAGTGGTATGCAGCTAAAAGGAAAAAATTCATTTATCTCATTTTCTCTCTTTATGTTCCTTCTCCCCATGTTCACTCTTCCTTCTCAAGCTCCCATTATCACCATCTGTCCTGTTATTCACCTGCAGCTTGAGTTCTTACTCACCCTCCCCTTTCAAGAACAGTTAGGTGTTGGTTATTAGTCCTCTCTTCTGAGTAGGACAAAGGTCAAGCTTCTCACTTTGGCACAAATTGCCCTTCAGTACTGACTCCTACCCACCTCTATGGTGGTTACCTGTCCATTTATTCCAGAGAGCTCCAGTGTCTGTACCGCTATGTCTGCATCCTCTGAAATGCTGCGGCCCCAGACACGCAGGGCAGCTGCTCATTCGACCTCCTCCCTGCGCCTTTAGATCCTCTGAAGCTAGTACGGATTTAATTCTGTCTTCATAATTGCTTATGGCTCTGATATTATCTATTTATGCATCAGACTCTTCAGCTAAACGCCATGATTCTTAAGAAGTGTAGACCCGGATAAGTCTGAGTTTGAAAACTCTGCTGACCTTCAGCAATGCATATTTTACTAAGCATCAATTTCCTCAAAAGCAACAGGGACATAATACCACCCTTTGTTTGAAAATAAGATCTGGTGAATAAACCACCTGGCTGAGTGGCCTATATGCATTGCATGTTTCATACGGTAGATTTTTTTTACTGGTGGGTATGTCTCTATATTCAGAGTACTTGTGTTTAGTAAGTGCTTTTGAAGGAAAGCTCAAGGCTACAGAGCTCAAATCTCTTGAGCCATGATCTTTCTGTCCTGTCATTTTCTCTCTCTGATTTAAAAATAAATCTGTTGTTTCAGAGGTTAGCCTGACTAAGAACTTGGCTCAAAGCCTTGCCAAGTAATGTGGAATATGACAGATGCATTTCCTATGGACAGTTTACCGGTGGAATTTTCCATGTGTCAATAACTTTTCTACCCTCCAGCAATTTTGAACTGGTTGGATTCAATCACTGGTCCTTGAAGGGAAAACAGAAAGCTGAAAAGACCTTGAACCTTTCTTGTGCTCCAGTTGTCATGAACTCAAAACATAAACTCATTTAAAGTTGATATGGAATCCTTGAATAAAAGGAGGGGGTATTTTCACTGAAAACTGTTCCTCCATATCAACCTCCCAAAGGAAACAACGGTGATTTCTTTGACCTGTTCACACCTGAGACACATGCGTGTGGGAGCTGAGAATGAATGAGTGAGGGTGTCCTCCAACCCAGAGAAGTGCTGGGAAAATCCTGACTGATCGAAAAGATGCTGCTGGCTCTTGGTTTCCTGAAGAGCCTCATGTGGGGCCACTGGTTCTTTTTATCTAGTAGGTATTTGATGTCATAATGAGATTAATAATTCACAGAGTTTGGGTAGTACTTTTCCACTGAGGGCTGAGTGCAGAGAAGAACAGGGATGCTGGCAAAAGCCCGAGGACTCCTGACAAGGTCAGATGCCTTATGTTTCAGCAGGTTCTCTGAATGCCCAGTAACTCCTTCCTTGCTGTGATTCATACTAGGAAGGTAGGATTTTTTTAGGATTTTTTACATTTCTTCACTGGAGTTAAAGTAAGTTCAATCAAAGAGACCTCAGAGAGAGCATATCAACAGCAGCATAAAAAGTAAACGAAATGTTAATTATCACTCCTAAACAGTAATTCAAAAGGTGTTAGGCAATTGCTTGTGAGTAATTGTTGCAGGTGATGAGAGGATTAGTAGTAACTAGGGAAGAGGATGAGGGCTCTATTATTATTGGAGCATATTTTGATGATTTTTATCAACCTTTTTTCCCCCTGAATCCTGGCATTCTGTGTTGCATATGATTTCTCCTTGATCTTTACATTAAATCTGTGAGAGAGACAAGCTTATCCTCATCTTATCAATGAGAAAACTGAGGTTCAGTAAGTCAACCAGGTTTTTTCAAAGACATCGAGGTACCAAGAGGGGTAGCCAGTATTTGGCCTTGGGATAGATGTCTCCGGACAGTGTTTTTAACATGTGCTGTGCCACCTTCCAGCAGTAACTAAAAACTAGTCACCAGTAAAAGGCTTCTTAGCATTTTGCAGAGACTTGCGTTTTCAACATCAGTTGTATCCTCTTCCCGTTTACTTCTTACAGAAGGGCTAGGCATAACATGTTGGGATGATCATTTCCACCTTACAAATGCAGAACTTGAACTGGAAGGAGGCTATGTGATTTCAAAGGTCCCTGGTCAATTGGTTAGTGGCTGAGCTGTACCTGGATCTGTGCTTCAGAGAACAAAAGGGGTGACACCAAGGGTAGCTGCTGTTTTTTGTTCCAACCTGAGTCACAAGGGATGAGGCTGGAAACAGATTTGAACTTAATATTCTCTCTTTGATTATCTTTACACATGACTTCCTGGGCAGTAAGGTTCTTATCCACCAACTTCTGATAAGAGTTGCCATCATTTGTACTTGGATATTTTCATACCCTAGTTGCCCAGCCTCCCTTTGAGTCCCAATAACCTTTTAATAAATTCATTTGCCACTTTCATTCACCAGCATCAGGATCAGGTTCTTCGTAGCTGAGAACTCTGAGCAGCTCAGTATGTCTGAGCAGCTCAGTATGTCATCAGTGCTCAGTGTAGAGGTTGCATAGTGTTACTACATGATCTGTCCTCAGGGACCTCTGGTTCTGGTCTAGGACCCTTTATTATTGTCAGAGTTCAACCTATGATTTCTACCCCATGGCTAAACCACAGTCTTGACAATGCTTTATTTAACTCTTCCTGCAATTAGTAACAAGAGTCTCTTAGAACTCCTAGATTCACCCCAGGGAGGAGCAAAGAAATAAAAAACATTCAGAAAAATGACAAGTCTTGAGAGAGCTTTAGCTGTTCGGGAGTTCTGTGGTCAATGTCTTTAATTTTTTTCCTATTCTTTCTCCTTGTTATGTTCTCCATCTATGGTGTCTTCTTTTTCTTTGTATTCCCACTTTTTGTTCTTTCTCTAAGCAGAAGACAATTTTGGGAGAGTTGACACTCCTGAAATATAAACATCGATGTGATTCCCTTTGGTCCTGAACTTGTTCTGTGCTGTGTATTATAATGTGAACACATACAATACTTCCTTTAACTTCCTCAGACCACCTGGAAGGAGAGATCTTTTTTTTTTTTAATGAATATTCATTAAATATTTTGCTAATATGCTACATACATTTGTGAATATTGACATTGTATATCAATCTATATTTCACACCACACCCTCTACCAGAGTTCCAGTGTCCTTTGCCACCATCTTTTCCCTTCTTTCCATCCTTGTCCCATCCTACTCTCTTGGCGGTCATCATCTTATGTCCTGAGAGTTTTTGCTGGGGTTTATCTCTTTATTTGTTTCATCTCATTACATTACACATATGAGTGAAGCCGTTCTATATTTATCTTTTTTCTTTTTGATGTATTTCACTTAACATGATCCCTTCCAATTCCATCCAGATTGTTGCAAAGAACATAGTTTCATTTTTTTAAAAGTAACTGCATAGAATTCCATTGAGTATCTATACCACAGTTTCCTTATTCAGTCAACTGTTTTTTGGCTGTTGTGAACTGTGCTGCTGTGAGCATTGGGGTGCAGATATTTTTTCTGATTAGAGATTTTGTATCCTTTGGTATATGCCTAAGAGTGGGAATGCTGGGTTGAATGGTAGATCCTTCTTTTCCTTGTTTGGGGAATCCCCATACTGGATTCCAAAGAGTTTGCACCAATTTACATTCCCAGCAACAGTGTGGGAGGGTTTCTTTCATATTTGCATTTCTCTGATGATGAGTGATATAGAACATTTTTTTAGGTGTCTGTAGGCCAACTGTGTGTCTTCTATGGATTGGTGTCTATTAAGTACTTTTGCCCATTTTTTTGAGTGGGTCATTGCTTTTTTATTATTGAGATGTGTGAGTTTTTTTACATTATTTTGGAGATTAAGCTCTTATCTGGTGTATGCTGTGTGAATATCTTCTTCAGTTGCATGGGTTGATGGGTTGTCTTTTTGTTTTAGTGGTGGTTTCTTTTGCTGTGCATAAGCTCTTCAGTTTGATGTAGTCCTGATTGCTTAGTTTTATTTTGGCCTCTTTGCCATAGCTGTTCTTCCCCAAAGATTACTTTGAACTTGGAGTATTTTCCCCACATTGTCTTCTAGGTATTTAATGGTTTCAGTTTTTGCATCCAGGTCTTTGATCCAACTTGAGTTAACTTTTGCTATGGAAATAATAACTAATCCAAATTGTTTGTTTTTTTAGATATCTTTCCAGTTTTCCCAGCACCATTTGTTAAGTAAACTTTCCTTACCTCATTGTATACTCTTGGTGCCTTTGTCATAGATTAACTGTTCTTATATATGTAGCTTTATTTCCTGGACTCTCCATGCAATGCTACTTATCAGTGTGTCTATTTTTGTTCCAGTACCAAACCTTTTTCATGATAATTGCTCTTTAATATAGTTTGTGGTCAGTGAGTGTGATTCTCCCACTGTTCTTTTTTTTACTTTTAAGATAACTTTGGCTATTCAAGGCCTTTTGTGATTCCATAAAAACTTCAGTATTGCTTATTCCATTACCTTAAAGAATGTCCCTGGGATTTTGATGGTAATTGAGGCAATTAGAAAAGGAAGAACAATTAAAATAAAAAAATCAGCAGAAGGAAAGAATTATAAAAATTAGAGCAGAAATAAATGAAATTAAAAACAAAAATATCCAAATGATCAACAAATCCAAGAGCTTGTTCTTTTAAAAAGTAAACATGGTTGGTACATCCCTGGTTAGACTTACTAAGAAAAGGAGAGAGAAAACCCTAGTAACAAAATCAGGAATAAAGAAGTGAGATTACAGCTATTACAGAAATAAACAGGATTATGAGAGACTATTATGAATTTATATGTCAGTCGTGAAGAGACTGACAGATTTCCAGAATCCTACAACTTCCCAACTCTA
This sequence comes from Solenodon paradoxus, assembly GCA_004363575.1. NCBI lineage: Eukaryota > Metazoa > Chordata > Mammalia > Eulipotyphla > Solenodontidae > Solenodon > Solenodon paradoxus. The sequence goes on from RJWH01000974.1 coordinate 246,358, forward strand.
AACCAGAAAGACACAGATTATCTCACCAGACCAATCACAAACACAGAAATTGAAGCAGTAATAAAAAAATCTCTAAAAATAAATGCCCCGGTCCTGATAGCTTCACGAGTGAATCCATCAAACATTCAAAGAAGAGCTAATCCCCATCTTTATTAAACTCTTCCACAAAGTTGAAGAGGAGAGAAAGCCCCCAAATACATTTTATGAGTCCAATATTACATTGATTGCAAGATTAGACAAAGACAGAACCAAAAAAGAAACTATAGGCCAATATCACTGATACATATGGATGTAAAAATCATCAACAAAATCATGGCAAATAGAATTCAACACCACATCAAAAAAATTGTACACCAGGATCAAGTGGGTTTTATTGTAGGGATGCAAAGATGGTTCAACATATACAAATAAGTCAATGTAATACACCACACTAACAAACTGAAAATGAAAAGCCATATGAACATTTTAATAGATGCACAAAGAGCATTTGACAAGATTCAATGCCCAATCATCATTAAGATTTTTGCCAAAATAAGAATAAAAGACATACCTCAACATAATAAAATCAATATAAGACAAACCCACAATCAACATCATAACAATGGTGAAAAATTTATTTTCCCCTAAGATCTGGAACAAGACAAGTTTGTCTACTATCACTACTACTAGTCAACAGTTCTGAGAGTCTTGGCCAGAGCAATAAGACAAAAAAGGACATTAAAGGAATCCAAATTGGAAAAGAAGAAATAAAACTATCATTATTTGCAAATTATATGATATTATACCTAGAAAACCCTAAGAACTCCATGAAAAAAAATCCTTTGAAACAATTAATGAATACTGCAAAGTGGCAGAAAATAAAATAAGCACACAAAAATCAGTATAAATCCTATATATAAACAATGAAGTAGAGGAAAAAGAAATTAAGAAATTCCTTTCACAATAGCACCAAGGAAAATCAAATACCTGGGAGTAAATTTAACAAAGGAGGCAAAATATATAATGAAATATATAATGAAAACTACAGGACCTTAACAAAATAAATAGAAGACAAAAAGATGGAAAGACATTCCATGTTCATGGATTGGAAGAATTAACTTAGTGAAAATGGTTATTCTACACAAAGCAACATATAGGAAGGAGAGATTTTGATGTCTTTATTATGAGAAGGAAGAAGGGAGAGAAGCTGAGGTCTAAAGAATGGTGGGATTTTCTCTTGGCCAGTTGACTTCTGAGCGTCCTTCTCAACCTTCCCACCAAACTGCAACCATTAATTAAAAGGTAGCTCTGGTTCCCCTGATGGCTTAACAGTTAAACTTATTGGTCACAGTCCACACACATCCCAAGGACAAGGCATCAGGGGCCTCAACCAAGAAGAACAACTGAAGAAAGAAAGAAAGAAATAATGCTGCTTCTCTCTTTCTGCCTGCCTATGTCTGCTTACCTTCATCCCTACCTGCACATTTCCTTTTTTTTAAAAAAAACAAAAGACAGTAAATGAAAGGCATTATAACTCAGATATTAGGAAATAGGCTGGGCAATAAGAGTCTCTTTTTGAGCTCTTGTTCTCTAATTTACCAGCCATGTATCCTGGACAAGTTACTCAAACTCTTTAAATCCTAGACAACACCACAGGAGTGCTGGAGGTAAAGGTTGAACACTCAGTGGAAAGTAAATAGAATGAAGGGATTTCACTTGAAGTGTTTCTTTTCTTCACATTCAGTGTACTTCCCCACAGCGTGCCTCCTGTAATATACTTGGAAGACCTGTGATCTAGCTATCGTTCCCAGGGTGTGAAGACATCTGAGTGCTGGGGTGTTTGTACCACCAGATTTTCTCATAGCCTCTTCACTCTGGGAAGAAGTTCTGCTGGAGCACTTAAAACTCTTGTTAGGACAGCTCAAATCATCCAGGGCTGTTCGTGACTGACCATGTTTCTTCATACAGGAGTTGGAAATCATAGCACAATTGGAGTATGGTCCATTTATAAAAGTCTCCTTGATTTTGGCTGTAACTGGTGAGGTTTGGGACATCAAGGGTCACACCTCTGCCCCAGGCTAATCGTTCACTGTATTTCAATAGAGAATGTGAAGCTTATGAGGTCAAGTGCAGGTGGGATCAATTCTTGGTTCTGCTCCATACTCCTCAGAATCCTTGACTGGCCTACTGAAGATAAAAATTCTAGAACCTTCTTCTTGAGATGGTTGTAAAGATTAAACAAGAAGATTCCTTTAAAATAGTTTGCTTTTGTGGCTGACACAGCATTCAATAAGTATTCACTGTGAATATATCCAGTACCTAAGACAGTAGTTAATGATAAATAGCAATCTCATTTCCCCCTTTGACATTTGTTTTGTCATTGCTTAAGGTGACATAACACATAGGTAAGGTGCTCTGAGAATTTTTTTTATTGAAGTAAAATTGGCAAATCCACTCATCCGAATCAAGCTTCTATATTAAAGGACTCGGTTGGCAGGAAAAAGAATTTTATATACTATCTTCACTAAAAATATAGTCTACCATTGACTTTTCAATCTAATAAATATTGAGAAGTAGACAGCTCTTTCCCCTTTATTTTAAAAATTGAATTGTCATGTTTTATGGAGGTTGAGGAGAATGAAGAGGAGGTAGAGGAGAAAGTAAGATGTTTAAGAAGCGTTTTGCAGTATATCAGGGAATGAGTTTAATACTCATTTAGAAAATTACTAGCTTTCTGTGTGAAAGTTGGATTTCCCTGGCTTGATTGCAAATTGTACAAAGGCAACAATTATGACTGAAAATCTTATGTTTCTTTTTTTAAGGAAAGGTGAGTGAGTAAGGAGTGAGGGTGAGTGAGCAGGCAGGCAGGCAGGCAGGCAAGTAGAAAGAGAGGAAAAAGCATTACATTTATCTTAGTTGTACATCTTGGTTGTTCTCTCCACCCGTGGACCCAGGACACAAACCCCAGGTCCTTGAGATATATGTGGACTGCGCTTCTCCCAGAGGCAGTTGACTAAGCCACTATTTCACCAGGGAGTGCTTGCAATTGATCCCAGTCTATGCCTCTGTTACCATGTTTTTCTCTGCCCAGAACTGAGTTTTCAAACTTGTCTGACTCTACAACTCATTTCTCATTAAAGCTAAGCTTAAATATTTCCTCCTTGGAAATGGGACTCTGCTTGTGCTCATGGAGGTCAGCTTAAGTTTGGCTTCTCTATCCCCTTGGGATTTCTTGGACAGGCAACAGAATTGCTCACTGTGCATCAGCTGCAAGACAGCAAGCGCTCAGATTCTGACACAGCCAGAATAAACTGTGCCGTCCATCATCTCAAATGCTCTCTCCATGCTCTTAAGGTATCCACTTGGTGAAACCACTTGATCCTCTCTCTAAAAATGTTAGACCCTTGAAGTCTTGGGCTACCTCCTACAAGGAAAAGAACTGTGTGGTTTTGGAGGCAAACCAATCAGGGTTTGAAACTTAGCTTCTTCTAACTTGTTGCTCCATGAAAATGGAATCCCATGATGTTCATATTTTAAGATGAGTATGAGAGTCATGTTAAAAGTCTAACATTAGATTAACTTTTATTATGCAGGTCAAGAATAAAGCATGTCCCTGGGCTCTGGAAGACACTCAGTGAACAGTAGTTATATAGTTGTCTGTCCTTCTAGGGAATTTTGGGGCTCCTTAAGACATGCCAGGTTACTTCTCCTAAATCACATGCAAAACTTCTTTATATAAATAGCCCTAAATGTAGTGTATCATAGAAACAGTCCATCTGCACAAACTGCTTCATCTTTATGGAAATGATAACTTGCTAACTACCTGGATTACATTTCCAGAAATGTTATTGATGGTAATGATTATTGCTAATGAAAATAATAGAGAACAAAAATATGTGTTTAAGGGATAAATAATAAAAAAATAGCATTGCATGTGTTTTAAAAGCAAATGTAATAGAGGATATCCAACTGTGAAATACAATTGATTTGTCAAGATTACATTTTTGTTCTTCCCCATTGACATTACTGATATCACAGTCATGTTGATGAGGAAGCTGAGGTGTAGGCAAAAGGTAAGACCCATTACTTACTTTATTTTCTATCATAGTATCTCTATATAGCAGTTTAGGTGAGAAATTTTAATGATGTTTTACCGGTACCTTTTGTTGTCGTTATGAACTCTCCGGAGGATCAGTACTGAGTTTGGTTGTTACCTTTAATATGTTTGATTTTTTGATATTTTTAAATTAACGTTTCATTAGTTTAAAATACTTTGTAAGTTTCAGGAGGATAGAGTCACACCACCATCAGTGTCCATCACACCACACCCACCACCAGAGTTCTGGTGCCATCCGCTGTCACTGTTGCTCCTTCAACCCCCATCTCTTCCCCCTGCCTACCTCCTCTCCATCTGGTAACCAGTCTTGACTTCAGAGGGCTGTGAATTGTGTTGTGTTTTGTTAGTTCTTTCATTTTGTTTCTCTGTATTCCACATATGAGCGAATGATTTATTTCAGTATAAATCACATCAAGTTCTGTCCAGGTTGTTGCTAAAGGTAAGATTTTATATTTTCAAGCAGCTAAGTAGAATGCCATGGAGTAGAAGTCCCTGTCTGTCATTTGTTAGTATCACAGCCAAGGGTCATTACTGTATTTGTGGAAGACACATGCAAGGAACAAGAGCAGAAATCAAAGTGGTAATCTCTTTTTCTTCCAAGTAATTTTAGACGTAGAGAAAAGTTTTAAAAATAGTACAAGGAGTGCCTTTATATGCCTTACTCCATTTCTCCAAATGTTAATATTAACATCTTGCATAACTATAGCACAATTACCAACCAGGGAATTGCCATTGTATTGCAATAGTATTAACTGAATTATAGACTTGTAAAAAAATTCACCAGCTTTTCCAATGTTTTTTTACTTCCAAGATTAATTGTATAAAAAAGGAAAACAAAATAGTAGTAAACTTATTCTATTCTATACAGATGTTGATTTACTATGATTTATGCCTTAAAGTTATGTAATGTTCTAATGCTGTATTCCTTCAAAAAAATCATGTAAAGAATAAGACCCATCTCAATAGCCTACACTGCATTTATTTGCATTTCCTTAGTTGCTTCCAGTCTAACGTTTCCTCAGTCTTTCCTTGTCTCTCATGACACCAGAAATTCCAAAGAGTACTTATGGGCTATTTTGTAGAGTGTCCCTCAATTTAGATCTGTGTACATTTTCTTATCACTGGAATGGTTATGTATTAATGCAAAGGATGCCACAAAGATGATTTGCCATTCTTTATGTGCTTGCCCAGGAGTTCATGGTGTCATTATATCTGATCACTGGTGGCATTTACCTCCATCTCTTGGTTAGTCGGCATTTGTTACATTTTTTTTTCCTTCCCTTTGTCGTTGACGAATATCCTTTGTGTGATCTTTTGAGATGATGCAAAATCTGTTTTTCTCCAAACACTCACATTTTAACTGTGGATCTTGTCTGCACTAACTTTTCCTGTAGTGTTGGCCTGCTAGTGATTCTAGATTTCTCTTTCCCTCTACATTTATTAAATGCAATTCTACTGTGAGGAAGAGTTATCTCTTTGCCTTTATTTACTTATATTTTATTAGATCATTTGAGTTCATGGGTATTTATGCAATTTTGTGGATTTAAATTCAACACCATCGTACTTTTCATTTAAAATAATCATTCTCTTCATGGTCACTCTGACTGCGTTGGAAAGAAAGTGGGAAAAATGATTGGAAGTGAAATTTAAATTCAAGGTCTGAAATGAGCCTTTTCTCCATGATGCATTGAAACACATAGGATATTCAGGACTGCTTGTGGGTATAGATAGAACACACACACACACACACACACACACACACACACACACAGAGACAGAGAGAGACAGAGAGAGACAGAGAGACAGAGAGAGAAACATGATACATGATGTGAATCTCCCCAGAAGGAGAGAGACCAGGATCAGATCTGTCTAGAACAGCCTACTAAGTAGAGCTAGGCATCATAGACCCTTTATAATAAATATCCTGGCAGGGTGAGGAATTACCTATTCATCCTGAGAAAGAGTACATAGACTTTTATGAATATTGGTAACATATCAAAATGAACAATAAATTGAAGTCCCCTTTGTTAGGAAATTTATCAATTTATTCCTGACCAAATAGACTTCTTGTAGATTCTATTCTATTTCAAAATGCCTGGAACATGAAGAGTGGCCAGGAACATTGGCTGAATTTCTTTTTTGAGCCTGAAAATAGGGAGGAATTAGAGAAAGAGGAAACATGTCATGTAGAATGACAAGAGGGACAAAAAAGAAACATTTCTAAATTCTGGATTAGAGACCAGAAACTCAAGTTCTTGTTTTGCCTGTCTATCCTCAGGGCTTTGTTTTTTCACCTGAAAAATGAAAACTATTATATTTGATGTCTCTGAAATCCTTTCCTTTTGTCTATCACATCCTGTTCTGTTTTCTCTAATGTATTTGTTTAATGTTGGTAAAATGGGAGAGTTATATTAATTTATGTGCCGATCATAGAGGAATTTAAATCATCTTTTCCCAGGGGTTGATGATCTGAGAAGTGTCCTAGAGTGGACCAAGGCTAGCTGTCAGGATTCACAATTTAGGAAGGTTCTGGGAATTCTTGAAGACCAATGCATGATGCCATTCTGTGCTTGAGGGTTCAGTGAAATTGTTCACATTCAGTTGCTGTTGGGCACATATGCTAGAGAGTTTGGTTTCAAGTCTAGCATATGGTAGCTTTGGAATAGACTTTGGATTCCTGTTAAGATCCTTGGCTCATATGTCTTCCCAATTCTAGCAAATGACACAGAGATTGCAGAATAAGGGGACTATTCTAGTCTGAGGTATTATATAAGTGAAGTCTGTTCTGCTTCTGCCACTGAGGGTGCTGACATTTAACTTTCAGGAGTGTGCATCATCTTACTCCCTTTGCTTTGTGTCTATCTGCCTTTGTATGTTTTTTTGTCCTCCTTCCTTCCTTTCTTCCTTCCTTTCTCCTTCTTTCTCTCTTCCTATTTTTTTTTTTTTGTTATTAATAATTTCTTTCAGGGGTAATCTGTGACTCCAAGATGAAGAGAAATTTTTCTGTAAGACAAGTTTCTATTTATTGGACAACCTTAACATGAAAAGAGGCCCCTGCAGCATGGTCCTCTGTGACCACTCCAGGCCTGCCCTCTTCTGGACAGCCCTTCCTGTGGAATGAAGTCCAGGTAAAGAAGAGAATAAATCTATTTCCCTTAGCAGAGCTCAATTCCTCTGAGCCTTGACTTTGTGAATTCTTTCATAAAGAAATTTAGAGTTAGGAGAGATCTTACATTCCTTTCAGTTCAGTGATTTTCCAAATGCTCTCCAAGGTGAGCTAGATTATTAGAGGAAACTCAAGGTTGCTGAGACTGGTGGGTAGATCTCTGAGTCTCCCTATCTCACTTTGACTACTAGGGTGTGTTAGTTAAGAACACAGATAGGAGAGCTAGACTGGTTATTAGCTTAGGGTTATGAGACCTAGGGAAAATTGCTCAACCTCTCTGTGCTCCATTCATCTGTAATTTTGAAATAATACTAAGAGTGCTTATCTCATAAGTTTGAAAATTACATGAGTCACTACATTTAATGGGCTTAGAATAATGGGAGGCATATGGTAAGTGCTTTGGAAGTCTTTTTTGTTATTAATAATGTCTGCATCATTATCATCACTGAAGTTCCATATATCAGTTCATCTGATTAACAGTTAAGAGAATACTTTACATAGACACACACACACACACACACACACACAACACACAGAGATACATTTCAAATTTTATCCACAACAAAGTAACCTTGTTATATGGTAAACTAAACTATGCCGAAACAACCTGGTGATAAAGAACTATTTTATCAACACATATGGCTCCATACTTGGTTGCTAATTAGCTATTGCTAATGAGCTGAATCTATTTCCTGGTAGTTTCTATCCGATTCAACCTTTTCCTCTTCTCTGGAATCATGCTGAATTAATCTGTTACTTTCCTGTCATCGCTTATCTTCCTTCTACCTGTCCCAAGAATTAGCTCAACATCATGGCTGGGATGCAGTGTCCTTGCTACACACCACCAATGAGAGCGACTCCCTTTTCCCAAGGCAGCTTGTCTGGCCCCCAGTCAACACAAATGGTTAGAACTTCTTCCTGCAGCCAACTGGTTAGATTTCTCTTGTAACCTTTGATTTCCCTAGGCCTTCTCCAAAGGAACATTAAGGTAGTAAAAGAAAGAAATTCCTCTTGTCTTCGGCAGGTCAGTGGTTCTTTCAGTTGCTCCCTCTTTGAAGAATTTCTTCTGAATTCATCATTCAGTCTGTCCAAATAAAACCACAGTAACAGCAGTGACAGCTCCTCTGGCTCATCCTCAGCCCCGCCTTCTTAGAACCCTCCAGCTCTTTCTTTATAATTCATCTGCCCTAATCCTACGGTCAAAGCCCAGGGGCTACACTTTCTCCCACAGCTGGATACACAACATTGCTGTCTCTGAGAAGGACATTTCTCCAAAACTGCCAGCTTTGCTGGGTCAGTGGGCTATGTAATCCTGACTTAGTGCATCAGCACACTTTGAGCTCCTTAATGAGGGCTCACTCCGCCATGTCCTTCTCCCAAGGTGCAGAAACTGAGAAATGATGTCTCTGCATCTCAGGGCTAAGTTGAGGAAGCCTCTCTTTGTTCAGGGCTGATGCATGACCATGGGGCAGGGGGATGAGTAACCACAAAAGAAACTCCTTCCTGCCTTGTCCCCTAAATGAATACGCAAAAATATTTCCATCACTTTTTGCATAGGGACTGCTTCTTGTTGTTTCATGTGCTCATATGAATCTGGCCCAATCTCCGCTCACATTGGGACCTTCCAACATACAGGACGAGCTCTCCTGGGCTGTCACTATCACCTCTCCTCCCCTTTACATGAATGAATTCATGACAATCAAATGATGATGCAAATGTAGATTTGGGGGCTGGCATAGTGACAGAAAGTACTTCCTAGGAGAGCTTGAGTGGGGGTGGATGGGGGTGGTCTCCCAGTGAGGAGGTAGGGTTTTACCTGCAAGAGTTCATTTCAAGCAAAGGTCATGAACTGCAAACTGCATCTGTCTGAGCTTCCAGTGTTCGTGTATATGCACATATGTTCACTGCATTCTCTGGGGGGATATATGGATAGAATGTAATGTGATTGCCCAGGGGAATAATTAAAATAATTAGGTTTAAATTAGAATCATTGACTTGGAAGACTGTATTCTAACAGTGATTTACTCCAATACAAACAAAGAAAAATCAATACTATTTACATAGTGCAACTGAATTCACATTGCTATATTTAGTTAACATTGACACCTTACCAAAGCTGATAATATTGTTTATTTATTCATAACGGTCAAGTTTCAACTAGAGAATCAAAAGCAAAATTAAAGCCCCTATTTTTATCATTTTCCAATTGAATCATTTTTCTCTAATTGGATTAGGTGCCTGATATAGACCTTCCTTAGTTTTTTGAAAAAGATTTCGAAATTGTTTATGACTGAAAATTGTTCTGTCTCTAATGCAATTGTTTCTTATATGTGATATTGCTCTTCAGACTCCATGCATTTATCCATTCATTGAAGACATATTTATCATACCTATAATATATACAAGACATGAATGCTAATGACAATAGAGAATATCAAATATGAGAAGATACTATCCTTACTCTCAAACAATAGATGAACAAATAGGGGAGAAGCTTTCCTTGCACCTCAGTCCCAGGGAAAGTATAATTAATGCTAGAGTAGTAGCAGAAATGAATCCTGTGGGATTAATAGGAAAGAGTCACAACCATTTAACTACAGTATCGAGACTACTTCAGTCAAAGATATACAATCGTCAAAAATCTCAGAGAAGACTATTCTTGCTTTAGGAATAAAGAAAGGCATGAACCAAGACCTTGTCTGTTGGAAGTTCAGCACATACTGAAAAAATAGCAGGTATTTGGGTGCTGATGGAGAATGGAGTCTTTGGGAAAAGCGTGAGTTGATAATGTAGGTATTCCATATTGCAGAAGGTGTCAGAAGACCGGTGTGGACTTTCAGGTGTTTGTCTCCTCTGCCAACCAAATGGGGAGACTCTAGAAAGTTTGGAGGATGACATAGGTAATCGGTACAGTTTTGCATCTCTACTTCTGTGATGTCCATTCCAATCAAATTAATCTAGAATCACTTGATGTCATAGGTCCTTTTACAACCCTCATTTTGAAGATACACTGAGGCAGAGAGATCAAGTAGTTAATCTAATGCTGAAAATGGACACTTTGGAGAGAATTCCATCTTTTTTTTCAGCAGAAGTTAAGTTTCTGCTTTGGTTAGATCTCAGTCCTCCTGGGAAGGGGAAAGGGGAAGAAGAAAAGCTTGCGGAAACTTTGCCATATCTCTCTCTCTCTCTCTCTCTCTCTCTCTCTCTCTCTCTATATATATATGTACAGATAATATATTTGTGTATATATACATACAAACACATGTATATGTATATATATATATATACAACTATGGAATGTATAACATTACGTACATATGCACATTCTTATTTTATCCTCACATAACCTTAATATGAAAGGACTTTTTTTGACTGAGAGGTCAAGGGACTCACAGGTTTGTGTTAAGGGGAAGACAAGGAGAAGAGAGGAAAGGAGGAAAAAATAAAACTTTTTTTGGAGCTGGACTTTGTGCAAAGACATTTTGTATATCTTATCTGCAATTGTCACAGTTTTATGAGATTTACATCATGCTTATATTTTTACAGATGAAAAATTTAGGCTGATGATGGTTATATAACTTAAATTATACACACTTATTGAACACTTAGTATTCTAAGCACTTTTTGGATCTAAATCATTCAATTCTCACAACAACTTTAGAGATGAGTAAATTATTATGTTCATTTTCTAGATGCAGAAATGGGACAGAAGTGTCAAGAAAGTTGATTGATGTGAAACAGCTAATAAATAGGTGATTTGGAAACTAAAAACTCAATCTGATTCTACATGCACTTACTTTATCACTCTACCATGTTTGGTATTAATTTGCCAGTCGGCACAGAATTGCTAGATGACAGAGTCAATTGAAAGCTCATGCATCTTTTGGTTTTCCATGGGGCTCAAATGATTTCATGAAATAAAATTTGATTTGATTTGATCAGGTTTAACTGAACTGAACTCAACTCAATTAAACTCAATTCAATTAAAAAAATTTATGCCTGATTTATGCTAGGCTTTGTGATAGTTGTTGAGGATATGCCAACACACTTTAACATACACATATATTCTCACGTACTCTGCACAATCTGAGGCTGTCACTGGTTTAGGATTTATTGTGTCTATTACTAAATATTGTGGCATATTTTACTGACTCAAAAGTATAATACCTTAAATATATATCTAAATGTTGATTTTACCTATTTAATAATAGCCTCCATTAAAAACACTAAGTCTATTATATAGCAGACCATTCCAAAACTTAGTGATTCAAGCATTAAAACAAAGACCCTTTTCATTTGCTTATCAATGTGGTGGTGCTGTAGTTTTGTCAGGGTTCATGGATGATTCTTCTGCCAGTGCTGCATGGGGTCACTTATGAAGTAGCACTCATTTGGATGCTGGATTTGTTTTGGAGATACTAAGGTGACCTCAATTATCTATCAGTTGCTGCTAATTCTTAGGCCAGCAGGCAGGAAAAAGACGTGGAGAAGAAAAATGTGGAGCCCAGAAACCATCTTTCCATTTGTCACTGAGTATCTTTTCATAAAGATTAAAATAATGATGTTTCCAGTCTCGTACAAGTTCCTCTTGTGGATAATTCTAATATGGTACCAGGATTTAGGGAGGTGATTTGAGGAAACACAGTTCCTCGCTTAGTCGATGGAGCAAAGCGTAGCACAGTTTAGCCCTTGTTAGTTAGGCACCTATCCAGTCCTCTTTTTTCTTATCAAATTTTGAAGTATAGTAATAACAAAGTCATATTTCAACTTTATATAATGAAACTATCTCTTGTAAAACTAAAATCTGTTAAGACAAATCTGTTAAAATAGAATGCATGAAGTCTCAGATGTCATTTTATCCTTTTGGTGGTCCTCATTCTACTCCTTGTGGAATCATATTCTCTACTTGTTTTTTTGATAACTTGAATACTGAGATATAAAGTTAAATACTATTAAAACATTGTGTATCAGATAGTAGGGAAACAGAATAGGAATAAAGAAAACAGGGAACAAATAATTACTCACCATGCATGCATAAAAGTATATTTATATCAAAGCAAAAAAGAAATTTGCACATTCCTCAGATCTGCAAGTGGTCACAGAGTCATCTCCGGCATTGATAACTTCTTCCACTACTCCAGTTAACTTTAATTTTATTTTGAGTAGGAACCTCAAACAGTCATGATTCCTTGACTTCTTTCTTGAAAGCTTTATTCTTGACGGTTTGTACTGTTCTGTGTAGATTGGGTCACAGTTTCCATTAACGTTTTTTTTTTTTAACATGAAGGAATACAGAAAGTACCCTAGAAGAGATTCTTATAGACACACTCTTTCCTGAGCCTCAGTTACTCTTAGCTAATATCTCCTGGATAGGAAGCATCTGTCACCCCAGTTATCTCAGCAAGTTGTTCTTTTCTTACGGTGTAATTGGTATGGGAAGCCCACATGGCCTGGCAACAGTTTCAGTTTCCTGTTTAATGGTGCTATATTTCCTGATAGAAGCATTGTCACTAGAGAAAAAAGATCTCTATATCATCTGAAATACAAGTAGTGGCACAGGAAATCGTAACTTTTATTGGCTTATCCAAATTATAACTGTGAGAAGCCCATCTCATTTTCAACTACTGAAAGGAGAAGTACCAAGAATGGAAAAGAAGAGTAGATTAGAAAATCACTCTCAGGTTACATAAATGTGTCCTAATCAGGGACAAGTCTCTGGTTTTAGAAGAGGGAATTTGACATGTACCAGCTGAATTTCAGAATTGCTATGGATCAGTGACTGCTATGCGTCTCTTGTCCCTCCTTTTTTAACATGTCTGTTATAATTATTTTGTTTCTATAGGTAAGATGCTTACTATCTGTGTCCATCTAAAATTCACATGGTGGTATCTAATGTAAACCTGACGGTTATTTAAAAGTGGCGCTCTTAAGTATGATAGTTCTGAGCTTAAAATTGATAGGTCATGAGGTCGGAGTTATTATGAATGTTTAATTCCCCTATAAAAGCAACCAAAAGACAGCTGTATCGGAAGCAGGCTCCTACCAGACACTACATTTGATGGTACCTTCATCTTGCTTCTCAGACTCCGTAACTATAAGAAATAAATTTGTGTTACTTCTAAGTTACCCAGTTTATGATATTTTTGTTGTGGTAGACTAAATGGACTAAGACATTGTCTCACCGTTGCATGTTGGGTATTTGGGAAATAGGTAACTTAAATTTTACATTGGTAGATCTCTTGCTCAAGAGGACCTTCATTCAATGGTCTGTATGTTAGTATCTTATCCACATATAGATTTGAGACAGCACGAGCTCATGGACTTCGAGCCAAATAATGTGCCTGATGGGGGTGAGGATTCTTGAGTGAGAAAGAGAAAAATTTATATGTTGCGGGTATATATCACTGGAGAAAAAGGACAGATTTTATACATCTCTATTCTTCTCTGGGCATCAAGAGGATGAATGCTACAGATTGCTGCCCTGGAGCTCCCTTGTCCTGTGACTTCTGTAAACGTGTCCAGCGTTACATTCTGGTTGGAGACCAGAAAGTGAGAGGAGAGCAAGACTAAGTCTTTATTCTTCCTGTGCCCTCCCTGTTGAGCAGGGTATGATTTGTGTAGGCTGTGTTCTTCCAGAGCCACAACTCTTATTGAGTGAAACTTCTTTCCACGCCTCCCCTTTATTCTGTAGATCCAGGAGTTCTTAAGGGCCTGTGGCTGATGTTAATCTCTAGATACCTTGACATTCCTCTTGGACTCCCTTAACCTGAGTGACACTCTGTAAATAATTGCATTCTTGTTAAATCTCTGACCTTGGGTTACTCTTTGTCAATATTTCTTTGATAGTTATGATCTGTCACCCTAGTTTCCTCAGCAGTCTCGATTCCTGCTGAGAGTTGAGAATTCAATTTCCTGTCAGGACTTTGACTGATATGTCGAGTTTTAAGTGCTGCTTTTTGTTACTTGGTGATGACCAGGACATATCATGTAGCTATTCTGAATTTAATATCCTCATCTATAAGAGGTTAGGAAAGCATCACATTTATTGAGCATCTAGCATATCTTAAATATTTTACATGTTTAGCTAATTTATTCTTTATATTAATACCTATTTCTTTTTAAAAGAAAGGTGTGGGCAGGAATGAAAGTGAGTAGGCAGGCAGTCAGGAATAGAGAAGCAGCATTTTATTTTTATTTAGTTTGCATGGGTTGTTTCCCTCTGCACCTGGAATTTGAACTCAGGAGTATATGTGGCCTGTGCTCCTTTGGAGACAATTGACCTAATTGTTTCTCCTCAAGGGCTCACCTCTATTAATACTTTTGAATATTTATTTTCATCGTTGTATCTTCAAACCTGTACCAGTACCTGGAACATTATAGAAACTCAGTAAATACTTAGTGAGGGAATGATCTTGACATGAGATTGATATCATTACTTTATTTATAAAGAAATTGATGCTAGAATATATCAAGCTACTAGATGAGATCACAGACCTAAAGAATGACTGCATTGGAATTGGAAGCTAGGCTGTCTAACTGGTGCTCTTTCCAGGATATGAATGTTGCTTATCCAGCTAGTCAACCCTTACAAGACTGTTGTGAGAGATAAAGGAAATGAAAACACGTTATGAATTCTGAAAGCTATATAAACATACTGCATCATCATTATATTTATGATTGTATTTTAGAACTGCTTTCCTACTTGCCTGCCCCAGAGTACAGTCATGAAATATAAACTCATTCTCATGTAAGTGTTGCTAAACATAAATTTGAAATGGCTGCTAGGGAAAAGGAAAATAATTTATTTGGGGGTTTTCTGCTCTGTTATTTGATTTCCTCAGTTGTATCTTGCTACAAATGTGACTATGTATAAAACAATTTTTCAAGTTTCAAAATTTGATATTAGAAGGAAAATTTTACTTTAAAGAAAGAATTTTCAACTTTGATACTAGATGTGTTAGAAAAATATTCCTAGTATATGTTTAGAAAAGTCTGAGTCTCTGATTCCTAAGTTACAAGTAAATGGAAGTCAGGGAAGTCACAAGAAATTGTTCCTGAGATCTTGGGTAAAAATTGAGGTTCTGAACCTTGGGACACATTATTGACTGTTTCCATGATGAAACGTAGATCTCCTGGGGTGTCTGCAAGATTGGCTAGACCCAAAAGGCAATGGGTTCTTTGATGAGAAAATGGTTGCAAGAGCTTTACAGAAGTTATATACAGCATGGCATTCATGTCAGTATTTTTCCTCTTCTCTATCTTGCTTATGCATTATTTTTAAAAGTTCAAGGTATATAATGATACAAAAATAATGATGAAATAGAGTTTGCCCTTAAAGAAATGTCCTTGGCTATGGAATTCCCTTCCTTTGCTTATCAGAATTCAGCTTTTGTTACCTATAGTTCTATATTTTTGTATATTTCAGATTCTATTTACTACTGTAGAGTAGTTTAAACAAAGCAAACTCACAGAGAAGAAATTATCTAAATAATGAAACTAGTTTTGGCAAAACACAAGCATTCAAATAATGTAGTTCAATTCATTGCCACGAGAAACTGAGGCATTAAGTTAGTGATGAAACTTTGATTAACTGCATTCACAAAAATCTAGAGTTGTAAAATGAAGAATTTAGAAACTCTTTCCTAGGTTCAAAATTTCATTATGTTTAAATTATCTGTCTTAAAACATTTTTATTGAATCCTTTCACTTATATACCCAACAAGTATTTGTTTATACCTTATTATTAATGTGTCAGACATTATTCCACACATTTTGGTTTGAAATAGATGCCACAGTTCATACTGCTGATGAGATCTCAGATTAGTGGGGCAGGAAATTAGGCATCAAGAAAAAGGATGGAAAATGTGCCCTGGGGGCAAGTCCCCTGTTCTCTGGACAACAGAGCAGGAAAACTTCAGGAATCTGAAGAATAAGGCAGTATAACTAGAGAAGGAAACTCTCAGGTAGAATTTTGAAGGACACTCAGGAACAATCCAGGCAGAAAGATTAGAAAGTCAAAACCAACATGTACAAAGGAACTCAGGTGAAAGAAGATGATTTTTTCGTCAAGCAATTGTTTCTTATGATCAGAGTTTAAGTCAGATACTGTAGGTGGTGGGCATCACTGTGAAAAGGACAGCTGTGGTCAAACCTTCCTTGGCTTCAGTCTCATTACACAGGAATCAGCAACTCCAAAGGGATTATAGCTAGAATTACTTTTCTTCTTGTCTATAGTATCAACTTTGTGAAAAGACTTGTATTGTTCCAACTTTTAATTGTAAACTTGGGGAGTTCAAGGTATGTGGGGAATTTCAAGGTAACTGCGTTTTCCTAATTTCCTGTACTTCTGTGTCTTCTGCCTGTATCATCCTTGGAGTAATGGATTTGGTGTTTTATTGGCAACTACTTGGTTTTCCACCCTCATCTGGATGTTGAGAACAATTATTATGAAAAATCATTCTCCTTCACACCCAATTTCAACTTCAGGTGATTCCCCTAAGGTGCTAATGCTCATTCAGATGGAACTTGAAGTTAATTTACTTCTCTAGAACCCGATTGAATGATTGGCTTTCCTATCACTCAGGCTCTTTAATCCAGAATGCCATCTCATTTCCCTTCTTATCCAGTGCTCCCAATAATTCCCACAGGTTAGGACATTAGGCCCAGGTCTCTGAAAATACAGTCTTGACTTTAGGGAGCTTGTGGTAATAGTTGACTTTTACTTTCATCTTAGCAATCAGTGAAGTGAAAGCCACTTGAGTTTAGGGTCAAGAACCCCAAAGGGGATATACACATGTTTGACTACCTGTTCAATTTTTTGCTAGGTGGGTTCCAGTGCTTCCATTATCCTGAATCGAATGATCGCTGCTGCTCTGAGGGTTTTCTTCCTTTTGGAACCGGCAGTGCTAGGGGAGCAGCTACTCAAGAAATATTTATTAAGCACAGGCTATATGCGTTAAATGTATGTTTTTGGCACTTCATTCAAGGCTTGGTCCAAAAGTGATGTTCATAAGCAGTTTTAACAGCATGCATGCAGAGCTTGCTCTACTCAGGCATCTTTGTCCTTCCAACTTATTATCAGGCTCGCATTCACTTGTTCCCCAAGCAGCTCCCATGGTCTGGCCTCAATTTTTGTGGTGTTTATACCTGTGCATTTCTTCCTGTGCAAGTTTTAAAAATCATCTTCAGCTTTAAGGATTAAAAGGAGCAGATCATCTCTGAATCTTCAAAAAAAGGAAAACAGAGGGAAATGCATTACCGGAGGACATTTATTTGAAGACTGATTGATTTCCTTCCATCCAAATCCTAAATCCTTTGGCACAAATGGAATCCTTGTTTATTATTCCACTTAGCATTCATTCTGGGTCTCTACACCATTTTCTATTTCTATTCTTTCTCTACTTAGCTTTTAATAATATCTATTCCTGATCCCATTACTAAGCCCTGGTCCCACGATGATTTATTCTTGTCTCCGGGGTCTGTCTTACTTTGTCCTCTCTGCACGGGTCTGATGTGCTACCTTTGTCCCTTGGAACTTTGAGTAATGACATTGTCTTCTATGGTGTCAGTACTAACTGTGGTCACTGGGTAGACTGGGACTCTTGGCTTTTAGTACTAGAATGAATCACATATTTCATAGCTATTTATTTATTACTCCACCTTGTCCTTCTCTAACAGATGTCAAAATGCATTAATTTGCTAATTATGTTTAAAATATCCAACTTTCGGATTCAAAGTGAAGCCACTGATACTGATTCTTCTGACATAGTTGAGATTGAGAGAACATTGGACTAACTACAGTGTGCTATTTTAAACCAGTGGTTTGGTGGAAGGCTGATGCAACCTCAGTCTGTTCATTGTTCCCCTCAAATGCATCATTCCAATGCCCTGGCTGCTTGAATGAAGCTTTGTGCATCGCTGCTCTGAAGTTTATCTGTATTATACTGATAACAAGATTAAAAAATGCTACAATGTAGGGAATGTTCTAAATTTGTTTCTTCAAAGGCATTTTCTTACAGAAAAATAAAAATGGCCTCTAAGACTATTTTACCACACCTGATTTCTAACCCTACTTAGCATCCCTTTCTCAGGATTGCAGAAAGAATGGGTGCCCTCAGCACATGAGCAAAAGGACATGCCTGGGAGACTTTGAAGAACATTAAACTAATAAGGTTAATTTGATTACTGGAGCTTGATATTTCACTTAAATAACACTGCTGAAAATCTTTATACCCTTCTATTAATAAAAATACAGATTTTGCTTTTCTTAATTTCAATAACAGTATTTTTGTCACGCCCATAATAAAAACAGTCCACTTTGAATTATTCCAAAGGAAGTTATCCTCAGTAGATATGGCCTAATTAACTGAGTTCTTTCAAAGAAAGATGAAGAACCAAACAGATACTCTTGCTCTCCTGGAAAAACTAAACAAGATGTTAGAGACACCAATCACTCAGACACAATGAGCTGTATTCTGCCAAAAAATTGAATGAGCTTACAAGAAGATAAAGCCTGGGTTGAGATAGCAGCCATGGTCATCACCTTGATTTCAGACAATGAAATTCAGACCAGTGTAGCCAGCTAACCCATGGCCCTCAGGAAGTTTGAGATAGTCAATTTGAGATGCTGAAGATTCAGTATTTGTGGTAGTTTGTCACATAGCACTAGAAATCTAACACAGTCATGAGAGACTTCCCAACACTGACAGGTTCTGATTCTGAGGATGAGTTCGGAAAGACTGAGTAGAATAATTCAGATGAAGAATGATGGCAGATAGGCTATAACAAGATGAAGAAGCAATCAGTGCTAAGGTTTAGAAGCATGAGAGAAGTTTAGAAGTCTCTTGGAAAGTAAAAACAACTTGGTTTATGTAGACAAGGCTGGCAGTAAAAATATTAAAGAACCCACAAAACTCCCTTTGTGACATATTGGGCTCTTTGGAAGCAGAGGCTGAGACAGTTTGCTTATTAGGTATTAACTGGTGACCGGAAGAGAGGGGAAAGCAAGATTGGGTAGAAGGAGATGCTGCAATAAGATACAAGCTCAAAAAACGTTTGCCAATATTGCAGATAGGTCTAGAGAAAATAGTGCCTATTGGAAAAGTCCCAAATGAGTGAAAATAGTGAAGTCCTCGACACCCATCTTGTTCCCTTTTTTTTTTTTTTTTTTTTTTCGTTTGTTTGTGTTAATATGGAATATCATATACTACTCAGTTTCTGCAGCCAGAGTCAATCCTGCTGGCTGGGTTATTTTATTTAGAATGTTGATCCTTCATTGAAGAGATCTGGACAAATCCATCTCTGTTCTCCACAAATGCCAACCCATTGAAACAGAACAATGAAAGGCAGTGGTAGTACAGGAGGTGATACCAAGGAAGACGAAGCAATCACCATAGTGAGTGGCTTTGGGAAATTCTGAGGAGCTTTAGGGGAAGGACCAGGCAAGTGGTGGAGGCATTTGTGGGTGATGATCATGATTAATTAGCAGGGGTATTTCAATCTCCTGTTTGCTGCTGTGACTGAAGCAGCTATCGTCAGCTTACTATGTGTCCCCTGTGGAGATGAAGCCTGAGGAGCAAGGAAGGACCAGACAATGAAGGGTTCATGTTGTGATCTAAGGCCTCACATTTTATATTATATCCACATTGACTCAGAATAGCCACTGCTTACCCTTTCCACCATTAATGGAGAGGTGACTGAGTACAGATCTTACAAAGACTAACGCACCTGGTTGTGGTCACCAATAAGTATTCACGGGAAAGCAGTACAGGAAATTTCAATACATTGTCCTTCGGAGTTTATGAATAATTTCATTCTTTGCACAAATATGTCTTCATCTGTAACAGTGTTCTCCTTTAAGCGCCTCTCTGACAATCCCAGGATTTCACCCATCTCATCCAAAAGTGTCCCTCGGGTTTACGACATCAAAGCCACTCCGTCTCTTTCATGCCCTCTTGTATAAAGCTCATTCCCTTCCTCATCCATTTTCCATGACATGGTTTGTCATTAATAGATTCATATGCTCATTGCTCTCGGGCCTGCCACCTGAGAATGACTGAAGTGACCTTAAGCTGCTCTGGTTGCTGAATTGGAACTTGTGCATCAGTTGCTTTTGGCACCACTTAGCTGGTCTGCTCACTGCCAGGAAGTGTCTGAGTCCTTCACCTTCCTTGTTCCCAGAAAGAGTGGGGCCCTCAGCAGTCCTGGGAGATCTCACATCTGCTCGGGAGCAAGGTGGAAGGTGGAAGAAGAAGGTGAAGGCGACATTGGCGAAGGTGAGCAGAGCACTGAGGGTCATCAAAGGTTCTTTGTCTTCTGACGGGGAAGATGATGAGGAAGTTATAATCTAGAGAAAAGAGCATAAGAGATCATTTGGCACAAACGTCCCAATTTACAGACGGAGATGAGAGGCCAGAGAGGCACATCTTTTGTTTTCAATCACCCAGTACATTGTGACATTGCCCAAGTTGATTTGCCCACTCAGCTGTCTGAGAGGCGGTGAGGGGTGAAAGGTGCTGACATGAAATCACAGTGAGTACTGGAGAAGAGAAGGCAAGAGTTGACACAATTGCCTCCTCTTCCACCTAGTGTGCACCTGTGATGAGCAATAAAGAGCACAGGTGGAAATGATGGGATCTGGGGGCGAAACCTGATCCTGTACTTTCCTTCATATGCGTTATCTAGGCTGCATGTGTCTCTAGATCCAGCATTCTCAGCTCTAGAGATGTGATGGCATTTAACGGTGCGAGTAAAAGTTCAATGCACGTGTAGGGAAGAGCACCAGGCTTTATAAAACGGTGAAATGGAGAAAAAGGTACTTAGGTTGCCATAGCAACTAGATTTGAACTTGCCCCTTCTCATTGCAATCATATTCAAACAATGGATGTGAAATGCTAAATAAATGTCTATTTTCCTTGGTTAGAACTTTATACACTAATTTTTTCATAAAAAGCATTCAGGTGGCTTGCAAACAAAGCGAGTGTCATCAGTCAATGACATATGAGAGACCTGGCCTCGGTCCTGAGTCTGTGCTCAGCACTGTGGGCTCCATCCAACCCCATTGTCCTTGTGAGGATGTCACGGGGGAAGCAAATGGTCAAATCTGGGTTTCACTGCAGCGACCCTGGCACAGTGTGGAACTCGGGTTTCAGAGGGATGAGGCTGGGTTGGGAGGCTAATCCTGGGCTCTGCCCAAAGACTCCCTGATCTCAGCCCATACCGTGCGGGCCCTTGCTTCTCCCAAGTCAGCAGCGCAGGCTGGGGCTGCCATGTCCAGCATTGCTCTGCAAAAGTTCCCCTCACGTTCTGACATGAATCAATGCTGACTCCAGGAGCTGCCCGAGGGTACCATGATCGGACTCTCTCAGAAGTTGGAAGAGAGGCCCAGATCAGCCTTTTTGGAGCTCCCTTTAAAATGAATAAATGTGATGGCATCTTATTTTGAATGTTTATATGGAAATATTAAACTTTTTTTTTCAATTAAGTTTCTTTTGCAGCTGGCAAAGTGCAAAGGAAAACAGTAACATGAAATGACCGTAGTCCCACATTGGCCAAGACTTTGTTTTTCATGATTTCAATTGCCTGTGGTCAAAAGTAGTCTGAAAATATTACATACAATAAGATATTTTGAGAGAGAGAGAACGTATTCTCATAACTTTTATGAGAGCAGGTTGTTATAATTTTTTAATTTCATTATTAGGTGTTTCTGTTAATCTCCTACTGTGCCTAATTTATAAACTAAAAGTTATCGTAAGTATATATTGTGTATAGGAAAATATAATATATATTACATATAATATATATAATGCAGTTGCTACAGAAGTTTGTGTATATATATGTGTGTATATACATACACACACTTCTGTATTAACTGTTTTACACACACACACACATGCTTCTGTAGTGACTGTATTTTCCAGCATCCAAGTCAGGGGAGGTCTTAGAGCAGGTCTTTCTTGGATAAAGGGAGGCAGCTGTACTAAAATAATTAGTTCACAGTATATTATGAGGGTGCACGTGAGTTTAATATAAAAGGATGCATGCCTTCCTCCATCCCTGATGGTCTCCCATTGGGACTGTGTAAGTAACTAAAATATCCCCTGGGTGAAATGGAGGCTCAGGCCTAGATGAAAGGACCCTTCTTGCCTTCTGCCTTCTTGCCTCTGCTTCACTCACTCCCCACACCTCACAGTGGGCGATGGGCCTAGATCCCGGTATATGGAGAGAACTGGATGTTGAGCAAAGTTACTTCCAATTGGGGTGTGGCTCACGAGAAGGGTAGGGAGAGGAATTAGCTCAGTAGATGAGTCCATACTTTAAGTGTCCTGTCTTCTAAATGAGCTCAGTAACAAATGATGAGGACCGGGTGCTTCTTTCTGGACAGGATGTGCCTTCCCCTGCCTCCAACAGTTCTCAAATGCCTGGTCTATGGAGTAGGTGCACGCTTCCATCTAAGGCTGAGGTGTGGACTGAGTGACCTTTTGTAATCCCTTCCACGTCTAAGGTCAGCACGTCTCAGGAAGAGGTAGCACGTGGGAGGGCAGCACTTTTGTAAGAGTATCAGCTTCGCTGGGGAGCTTGCCGGAAATGCACATTCTTGAGCCCTACCCCACTTACAGAATTTAAAACTTGGGGGTACGCTCCAGTAATCGGTGTTTTCACATTAAAATCTGAGATTCTAATACACGCCCACGTTTGAGAAGCTCCACTGTAGAGCAGCAAGCTCTGCCTCTTCCTGACTCATTTAAGCTCTTGTCTGCAGGAGTGAAACAATTCTCTTTCAACTCATTGTCACGAGTTTTAAATGACCAAAGAGCCCCAGAGACACAGAAGGTGCTCAGTAAAAGTCAGCTGAAGTCCAGGAACCAGGACAGGTTGAAGAAGAGACTGAAAAAGTAAAAAAGGATGAGAAACCAGACCTCCATTGCTCCCTTATATAACATCTCTAGCATTATATAATTTGCAATTTGCATGCAAAACACCCCACTCTGGGGCATCATAGAAACCTTGAAAAATCCAATATTATGCAGACAGCAAGAGATTCTGGCTGCTAAACCAGGCTGAAAAACTAATTTTCCCTCTTTAAGGAAGTGACATTTGCACACTCAGCGCAGCGGCAATAAATTTGGGCTTTCTTACAACCCCTGCCGCACACAAGGCGACTGTTTTTATCAATAGCACAGCCATTTTTCTCTGAGCATTTGGATCCGTTTTTGAGTCTCTTTTGTCCGCACTGCTGTTGTCAGCAGAGTAAACAGCCCTTTAGAAAAGGAACAAGAAAAGAAGAAGAACAAAAACGTAAAATCATTTTTAATGGTAGAAATGCGATTACAAGCATTGAATTAGACTCCCGAAAAGCAGGTTTTCCGTTAATAATTGGGAATATCATGTCAATTAAAAGAGGATTAACAAGGCAAGCTTGAAAATGTGGACTTGGACATAGCCTGAATGTCGAAGCTGTTTTTATGAACAGTCCAGGCCAGGGGAAGAGCTCAGAAGACACAGAAGCAAAGCTGCCTCTCCTTAGGTATTTTCTCAGTGTTTAGAAGGTCTCTCCCTCCTCTCAGGTGGGGCCTTGCTGGTCTCCTGAGAGTGGAAGGGACTGATCTCTGAGCCCCCAGTTGAATAGTTTAAAGCTCTGGAACAGACACTATCCTGGCATCTGCAACTCTACCCCTTCCTTTTGGTCCAGTCCTCTGACTTCTCTACGAGCCTAAGGAGAGAGAGCTCACCTTTATATCTCTGATACTCACGTTGGTTGGAACACCTTTCTTTCTCCAGACTTGATGCAGACAAAGAGGTTTTTTTCTTTTTAATTGGCTCTTGATTTGATGTGAAAATGTGAGTTTGAAATGAAGGAGATACTGTGGTCAACATCCCCCGAAAAATGACTTTGGAGACACTGATGTTGTTGGTCAGAGAGTAAGTGCGGTCCATGTCCTAGGAAGTGATGGAGATCATGAGGAGGGAGGAGATGCTAGAGCCAGGCACCCGGTTTCGTTGGAGAAAGAACACCTAAATTGTCTTCTCGGAAGTTGGGCAAGTGTTAGAATAGGGAGAGCAAAAGAGGGAGTTGAGGGAAAGGACTATTCTCCTATTGATTACACATACACTGTCTATGATGAAGGCAGCCACTCTTCCCCATGGACCTAGAAATAAACTCGCTTTGTTTTTTAAAAGAAGAGTGCAGGCAGGAATGAAGGTGAGCAGGCAGGCAGGAAGAGAGGGGAGGAAAAGCACTTTATTTTATCTGTGTTTAGTGTTCACACTGGTTGTTTCCCCTCAGACTTAGAACTCAAACCCGGGGGCGTGTGGCTGTGCTCCTGTGTGCTCCTTTGGAGCCCGCTGACCCAACCACTACTCCACTAGGGTGTGCCCAAATAAACTCACTTTTATTGGCTTGTGAGTTAGTGACGCTAGTTAGGACAACCTAAAACAACAGTCAGAGATACAGTTCTTACCATTTACAGAGAAGCCTTTCCCTGTTTTACTCATCTGACTCATGGAGAAGTAAGCACAATGATTTTGTTGCCCATATTTCAGAAACAATGAAACTGAGATCCCTCAAGTAACAAATATGTGGAACCAGGAATCTTATCCAGACCTCCAGATTCTAATTCCCTGGGTCTTTTCATCTCCCCTGGTCCCAGCATGATTCAGCAATTTCGTGGATAGACCCAGAAAATTAGAAGGAGCCTTACCCATTTCCATTTCTTGTAGGAAGTCCGCTGATGCCCAGTGGGGAGCTCCACTCTAGCCATATGTTGCTGTAAGGAGGGGAGATGAAGCGCTCATGACTTCATTCAGAATATTGGTGGAGCCCCTAGCAAGTGTGGGCAGCATGCTAGGTACTCCGGAGATGCAATGAGTGTGTGCCACGCAGAATGTAAGTACAGCGCAGATCACTTAGGTAGAAATAAAGAGACAGGACTTGCAGAACCGTGTAATCTGTGTTCACGGGTGCACATGCATGAGTCTTTAGTTTGTGATTTTTCTAACCACCTCTTAGCAGAAGAGTGGATGGTTGACTGGGGAGGGAAGGTTGGGATGTAGACTGGATCTACAAAGGCCAATAAAAAAGTGGGGTGACGCCTGGAGTGATGTTCATACTGACATGCGAGCTGAGATAACTGCTGCCTTTGTCAGGACTGGGGCGGGGCGGGGCGGGGAGGTGGGGCGGGGGATGCGAGCTGTGGGCCCCTGGGTCGGGGCGGTGTCCTCACTAGGCTCCTTGCTTCAATAGCTAAGCACTTAGGACGCTGCCTGGGGGAAGCCAGTGCCTCTGGGCCTGGGAGGCATTTGTTTGGTGTCGGTGCTGTTGGGCCTATTGAACTGAAATTGCAGACTCATGAAGCTGAAGTGTGAACGCGCCCACTCTGCGCTGTGCTTGGTTCGGAGGAGGCTGGCGGCCCCTGCTATTCTGGGCTGGGGACTGTCTCCTACATGAAATCTCACATTGTAAATGAAGGCGAGATAGCATTTAACAGCACCCAGGACTAAAACAACTTTGTCTTCTGTGCGTAAGTCGAGCATTGGAGGAGGGAGAGGAGGAGGAGACCAGAGGACCCCAAGGCCGGAGACCCACCCAAGATGCCTACGGGCAGTGGCGGGGGTGGGGATGACGACCACAGATATCTTAGTGATCATTTGCAGAGGCTGTAAAAATGCCTCTTTCTTTCCCTTTTCTTCCCTGGGAGTCCTTCAGTAACTAAGCCTCATCAACAATTCCTAAGCTCTTTGCGTTTCTTTTTTTCTTTCTTTCTTTTTTTTTTTTTTTTGTCATCTCTGAATCTGTCTCTGTCTCTTTATTTTTTTGAGAGAGGAGGAAGAAGTGTCTTTATTTTTTAGTTTGTATTTAGTTGTTCACACTGGTTGTCTGCCCACTCCCGCCCCCCTTCCAGGACTCAAACCCAGGCTTATGTGGCCTGTGCGTCTTTGGAGGCGATTCTGACTCAACCACCACTCCACCAGGGCATGCCAAGTCTCTGTCTCTTTAACACTTGCTGCGTTTTTTTGACTCTTTGCTTCTCTTTCTGTGTCTGTCTTTTGCTGTCTCTCATTTTTTTCTCTTTCCTGCCCGTTTCTGCATGTGTAGGTAGACTGACCATATTTCATCATGGGACAAATAAGGAAGGTACCACTGGGTCCCCTCAACAGACTGGGCCTGGGGCAGCTCAGCTGCCCCCATTGACCTGAGTGACAGATGGCCCTGTATTAAAAATGGCGTAAAAATGACAGTTGATAAATAATAAAACAAATAGTACTGCCCCGTTTAAAATGCCTGTGCATGTCTCTTTGTCATTGTTTATGTCTGATCACACATTCTGTTTGTCTGTCTCTTTCATCATTCCCCTGTGCTCGGGCCTCATTCTTGCTTCTTCCCTCCATCAGTCATCCATCCTTTATCTCCTATCTTGTTCTTTTGTCTTGATTATTCCAGGATTCCTGGGAAAGGTTAAGTAGCTGTTACTCAGGTCCTGAGAAATTGAGAATAATTATGGTTTAGGACCATGGACACTCGTGAGATTTATTTCCTTACCTGCTACTCTGCCCCCTTGAACGTTTTGGGTACATCATATCTCTATATCTGTGCCACAGCATCCTAGCACATTGAAGTTGAAAGGATCTTCAAAGTATAGAGTGGTGTTCTTCATCTCGCAGAGGAGAAGTCGAGGACTAAGAGAAGTGGCTTATTCAAGAGCATGCAGCCAACGTTTTTCAGAGTTAAGACTGAAATAAACATTTTGGAATGCCAGTTGAAAAGTTAAAGAGGTTTGATTCATCAAACTACTTTTCAATGACCCAAAAGCACTTAGGACACCACTATCTGCAGCATTTTATATTAGATTCCAGGGCAGTGGATGAAATAGGTGTCATGAGATGTACTCTTTAAGGTCTACAACCTGTGTAGGCAAGTTCCATGATAGATTGTCAAGTGACATGGCCTCCTTTTTCCTGCTCTGAATTTAGAATCAAGTGAGAAATCAGGTCTGAGAAAGATGGAACTGAGATGACTAGTTTTATGGGTGAATGATCGGAGAATGCGGCTTTATGAACTGTGGTTAAATGAGCTTGTAACATACGCTTCCTCAAGACAAGGCTTTCGACAGTCTGCTTGAGGGAAAGTTTAGGTCCACCAGGATGACTCAGCAGAATCAGGACCTGATACCAGATCTGGGTAGAGAGGAAACTGGAAAACAAATTCCTAAGACTTTCAGAGTCTTAATAGTTTAGCTATACCAAGGAAGAAATGTGAGCCATGGCTACGAAGCTCTCGCTTATTATCTCCTAAGGTGGTAAACCGGGGAAGTCTCTACAGGAAACAGTAAGGCTGGGAGAAAACAGGAAAAGTGAAGGTCTTCTTCTCTGGAAACCTTCCTGATTTGCTCAGTTCTCTAAACCTAGAGAGTTTAACCATTCAACCAAGAGTTTCACTGTATCCCTTGTTGGAAGTCAACAGCACACTGGGAGTCTGGCTACCATCTTCTTGGACCAGGTCTCTAATAAGGACAACATCACCTTGTAGAGTGATTTAGGGGGCAAAGAGGTTGTAATCTCAGGTATCACAATAATTTATAACCTTCCAAATCGGAACTCTGACAGTCTAAACAGATAAACTGTCTACTGTGGCATTAAAATTCAATGAGGGGAGGATCAAATTGGACAAAAAGGGTCTGTCCAGCAATATTACTGTCTTTGAGAATGTGTGTGTTAAGGAGCTGGCCCAGAAGATGGCTGTGATCATGAACACAGCTTGAGAGACACTGTCCTGGTGCTAATCTTGCTCTGATGTGCTTTCTCCTGGGTCCACAAATATGCATTTTGGTTCTTGCTCTGAAATGAAAAACAAGTAGGAAAAAAGTCACTCGTATGGAGAACATGGTGTCACCCTAATAGTTTGAGAAGAAATCTAACATGTGGGGTAAGCTATTGGAAGCTTCATGAAATCTTTTGGGAAGGAGGTTGGATACCATTGAGGAAAGTGACACACTAGTAGCCTTTCCTCCAAGAGCATGGAGAATGTTTTAGTAAGAAATATGACTCAAGATCTGGAAATTTGGAAACCTGGGGAAAGTCCAGAGCTTAGAGTTCAAGGGGAGTGACCTGTCCAGTGTACACAGTGCAAGGAGCTGGCACTTGCAGAGAGAAATCTTCATCAATATGGCACTCGAGGTGCCTCTTGCCTCACCTCGCCCCAGTCCTGAGAAAGACAGGTGCTGGCACCCCCATTGCAGAGATTTGTTATTGATCAATCCCTGGGGCTCAAGGTCTGGCACTCCTGTCAGATGCTTTGGTTCAGAAATGTGCTGGAGCTGATTGTCCCTCTGAACAAATGAGCTGAGAAGGAACTTTTCTCCAGGGTGCAGGTGCCTAGTTTAGGCAGT
Organism: Solenodon paradoxus; assembly: GCA_004363575.1. Taxonomy (NCBI): domain Eukaryota; kingdom Metazoa; phylum Chordata; class Mammalia; order Eulipotyphla; family Solenodontidae; genus Solenodon; species Solenodon paradoxus. Next base: position 275,003 of record RJWH01000974.1, read on the forward strand.
TCTGCAGCAAGGAGGTACAGTGTTTCCTTTGCAATACTGTTGAGTTCATTATTGGGAAAACCTATATCCTTAAGGTAAGATTAATTGCAATACATGAGAAAAAAAAACACTGACCCATTCCATATTATCTTTGCAGGACTATGGGAGGGAATTGGGAACCAGAATAAGCTTGCAGAGATCCTGGTGAGTCCAGCCAAGACTGGCATCTGCATCTGCTACTTAAATCACTGCCATGAGATAGTGAGGGATGTTCCTAATAAAGCAATCCACCATCGCTGCAGCACGCACGAGGGAGGAATTAAAGAAGCTGTGATTTCTTTGATGTGGAAGTGATTTTTTTTGTGTAGATGCTCCTCTAATGTGAATACAGATTCAGAATGAGGTTCTGTGGTGGAGTGTGTGTGTGTGTATGTGTGTGTGTGTGTGTGCATAGCATGTGTGAGTGGGTGAAGGTGATTTGACTTAATTATATGCCTCATTTGCTCATCTAGAGGAAAACAGAAATTAACTTCTATTATTTTACTAATCCTACCCCTTCATCTGAATCTTTACAATGATGTTTTGGAATATACATCCTTTCTCTACAGTAGCCACAATTGCAGGGGCTTCTCCTGTGACATCCTGTCTAGAGTCATGCTCACGCAGTGCTCCTTTACCAATTAACATGTTTCCAAAGATGGAAGCAATTATCAGGCCTCCTGCAATCACATTTCCTTTCTACAAATGTGGGTTCGCTCTCCTCAGAGTTGACTAAGTCCACTGTTTCCCAGGAAGAGAGCTTCAAGGTGACACATTTTCCTCCACAGCCATTCTGTTAATAGGTTTCTCTTTTCAAACATTGAAAAAGGAGAGGAGTCAAAAGTGAGTTTGGTCATATGAAACACTGACCTCCTGAAACTGTGGAATTCAGATGTCACAACATTAACCAAATCATTGAGTCCTGACTATTTAGCACAGGCCAGGCACTGTGAAGGGAGGCCTTGCCCCAGGAGCTGAGGACAGCTCAGCTCTTTCTTAGTCTTGTTTGGAGCCCACACTGTCTCTGTGGGCGCACTCTACTCACTGTATTTCTTTAACAGGGACCCCCCCGCCCTCTTCATGTCAGTCTGGTCTCCCAAATCAAGTTATCCTCTATAGCTTTAGGATTCTTCTCCGAGTGGGAAGGGTTATTTAATTGACCTTACGCAAATTTCTTCTCTGTGTTTCAATGTGATGATCTAGGAACATGGGCTAATATTGGTACCTGTCTCTTAGATTGGGGAGGATGGAAAGAATTAGTAGATAACAAGCTCTTAGAACAATATCTGATCCACAGTCTGTGTTTTCTCACTGTGAGTGGTTGTTTTCGTTGTTATTGTGTATTTGGAAAGAAGAGAAGACTGAGAACTCCTTAGAGATCAGTGTCAGCAGGTGCCGTGGAATAAATTGTCTCTCTCATACTCAAGCACTGAAGCCCCAATCCCTCCCACAATGTAATGTTCATCGAGATGGGGCTCTAGGAGATACTTCTTCTAGAGGAGGTCACGAGGGCAGGTTCTCCTGATAGAGTGGTGCCCATGTAAGATGAGGGCAGAGAAGCCGCTCTCCTCTCTTGGTTACAGGAGGATAAACAAGAGAGTAGTTATCTATATGTCAGACAGAGCACTCTCTTCAGGAAGAAAATTGATGCCTTGGTCTTGGACACCTAGCCTCCAAAGCTGTGAGAAATGAAAGCTTGTTGACTAAGCCCCAGTCTGTGACACCTGGTATCATCAGTCTGAGCTGAGACAGCATAGTTGGGACCAGCTCTTATGGCATCTTAAGAGTTTCCAGGGGCTGTTTATTGTTGGGAATATGGTAATTTCTGCTGTCCACATCATCCCAATCTGCCCCTCATTTTAGTATTAGTCTGTAGGGGTACGAATGCAAGAAAACACATCCAGTCCTTCTGTAAACAATCTCCTTCCCGCAGAGAGCTCACACGCTGCACCTGTTGGGTTGGAGGTAGGGCCTCTCGAAGCCCATGGCCATGCCCCTGTCATCCTGAGTGTTAATCATAAAATCAAATCTCCTTGAGGCTTCTGGGCTTCTTTATCCCTGAGACAGGCTAAGTGACTAGGCTGACCACTCTTGCTTGGTCTAGAAGGAGACTGTAGGATTCCATTAAGAGATGCTAGGATCCCCCACCACTTTCCTGAGAACCATGGATATGAGGAAAGTGAGCTTGGCATTGGGTTTTACAGAACTAGGAGGAAAGCAGTGCTTCTTTTTTTTTTTTTTTGGGGGGGGGCGCAATTGACCCTTGTGTATATGTGGCATCTGGTTATGATCCCCAATGTCCTATCTCTTAAATAAGATGACTCCTCTGTTTATGTAGAGTTCAGGTTTAGCCACTAGAGCAAAGCACTTGCAGTTTTTGAATGGGACCCATTCCTTCTTGGTCCCTGTGGCTAGAACACTTAGGTCACCACTTCTTACAACAGCTCTTGCTTATGCATTCGTTTAGATGCTACTTCCTCTGGAACTTTGGTTTTGATCCTGCAAGATCTGTTTCTGTAACTTTAACTTCCGTGCCACATCTCTGTTTCCTCAGCATTCATTGTGCACTCCGCAGTGGATTCTTGCTTACTTCTGAGCTCTTTGAGTGCTGAGTTGATCTTGCAATCTGCTGACCATTGGCACTGAATATAGCCCTTGATATGGTATAAGAGATCAATGGTTCAATGACTGTTTCAGATGAGAGTTAAGAGATGAAAATGATGCAGTTCAGATAAAACCTTAGGAGAAAAAGTGTTCAAGGTAATAGAAGAGAAAGTACAAAGGCTCTGAGATGGATGCAAGTAGAATTTCTGAAAGAAGAAGGAGACCAATGTGCTAGAATATGGAGAACTAGGGGAGGATAGGAAGGCTCTAAAATGAGAGATGAGGACCACATCAGGGAGGAGACCATGGGCCCCCATAAGGAACCTGGATTGTTTTAGAAGCAGTGGGAAGTCTTTGGAAATTTTCATCAGGAGTGTGGCACAAACTGATTTACGCTTTAAAAAGAATTCTCTGACTGCCGAATAGAATCTATTGGGGGAGCGAAGGCATGGATGCCTGGAAGAGGTTGTCATTCTATTTGGAGTTTCTGTATGGAGTCTTAGAATTCGTGTTGTCTATTAATTTAAAAAATAATCACGGTAAAAAGAATTTTTAATATAAAATGGTTTATTTTCCACAATAGGTTTTTGAGATATTTTTGGAAACTGAAAGACCTTCAGTTGTTCTTTTTCAAAGTGGAAATTATAGCTTTTCATCAACTTTTTTTTCTCAGAGTAGGATATAATTTTATTTTATTACAAAGCCAGTATTGAAGAAGCAAAAAAAGACAGAAGAAAGAAAGACAACAATTCATCTCTCCATTGCAGAAAATCAAGTTTTGTCTTTTTCTAAGGTTCTCTTCTCGTCCTTGACCATGACCATAAAGAATTTGGTTGAAGTCATAACTATGATGGATATATAGTGTATTGAGTTCTGCTTCTTCCAAATAGTGGCTACCATAGGATTTCCCCACACCACTATATGTGCCTGCTTTCATGTCTGACATATAATCAGTGACAAAGATTAAAGTCTTAGAACTGTCTTCCATTCTTCCTCCTCCCTTTATTTCTATTATTGCGCTAGAAATTGTCTTCATAAGGATTATTTAAAAAAATTACAAGGTGTTTTATAAAGTGAACAATCAGTCCATTTAAAATGTTATACTCTATTAGTCTGCTTACATTTTTCAATATTATACAAATTATTTGTAATTAAAATTCGTCGTATTTAGAGCTTTAATCCTTTTGGATTCTTGCCTTTGCGTACTGATTTCCAAAGAATAACTGCTTCATTTGTAAAAGCAACTGTCCTTCTCCCTAAATATTGCACTGTTTTACTTTACATAATGAGGAAAATTGATTTAGTTGCTGCCCTACTCCAAGAGGAAACCCAAAACTTCCATCGGAAAGCTGGAAATACCAATTTTAGACTCAATAATCAACAGAATTTTGGGTGAAAGCCTCTTGAAATACTTATATGACTCTCAAACTCTGAGTATTTTCTTTTCTTCTTCATAAATTGAGATAACCTTGATTTCCAAAATAATATGTTCAGATGCACAGGTTCACTATTCATAAATGTTTAACACACCACGCCCGCTACCACATTTCTAATAGTCCTTCACCGGGGCCCACTGGACCCTGCTACCTTTGCTCTCACACCTACCCACTTCCCTTCTAGTAACCTAACTCCTGTTATTCCATATTCAAGAGTTGATTCTTGTTTTGTCTATTATTTCACTTTTCTTCTTCTTATTCCACATGTGAATGAGATCATCTGTTATTTGTCTTTCTCTTTCTGACTTATTTCATTTAGCATAATCCTCTGTGGTTTCATCCATGTTGTCACAAAAGATAGGATCATATCCTTTTGTGGGACTGTGTAGTATTCCATTATAGACCGTCTTCTTCATTCACTTGCTAATGGGTGCTTAGGTAGTTTCCATGTATTGGTTGTTGTAAATCATGCTGCAAATAAACATGGGTGTGTATATGTTTCTTTAAATTAGTTTTTTGGGGTTCCCTGGTAAATACCCAGAAGTGAGATAATAGAATCCTATGGAATTTCCATTTTTAATTTTTGGAAGAATCTCCCTAATGCATTTCATAATGGTTGCACCAATTTACACTTCCACCAGTAATATAAAAGGGTTTCCTTTTCTGTGCATCCTCACCATACTTACTGGCTCCAGTGTTTTCAATAATAGCCATTTGCACAGTTATGAAGGGATATCTCATTATTATTTTAATTTGCATTTCCTTAATAAACAGAGAGGAGGAACATTTTCCATATGCTTACTGGACATATGTATGCCTTTTCAAAAATTTTGTATTCACATCTTCTGCTTATTTGTTGATTGGATTGTTTGTTCTTCTGTTGTTGAGTTTTATGATATCTTTATATATAATTTTTTATCAACCCCTTGTCGGATACATAGTGTGAAAATATATTCTCCCACCCAGTAGCATGTGTTTTGTTTTGGTGATAGTTTCTTTCACTGTGCTGAAGCTTTTTAATTTGATATAGTCACATTTGTGTATTTTCATATCTATTTCATTTCCCTTGTTGCTGGAATTGAGTCTCCAAAGACTTCTTTAAAGAAGTCTTAAGCATGATGTCATGGAGATTAACCTTTTTTTCTTCTATATATTTGTGGTTTTCAGTCTTACAGTAAAATCTCTAATCCATTTTGAATTAATTTTTTGGCAGAGTATTAAAGTAATCTAGTTTAATTCTTTTGTATGTGACTCTTCAGTTTTCCCAAAACCATTTGTTGGGATACTTTCCCAACAAATTCTGCATTTATTCTCCATTGTATGCTCTTGATTCCTTTACTATAAATTAATTGGCCGCATATGTGTGTTTCTTTGTGCAGACTAATTTCTATTCCATTGATAAGTATATCTGTTTTTATTCCAGTCCCATATTGTTTTTATTATGATTACTTTGTTGTATAGTTCAAATCTGGGAGTGTGATACCTCCACTTTTATTGTGTTTTTTTCCATGATTGCTTTGACTTTTGTGATTCCATACATTTGTTTATTTTTGCTTTATGTCATTGAAAATGCCAATGACTTTTGATTGACCTTGCATTAAATCTGTATATTGCTTTAGATAAGTTGGCCATTTAAAGCATGTGAATTCTTCCCAACCATTAGCATCGACTATGTTCCCATCTCTTTGTATCTTCTTCTATTTCTTTTAACAATGCCTTACCGCTTTCAGTAAACATATTTTTTTCACCTCCCATCTTGAAATTATTCCATAATATGTCATTCTTTTTACTTCTACTGTAAATGGAAAGATCTTATTTAATTTCTTTTTCTTCTCTTTATTTGAAAATAAGATGCAACACATTTTTATATTAATTTCCTAGTCTGCCACATTAAGGTGCTCATTTTTAATTCTCATAGCTTTTTGTTGTTGCTAGGTTTTTACATGTATATTATCATGCCATCTGAAAATAGTGATAGTTTCACTTCCTTTCCATTTTGGATTCATTTTTTTCTTCTACTTGCCTAATTGTTCTGGCTAGGATTTCTAATATGATGTGGAATATCAGTGGTGAGAGAAAATACTTTTGCCTTGTTCTTGATCTTAGAGAAAACATTTTCAGTTTTTCACCATTGAGTATGATGTTGAATCTTGTCAATTCTATTTGTATGATCATGTGATTTTTCCCATCCTTTGGTTGTTGTGGTGTAGTCCCACGTTAACAGATTTGAGTATACTGAATCATCCTCACATTTCCAGAATAAATCTCACTATTTCATGATGGATGAGCCTTTTGATGTATTGTTATATTTTGCTTGTTTATATTTTGTTGAGAATATTTCATATATGTTCGTCAGAGATGTTGGCATTAATTTTATATTTTTTGTGATGTCTTTGTCTGCTTTTGGTATCAGTATAATGTTGGCTTCATAGAAACTGTTGAAAGTGTTCCTTGTTCTTCGTGTTTTTTAAAGAGTTTGAGAAGATTAGGTATTAATTATTCTGATCTTTTTCCTAGGTTTTTATTTTGGGGGGATATCTTTGATTACTTCTTTCATTCCATTGCTTGTGATCATTCTGTTCAAGTTTTCTACTTCTTCCTGATTCAGTCTTGATAGGCTGCATGATTCTAAGAATTTGCCTATGTCCTCTACGTTGTTCAATTTATTAACTGCTCATAGTATTATTTTATTATACCTTGCATATTATTTTCTTTCTTCTACTGATTTTTGGACTCAATTTGTACTCCCCCCTCCCCACCCTAGTTGCTTTATGTATAAGATTAGATTGTTCATTTGAGAATTTTCTTTTTTCTTGCAGTGGGTCTTAATGCTTATAAAATTTCCTTTTTGTGTTACTTTTGTTGCAACCCATAGGTTCCGATAGGTCATATCTTTATTATTATGTGTCTCCAAGAATTTTACAATTTTTCTTTTTACCCAATAGTCATTCAGCAGCATGTCATTTAGAGTCCATAAATGTCAGCTATGGAAAAACACACTGCTCCCGTGAAAGTCTCTCAGTTCTCTATCTGGGCAGCAGCCCCATCAGGGAGTAGCATACAAGTCCTATGACTGAGAGTGAAGATTTAGCATGTAACTGGCAGATTTGCAAAACCTGCTTAGCAGTAGCCCCAGGTAGGTGTTAAACTTCTCTAATGATCCTCCCTGAGAGAGACACAGAGCTTTGTTTTGTAAAAATAGCTCACCTATGTGTACTGAGGTTGCAGACCTGGCCTTCTGTCCCCACTCTGGATGGGTAATAGTGGTCCTATAACTGCAAACAAAAACAAGTGCACTAATGTCAGAGAGGGATGGAGGTTTTGCCCTCTGGACTGCACTGCAAACGGTGATCTCCGGTATCACACAGAAAAAAGAGCTCGTTAGAGAATGTACGGAAGCACCTCAGTTCACAGGGAGGGTACTCTTCTTTGTAACTCTGCATGCTGAAGTTTTGTGCTGAACAAATAACAATTCTGCAGTTAAGTCTGTGCACACTTTTTCTATTGACTCCCCATGCTTTGTGTCCTGTATTTTGGTGTTCTTTGCTCACAGAATCCTATTGTTCTCCAAAGAAAATTCCCTCTATTTCCCATGCCAGATTGCACTTGTTTATGGGAGCACTCACAGAAGGGAAAAACCCTTAAGTCTTGGTAAATAGATCTGTATCACTGCTCCCTCCCAGCAAACCCAGAGTTTCAGTACCAGGAAGAATTCTGTATTCACAGGCATACTGATGATCTTCTATCATTTAAAAAGACGTGTCCTTTCTCTTTGTGGAAGTCCCCATTCTTTTTCACAGACTGTATTTGCTAAGTGGGTGTAGTTTTGTTTTGTCTGTGAGGAGGAGGTAAGCTTGACCCTGTAACAGTCCACCATCTTATAACGCTCTCAAACTCTGTATATTTTAAAACAATTTCAAACAATTGTCCTTGTTTCCAGAGAAGAATAAACAGATCAGTTTCCTGGCTACACTGCCAGCAGTGGGTTTTGTATTTTTAATAAAATTTGTTAACACAGTAGGTAGAACAGCATCTCATTGGTGTTTAAATCTACCTGTCTTCATTTCCATGGAAAAAAAATACAACTTATCAGGCATTTAGTATGATTTATTGAGTCTTACCATGGTTTAAATTCAAATTTGTGTTTATTCCCCTATCTGTCTTGTGAAGATGTTGTTGAATCTGTTTTATCGTTGGGGAAACTGAGTCCAAGATAAATTGAATTCTCTCTAGGTCAGAGTGCGTGAGGTAGAGCCCATCTGGAATTCTGCTGTTGGTCTCACTGTTGACTGCCTGCCTTTAGCAGTTACTGCTTATGCATCATCTATTAATTTATTGTAAACTTGATGCTTTTCTCACTAATTTGAATTTGCTCTTGTTATACTCTAGGTATGTATTTATTTTCTTGACATATTTAATGCAAATATTCTTCCCAAGGACTTTTAAAAGACCCATCTAGCAGGAAATATTTAAGCTGAGGGAGCCATAAGTTGAGGCAAGATGGAAGTCTAGTTTTATTAGTGCACTAGGTGTGTGATTGCAAGAAGTAGGAAACATTTTTACAATGTTTGCTTTAAAACTTGCATGGGTTTTCAAAAATTGAACGAAGCTGAGAGAAAACTCATGATATCTCCAAGGGTTAAGAGAGCCCCTGCTGATTGCTCTAGGCCCTAAACAACTCAGACATTCCTCTTGTCCTTTTACTCTCACCTTCAAGGTGGGTACAATAAATACTGTTTCTACAGATGAGAAAAATGAGATGAAGACGTAAAATAACTTTCTTAACATCACAGAGATTTTAAGCAGCAGAGCAGAAATAAACAGATGCCTGGAGGACTTCAAAACAAATGCTCTTTTTGCACTATCTTAGCAAAAGGTGTCTAAAGAGGTGCTTGTTTAGAGTAAATTACAGGCTTGAGAAAGCTCCCATTGGAATGGATCCAGCAAACAAGATGTAGATCATTTTAATAAGAAAAAAGTTGTGGGAAAGTAGATCTGTCTCTTGTGATGGCAGTGGTAAGAATGAGGAGAAATTTCAGAAACAAATTTATTCTTCCTTCTTTCTTTTCTTTGTCTCTCCCTCCTCACTTTCTTCCTCCCTCTTTCCCTTGACTAAGAATATATCAGATGCTAGGACCTGAGGAAACTGAGATGAGCGGAACATAGTCCCTACCTTGAAGGAACTTTTCTTCAATTGGGTAAAACAGATAGACAAATGATTGTAAGACTGTGACAGTATTTGATAGCTAACATTCATAGAATGCCATGAGAAGGGAGAATCCATTTGCCCATGGATGATCCTGAAATATTTGTTGAACTAACATTAAGTTCAGAAGCATGGCATCAATATCTGAGTGGGAAGACAGTGGTCATGAAAATTTATGGAAGGAGAGATCGTTGGAGTGATGTGGGAAGGGATTAGAAGAGTTAATTACCATAAGGAGTTTTGAGACGTATAGCATGCCAAGGGATTCTCCCTTGCAAACATTTGGAGATATGAAATAGAAGTAAATACAGGAGGAGTTGGAAATAACTTTAAAAGGAAAGCAGGTACGGAGATGTAGGGGAAGAGGTCAGGAAGTTTCAAGGTTCAGTCCAAGACTAGTTTGTGGGTATTGGAGGGAATTTCCATCCTGAAGGAGAACCCTAGGGCTCTGGAGTTTTTTTGTTTTGTTTTGTCTGGCTGACTTCCTTCATAATGCCTCTGAATTTTCCCCCTGGATGCATGTTGCCCTTCAGTTCTGTGCTCCCTGCTGTGCTAAAAGTCATCGGAACCTGGCCCCACACCAAGTGGAATCAGTAACTTACTGCCATGTGGGGGGAAACTCCGTTGAGAGAGAGGAAAACAGCTTCCAGGTTCCTCACAAAGTTTTCAAGGCTGGATTGAGGAGCACTGATTTGTGGCTCTGCAGTGGTCTCCTGGGGTGGGGTTGAGTGGGTGGTGAAAGTCTCTCAGGTCACAGTCACACTTTGCTAGTCCTCCACAACTTTAACCTGGTAATCATTTCTTTGATACACCATTTTAGCATCATCTGTGTCAGCTGTTGTCTTGATGTTCTAGGGACATATTACCAGCCTCGGTCAGGAGACATGTCTTGTTGTATATTCTGTGAGGGCAGACATAATTGCTGCACTTTACTGGATACTTTTCATATGCTATTATCTCTGTCAACTATCAATGTCCCTAAGCACATTTACTTCTCACGATATCCTCATAAAGTAGGGATTCTTATCCTCATTTTACTGATGAGCAGGGTAAATGTTATAAAAATTAAGTGGCTCACTATACCATACATAGTCAACACTCAAGATGGAATACCTGGGTTCATTCCACACGTGACTTTTCTCTATGGGGCAGGTAGCTAACCTTTCCCTTTGATGTACTATTCTTTAACATTAGCTATTCTCTCTGCCCAGAGTGCCTCTTTATCATATTCTCCTTGGTGAGATGGTAGGTTTATTTTAGACCTGCTCCACTCTTCCAGGAGGACTTTCTCATCACCCTTTCTTCATTTCAAAATCAGAATAATTCCTCCTTTTCGGTTTTGTTTGTACTTTGTACAAACTTCTATTGTGCTCATCCCACCACGATTTCTAGGTTTACCCACTGGGATGGGAGCCCTTTCAAGGCATCTCTTCTTTGTATCTCTGGTGTTACTTCAGGATCACCCTAAGTATTTTATAAGCAACTGAATCAGAATCATTTTGCATGTTTCAACTGAGAAAATGACTTTGCTTATTAATGATAACTCTCATGCCTACATACGTTAGACTTTTTAAAATGAAAAATTTAATGTCAACTCTAGGCATATTATTGTACAAACATCATCAGCATCTGCTTCCAGATCTCTTTTCATAAAAATATAGATCTGGAACTCTATACCCACTGAGTAATAACTCTTCAACTCTTTTCCTTCCCCCGCCCTTGGCAATCATCTTTCTACGTGCTCTCTCTGTGATTTTGACTATTCCCAGTATCTCATAAAAGTGGAATCATATTTGTCTTTGGGCCTGTGATTGTCTGTTTCACTTAGCATAATGTTTTCAAGGTTTATCTATGTTATCAAATGTATCAGAATTTCCTTCTGTTTTTAGACTGAATAATATTCCATTGCATATACATATATTGTATTTTGCTTATTCTTTCATCTGTCAGTGGACACTTGGGTTGTTTCTACATTTCAGCTGTTATGAATAATGCTGCTACGGATATATAAATAATATAAATAATCCCTTTGAGATCCCGCTTTCAATTATTTTGTTTAACCAACCAATAGCGGACCTACTGCTCATAGAGTAATTCTATTTTTAATTTTTCAAGAAGATGCAATACTCCATTTCACAATAATAATATGATTCCACATTTCAATATGGTTTCCATTTCCCTACTCCTTACAAACACTTGTTATTTTCTTGATTTTCTTTAATAGTCTATAAGCTATATTACTAGGTATCTCTTTGTGGTTTTGATTTGCATTTCCCTAAGGACCAGTGAACACCTTTTCATGTACTAATTTATTAGATTTTTGTCTGTCTTCTTTGGAGAAATATCTTCTTAAGTATTTTCTGCACTTTTGAGTTTTAAAAGTTGCCCTCATTTTCAGGATATTAATTCTGTATCAGATATATGATTAGTAAATGTTTTCTCCATGGATTGCCTTCGTATACTGTTGATAGTGTCTCTTGATGGATGTATTTTAATGAAGCATAATTTTCTAGTTTTGATTTTTTTTTTTGCTTGTGCATTTGGTGTCGTATATGATGTGTATGTCACATACTTGTCATATGCAGTGCTTTAAAGATTGTATCTTATGCTTTCCTCTAAGAAATTTACAAATTTTGGTCTTATATTTAGGACATGGATAAATTTTAAGGGTGTATGTATGTGTGTATGTGTGTGTGTGTGCGTGCGTGCGTGTGTGTTTTGTTATACAAGGTCACATCCTCATTCTTTCCTATGTGGCTATCCCATTTTCCACTTGTTCAACAGATTCCTTTATTCCTCATTGAATGGTGTTAGCTCTTTGTCAAATGTCATTTGACCATATGTGCAAGGGTTTATTTCTAGACTATCCTATTCCATTAGTCTACATCTTAGTCTTTATGTCATATCTTCCTTTTTGATTCCTGTGGCTTTGTAGTAAGTTTTGAAATTAGTAAACATGAAATTGTTCAGTTTTGTTTTTTGGGGGGATTGTTAGGCTATTCAGGGTCCTTGAGATTTCATGCAAATGTTAGGGTGAGTTTTTCTGTTTCTGTCAACAAATTCATTGTGATTTTGGGAGAAATTACATTGAATCCGTAGATTTCTCTAGGTAGTATGGACATTAACAACATTAAGTCCTCCTATAAATGGACATGGGATATTTTTTCATTTATTTATGCCTTCTTTAATTTCTTTCATTGGTGATTCACAATTTTCAGTGTCAAAGATTTTCACCTCCTTGGTTAAATTAATCCTAAGCCTTTTCTTCTTTCTGATGCAATTGTAAATGGAACTGTGTTCTTAACTGCCTTAACAGATCCTCCTGGAGCTTGCTCTTGGGGAGAGGATGATCCAGTACTTCAACATGTCCCTTGAGGAGATGGATACTGACTATGTTAACATTAGTACAATAATGGTCGAGGTAGATTAATCAATACTTCTCATCAGACTTCGGCCAAATGTTTTCACATATAATATCTGACATCATCATCACTGGACTAGATATACTCATTACTAGATATACTCATTATGGCCACGGAACGTGTAAAGAAACTGGGTGACTTCCCCACTGTGAAACGTCTAATGTATGTCAGAACTGAGATTCAAACTGAGATATATCTGATCCCAGAGCTTCACAGGCCCTCTTAACTTTGTGCCTTACTACTCTTGAATCTTTTGTTCTAAATCTATGCTTACTGAGCAATCTTTTGAGGATGACTTAATTTCCCACATAAAAATTCTACAGGGAGAGAAAGTGCGGATCAGCATATATGAGTTTGCTGTTCTTGATGGTTCTGTTTCTCCTTGTAAGTTAACAAATGGTCATCAGGTTGATGCATTGGGTTCACAAGCTTGGTTAATGTGATCCCAGACTTGGGAGCTGACAAGTCAAGAATTTGAACTTGTGAGTCTGAAGGCCAGATTTTGGACTGTGGTGAATTGATAGAGTATTCCCCATTCTGTGGGCTTGTCCAGGAAGCTATCCAGGCATGTTGTACTTTTTGCATCTCTTTATACACTTTCTTGGAATCCTAGCCTATACAGAGAAAAATAAAAGTTATTGTATATCCTCACCTCGTCAGGGGGACTGAACGTGTTTACCAATAGTTGATTTGCATCCTGAGACAATGTCCCCTCTAAATGCAAGTATCACATTTTGAGGTTTTTAAACAGATATTTATACTAATTTATTGATCACATCTTTACTTGTATGTATAATAGAAGACTCAATTTTTAAAACTAAGCTCATTATTTTCTTATTCTCACTCACAAATACCTTTAGCTTTTCCTTTTTTTTACCTTTTCCTTTTTGAGGTGATAACACTATAAGATCAAACTTAGAAATGTGAGACTCAAACAAGGTCGCCCCTCCCTGGCCCGTCTTAACAAGTCTCTAAGTTCTATCTCATTTGCATCATAATTAGTAGAACTTAATATGACTTAATGGTTAAGAGTATGTTTTCTGTAATTAGACCATCAAGGTTGAAATTCCGGATCCACCAAATTTTAGCCTTGCCACTTGGGAACATTACATTTTGATGCTCAGTTTTCCCATCTGCAAAAGAGCGGAGGCTACAATTATTTATCTCACCTCACAGGGTTATTCTGAGTTAAATGAATCACTACATGAGCAACCTTTACAGTATCAGGAACACAGTGCACACTTTCCTGTCTTCTGGTTCAATCAAAGATGGAAACTCCTGGTTGACTCTCAGCTCTCCAGTTTCGCTCATTTGCCTTCCAGCCTTTACATTATCTTCAGAGAGTTCTAGCTCCTCAGTGATCCTTTATTGTCATCCAAATAATTTTAAATTGCATTTATATGACAGTTGACAAGTATTTTGATGCATGTTTGACACTATCCCCTTTATTTTATATCCCATCAAATCTGAACAATGATTTGTAGTCATATTAGTTTTTGATTTATGCTTTATTGAGATTTTTAAATGTTCATCTCCCTGAGTTTAGAAAATCAAATAATATTTGTTTGAATATCCAATATTTCATCACTGTCTTTTACATATATGTGTAGATATCTGTACCTACATCTATATTATCTAGTTCACTCTCATGTTTTTCCTTGATCGTGTGTATGTGTGGTGTGGCTGAAGTGTCCTGATTTTGGAATGTTTTTGCTGCTTTTTTTTTTTTTTTTTTCTCTGTACCTAGCATCTCTGAATTCTATGAAAAATAGAAAAAACTCCAGGCCTTATGGTCAAACCACTGCATATTCTGTAATATAAGATATAAGCCACTGAAATTAAATGCATTTCTAATCAGGAGTGCCAAATATTATGACTGTTTATCTCCCAGTCCCTTACCAACAACTAACAGAAAAGAGAATGTGAATCAAGAATGTGGGAGAGAAGAAAACAAAAGAACATTGCTGTAACTCTCAGTTGGCAACTACTACTAGACACTTCTGCCAGGAGGAGCACTAAGCTTGTTGTCATGTGATACTTCTAAACAGACTGTGTAGGCCAGCTTCTAGGATGATCTTGAATGATTCACCCTTCCTGGTATCCATATCTTTGTGCAATTCCCTCCTCTTGGATATGAGATGGATCTATAACTTATTTATAACAAAAATCAAATGAAAAATATTGACTTCCAGAGTACTAGAACTCTAATCCTCTTGCTGTGAGGAAGTCAGTTGCCATATTGTGAGACACTTGACAAGCAGCTGAGGGTGACCTTTGTTCATAGTCAGTAATGAACTGAGGTCTCTAGTCTCATAGACCACAGGAATAAATTCTTGTGAAAAATCATATAAATGAACTTGAAAATTTCTCCTTCCCAGTGAAGCTTTGAGATGAACATTACCCCAGCAATTACCTTGAAGCCTGTCAGAGACCTTGAACCAAAGGACCTACTTTAAGTTAAAACTAGAATCCTTACCCTCAGAACTATGAGATAATAAATAGTGCTGTTTTTAAGTCACTAAAAAGGTAACTTTTTAAACATATGTACCAATAAATTGACTACCAGTTCTCATACTTGTGTATAACCCACATATAAAATTTTCCCTTTATATTTATAAAGGTGTAAACTCTAATTACAAATCTTCCATTTAGATATAAAGATTGCTTCTTTATCAACTGGCAGGACTCAATTTTAAGATTAAGGAAAAATATTGGCTGCTTATTACAATCATTCTTGATTGTTCACTCTCTCATAAGTTCTGCAGGTTTGAAGAAATTCATTGTCCAAGACTCAGATCACTTTGAACTTTCTATTGCATATATAATACTTGACATTTGGGAGGTGATGAATGAATATGGAAGAAAAGAAAAAAGAAAGAAAATGGGAAAACTAATACTGTATTCTATAGAAAGAAAGTTATAAACAGGATAATACATGAATGTTCAATCACAGTTAATATCTCACTTGGTGGCATGATCTTGCTGAAAAATAGAGAAAACCATTGAGGGTGAAGCCATTACCAATATCCTCTAAGTTCATTTTCCCATCAGCTAATAAAGATGAAGACTGACAAGTAGGAAATGATAGAAAGAAATGTATTCTTTGGTTAAAGAGTGGGAAGAGAGCTCGTGCTCTAAAAGCTTCCCTTACATCAGGTATATGTATATGATAAGTTAAATGTTTTTTTCCACAAAGGAAGGGGAGAGATGGGAAAGCATTAGGGTCTTTATTGCCCCTGAATTTCTTCTAAACAAGGGACAGTGTTTCAGGACAAGGGATCACTCCTACTTTGGTTCTAATTTGGTTTGGACCAGAGCTGTCAAGACACAGAGAGGTGGGGATTTAATCTTTCTTCTTGACCCTTGTCCCATCTTTGCCTCCATATTGCTAACTCCCAGTTCCAGCTGATTCCTGTGATTTCTCTCCCACACATTCTGGAGCTGAGATAGCCAGCCACATCATTTTCTAATCTATGGTTGTAAGTTCCATCATCTGTTGTTAAACTGTCACGTTTTCAGCTCTGGTGATTCAGCAGTTTTCTAAAAATAACTACAATAGAATCTTATGTTTTCCTTAGTTTAACCATTTTGAGGAATGACCAAGAACCAGAAGACAAAGTTAGAAAAATGCCCTGAGTTGTCTGGTGCTCTTGGCTGTCTGTGATTTATCTCTCATTTAATTTTGCTTAATACTTACTTGTTCATTCATGTCGGGTACTGTTCTTTGTGTGTTCCATTAGACATGTCATTAAGTTCTTTCAACAGGTCTGTGAGGTAGGCAGTCATAACCCTTGAAAACTGTTCATAATTAACTTCAAGTTTTGTTGATAGAGCTTCTGGCAGGAAAGCAGGTGTCTTTTCCAAGGTGTTGTGACAATCCTTTATCTCAACCTCCCTTCTGTCAGTCCTCTCTTCCTCAGAAAGCAATTTTTGAGCTAGGGTCCTTCAGTTCAGTGCTTCTTTTAATGATTGTTTAGTGAACTTTCTACTCTAGTTGCCTGTGTGCCTATGATCTCATTTTTGTCCCTTGGAATGAATAGAAGGAGTAGGATTTGGAAGATGGCATATTTTGGGAGCATCTAGGGCTGCTGTAGCAGTATGCTGTAGGTTTTGTGGTTTAAACAACAGAAATTACTTTTCTCACAGTTCTGGAAACTGGAGTCTCAGATTAAGGTACCATCATGGGTAATTGCTGGTGATATCACTCTGCTTGGCTGTTTTTTCACTGTGTCCTCACATGGCCTTTTCTCTTAGTGTACACACTCCTGTCATCTTTTCTTCTTCTTTTTTTTTTTTTTTTTTGGGTAAGGAACATAGCCAGTAATGAAGGCAGGCAGGCAACAGTCAGGAAGGAAGAAAGAGGAGGAGGAAGCATTTTTATTTATTTAATTGTTCCTCCTGACCCTGGGCTATGAACCTGGGTCCTTGAACTATATGTGAACTATGCCATGGGTTTAACAGCTTCTTAGAAGAAACTGGTCCTATTAGATTAAGGATCCACCCTTATTACCTCTTCTTACCTCAGTTACCTTCTGAGAGGTCCTATCTCCATATGTACTCATATTGAGGCCTCTGCCTTTGACAGATGAAACTTACAGGAATGTAATTCAGTCCAAATATGGAGAGTAAAGGTGTTATAATGAGCGAAAATAAAGGTAGTTCAATTGTAATAATTAGGTCAAAGGAAACTAGACAGGACATAGAGCAAAGTCTATTTACTAAAATATGAACAATTTGTAAAGTAATTTTGTGGTTTCTGAAGACTGATAGAAGTAGAAACTATTGAAAGTTGGAGATTAAATTTGTCTTTGTTCATGACAAGCCTTCACATATACATGCACACTTTCTAGTAGTTTATGTTTGCCTTCCATAGACACTTTTAATTTTACCTGGCTCCCAACTTGTAGAATCTTCCTTTTATCTGTTTTTATTGTAACTTTCATGATAGCTAATTTTATGTGTCAACTTGCCTGGGTTACAGGGGCCCCAGATAGTTGGTCAAACATTTTGGATGTTTCTATGAGTATATTTTAGATGAGATTCATGAAATTGAGTAAAGCAGATTGCTTTTTTAAAATTTAAAGTAGATGGGGATCATCTAACCTGCTAAAAATTGTATAGAGCAAAAATGCCAGCACCTTCAAGCAAGAGATAATTTCCCAACAGATAATCTTCAGACTTTATCAGTCCCATTGAGTCTTCTAAATTTTGAGCCAGCTGGTCAACACTGTATGCACATACATGCACACACATGCACACACACACAAGAACACACTTTGTTGTGATCTCTTCTTTTTTCAAAATTGATTTTATTGAAGGAATATTGCTTTATAGCTAACTAGGCTTAAGGTACATACGATAGCAAATTTACATCTGAATATAATACAGTAAATTTACCACTATTTCTTTTTTTCCTTCATGATGCAATTAACTCCCTCTACCACATTGGTTCCCCCACCCCCATTTCTTCCTGCACTCACTGTTTTGTTTTTTTTCTTTGACTAAAGTCTATTGTTGCTTGCTCTAGTTCATTTTTTAAAAATCTATTTTTGTTTAATTTATTCATCTAGTTGCTATCTGTATACTCCACATATGAGTAATATTCTTATGGCGTCTGTCTTTCTCCTTCTGACTTATCACCTTAAGCATAAGTCCCTCCAGGTCCAGCCATATTAGTGTAAATGGCAGGATTTCACATTTTTATAGCTGCATAGCATTCCATTGTATTCATGTATCACATCTTCATTATCCACTCATCTGTCAATGGGAAGTTATGTTGTTTTCAGCCCTTGGCTATTAAAAATAAAGCTGTAATGAACATGGGGACGCATATATCTCTACAAACAAGTGCTGTTATTTTTTTTTTTTTTGGTGGGGGGTGGTAAATACCCAGTAGAGGGATAACTAGATCACATGGGATTTCCATTTTCATTTGAGGAATCTTTATACTGCTTTCCAAATAACTGCACCATTTTGCATTCCCAACAACAGCATATCAGAGTTCCCTTTTCTCCACTTCCTCTCCAGCACATGTTGCTTCTGTTCTTTTGGGTGGTAGTCATTCTCACAGGCTGTATGAAAATGCTCATTGACAGATGAGTGGATAAAGAAGATGTGCTATGTGCACACAATGGAATATTATACAGCCATAAAAAGTACAACATGGATGGACCTGGAAGGAATTATGTTTAGGGAGTGAAGTCAGAAGGAAAAAGACAGAAATTATTTTAATACTCTGTAACATCTTAATCAAAGTACTATTGCCAAATTTAAATAAGTTGACATATATAAAAGAATTTGTGAGCCAGATTAGCCTTCTGTTGTACTTACAGAATATTTTAATATTTACTTTCTTTTCTTCCTTTCTTATTCCTGAATGGTGGCCAATGCATAGAAGATTATATAGGGTTGACAATTCCTGGGAAGAGTGAAATCTCTTAAGATTAATTTCAGTAGTATATTCAGTCAAGTCATAGAACTTGTAGGCTTGATCTTGCTTGTTGTCTTGACTCTCAGTTTCTCACTTCTTGGTACTATTTTAGATAGCAAGGGAGAGATTATACCCTATCTTGTGGCATAATGTTTTGTTTAAGAGTGAATATATTTAGTTTCCCAAACCATAATCTTTAAAGAAAATATCAATGAAGGGAAAATCCTATTCAATGAAGAATGACTTTCAAGATCTAAGTGAACAAAATTGAAGTGAAAAAGCAGGCAACAAGATCGATGTTTGGGAATAAAACGTCATATATAATTATATTCTAATTATATTAACTCTTCATGTCCATACATAAGGACGCTTGTAGTACTGAATATGTTGCTCTTGGTGTAGAACTTCTCATGAAAAAAAGAAACCTGTTTTGTCTACTGTTTTCTATGAGTAAGTTTGTCCTTTGAAACATCACCTTTCAAATCTGTGCTCCCACTTCAGCTTGAGGATAAATTAAAATAAAGTGAGGCAAAAACATCATGACAAAGTTCTTCAAAGGAAACAAATTGGACTCCCACAAAAATCATCTGAGAGACACTGGTGAATTCAGGGAAGGAGAGAACAATCTGCAGAAACACAGGAGTGCTTCTGACGGACAGCTCTGTCAAGACAATTACAGAAGAGAAAGACAAGCGCTCCCCTTTCAAGCAGTCCATAATCAAAACCTGATGAAAAGGCCGAACTTCTGCTTTCAATAGAGTGAGAAGTAGGAAGGTATATTTATGGTAGATTTATGACTTTTTTCTTCCCTAGCTCCTTTTATCTCAGCAAATGCCATCATTTCCATTTAGTAGCTCTAATAAAAAAATCAGAGAGAAATTCTTAGAGCTTCTTCCTTTATCACCCACAGCCAATACTCCTCCAACCCAATACTGGTAGGGATAAGAGTCTGATTTGTCCTGATGGGAAGTATTAAATCATCCTAGTGGCCTTTATGTTGTAGAAGGAGTCATCCCAGAGAGGACAAACCCAGCATAATATGGCTTGTTCAGCCTCTGCGGTGAAAAGATGCTTCCTATTTTCTATGTGATATATCTTCACCCATTCAATTAGATTTCAAGTGAATTTTAAAGTTAATATTTTAATATTGGTAATAACCAACACTGTTAGACACATATAAAATTCAGGGTGGAATCATTGTTGGAGACATCTCAATTCCCTTGTCTCCAAGGAAAGTCTTGGTATTTGAGTTTGAAAAATAGCTGTGATGATGAGAATTACCCTCTTTATCTCTCAATTGAAACACAGTAATCTTAATTTTGTCACTTGTACTCTGAAATGATGAGTAATGTGTCTGGACCCTGACACAAATCTCCTAAAGCTTATTCAAAGATAGCATGATGTCTCATGTATAAAAATCTGTTTGATTTCTTTCTATTATGTCATTGCCATGTACTTTGTAATGGCTGACTCCCATTTGTCCCCTCTCTGCAAAAACATAAAAATTCATTTCAGCAATGAAATTCAATTTGTCTTGAAAGTAATTCTGTAAAAAATAATAATCTGTGCAGCATTCTAATATTGTTCTACAATGTTATGCTGAGCTTGGGCAGTATTATCTAGCATTGTCCTAGTATTCTAAGAGGATAAATGGGAAATTAATGCTTCTGGTAAAACAACTATTAATGATAATGGAAAGTAATTAAAAGCCCAGAGTAGAACCTAGGGGAAATTTGCTCCAATCCAGAGCAATTCAAAGTGATTTTTTGGTGTAACTTTCTGTGATAGATGGTGTTATCAGGACACAATTATTGCTTCCTCCCCTGTCCTTCCTCAGTTTTTAGTGCTGATTTCTCTATTTGTCAACCTGAAATAAAACTGAACATGAGAGTATCAGTGGATAGCTTAATGCTTTAGTTCCTTTTTCCTCCATTTTACTTTCTTAGAATAACCAAGGTCCATTACCCCTTATAATACAAAATCTATTTCTTTGCTTTCTATGTATGGGCATGAGAGGTCTCAGTTGGGTAGGTTGCCTCTTGTTTTCTCTGTGAAAGTCTTCTTCCTTTTGGGACCAAAAAACTCCACTCACAGAGCCAAGATTTAGATTTTTGAAAATAGAAAGTATAATTTACCCAGTGGGTCACTGAGGATGATGATAGGTAAAGTCATTCCTTCCACATCTAAGTTAGTGGGCCTATATATTGTACCCACTGAGCAACACACCATGTATCAGTGATTTAAGGATTTTCAAGATGTCACCTCTAAGGTGATCTTTAAGAAGATATCCCATCATTCCATTAGATTAATGGCTTCTGTGACAGGACCAAAACATCTTGTGCCCATAGCTGCACCCCATTTAAAGGGGGTTCATTGGTCCAAAATAAGGCCACATGTCAGTATATCAGTCACTCAGTGAACCACCAGATAATCATGAGGGGTTTGCATGAAAAAATTACATTTTCTGCCATGGTATTGAACAATATCTACAGTGAACAAAGTTCTCTCCTTAATGTATGGTTAAATTTGAATGACAACAAATGATAACCTATCTCTCATCTCTGATTCTTTCTGCTCACAAAATAAACCTCCATCCCAAGGACAGAATACAGGGCACTTGCTGGTGAAGTAAGTGTCTAATGTGCATGCTAGCAGGGACAGCTAATTTTTTCTGCTTTCTAGTGGAGGAGGGAGAAGCATTTATTGCTGCTTCTCCTTCCAACTACATGATTCACCAGTCAGAAGGGTCAGTGGGGAATATAGGAATATAGGGTCCGTGTTCCTTCAACACCATCAGGTTGTAGCTACTGAATAGCAAAGCCATCAAATGTCTAGAGAGTCAGTGACCCTTTGCTACAGTGTCTCTGTCATTTTTTTTTATAGTGCAAATCTGTAACCTTATTTATTTTGTTCAGTGGTGTCTTTTTTGTTTTTTTGTTGGTTTGTTTTGCAATAAATTATTTTTTGCCAGTGAGGAGTTCAAAAGACCAAAGTGCACGTCTGATGAGAAATGAAGCACTAGATTTTCATTTTCCCAGAAAACTATGATGATTGTGGAACTAGTTCAAAATTTTTGTAGACATTTAATGATCCACAAGGAAGGACACAGTGATCACTGACTGCAGACTCTCCCCGATACGACAAAGTAACTCGCAATTGCCAAAGGTATAAAACATAATTTTTAATTTAGATCAGTTTAGTATTGTTCTAAATTTATTTTCCTTGTCCCTGACTTTGGGTTTTCTTAGATATGTTGTTAAAAAACATAACTATTAATATGTTTGTTTATTAGAAAAAAATTCCGTACAGTTAGATGTTATCTGATCTTTCAGTTAAGATCATCCTCATAATTCTTGAATTTTTGCATATTCAGTAAAGTTTTGAAAATTTTATTCCATCAAAGATAAC
This sequence comes from Solenodon paradoxus, assembly GCA_004363575.1. Classification (NCBI taxonomy): domain Eukaryota; kingdom Metazoa; phylum Chordata; class Mammalia; order Eulipotyphla; family Solenodontidae; genus Solenodon; species Solenodon paradoxus. The sequence goes on from RJWH01000974.1 coordinate 297,527, forward strand.
ACTTTTGATATTATTACAAATGCTACTGAAAATACAATGAAAATTATGTTTGTGGTGATAGTATGAATATAAATATTGATGAAATACAACATCATGCATATGCAGTGATCTTTAGTGAATTAAGAATGCTATGGCTCAATTGCAAATATAGAATTGGCAATGAACACATATAATCATAATTGCATCGAAATGAATTTAAATATTCTACTGTAATGGGCTAATGTTGTGTTCTTTCAAAATTGTTGAATGAACTAACCCCCAAATGTAATGATATTGGGAGGTGGAGCTCCTGGGAGGAGTCTGGTTCAAGAGGATGAATCCCTCATGACTAATGTTGGTGCCCTTATATAAGGGACCTGTGAGAATTATCTCACCTTCTTTCCATCATGTGAAGATACACATAGAAGATGGCAATTCTCAGCCCCAGAAGACCCTGGCTAGACCTGACTATGCTAGTGCCCTGGTCTTGTACTTCCAATATCCAGAATGAAGAGAAATGCATTTCTCTTGTTCGTAAGTCACCCAGTGGATGGTAGATTGTTGTTACGGCCCAAATGGACTAAGGAAGATACCAAATGAAATAGAAGCTCTGACATTTTAAATTTACCAAAAATTATATAATGCAGTTTTAGTAACTAGATTACAGCTTTGTTATGAGGACAAAGTGGGTCTTGAACAGGAAAAGAGGATTCTAGTATCATAGTGCAGAGTTTTGCAATTCACTGTTCAATATTAATTGACTTTTAGAAATGCTGAAACTTTTGAATGATTCCAAAGCAACCCAAGTGCCATAAGTGAATTTTCTCATATTTCTGTCAGCTTGATTTCCTTTTTACTTCTTTTAGCGTGAGTAACTCACTATAATAAGTATGAGTCTAAGATTTATTATTATTATTATAATGACTATTTTTTGTAAAACACATTTCCTAAAGTTCTCCAACTATCATCCCATATACTTATTCAAGGTCACATGGAACCACCTCTGATATTTATCATACCCAGTGATTTTGATGCATAATCCTTATAAAAATACAAGTATTATATAAATAAATAATTTCATATGCATGTGATACAAAATGGTAGACTTGATATCAATATAAGACTTATTGAAGCCTCATTGATTATTCACATTGCACGGATCAGATCATGTCGACTATCAGTGTAAACACTGGCTTGGGTTTGTGAATGATAATCACAAGAAAGTAGGGGAGACATTGAAGATTGACAAGAGCAGCAATGGGATGTTACGTTAAACTCAAAGGTCAGACCATCCATCCAATGATATGACACTAGGAGTGAATAGTTGTGCTTACCTCGGATCGGGTGATAGATCTTGAACCATGACAATAAAAGCAACAAACGAAGCCCTTTGACAGAAAAGCACTCCAAAGAGATTCAGATAGTTCCTCCTTGAAATGAAGATGACTGGATTTTCCCATAGGAGATTTTGATTCTGTGTTAAGAATAAATTTAAAAAACAACTCTAAGATACTGCAGTGATTGTAGGAAAAAAAGTATGAGAGGAAAGAGCAATCATAAGCTTGCCCTCTGATTAGTGGTCATGTACCACTTACTAGGTGTGTCTGAGTAGTTTGGAAATGGAAGTCATTTTTTTTTTTTTTGTGGTGGAAAGAACTCAGATACTGTTAGTGAGAGTCTTGTTGGGCTATTTCAGTTTCGTTTTCTACTTAAGCTGAATCTCTTTTCTCTATAGTTTCCTGCAATCATTTTCCAACACACACATATAGACATAATAGTTTTAACATTCACATTTGTGCACCTTGTTTTCCTCATTTCCTATTCAAAAACTATATCTACATTAGTTCATGTAGACTTATTCTCTTCTATTGGTGATATAGAATTTCCTTGAATAAACTTTAATCAGTTTTCTGTGGACAGACATTAGCATTGTTTCTAGTTTCTCACAGAAGCAGACATTTCAGGTAGTACACTGATCTCATGTACATTGTATGACATAGGTAGGACAAATTCCTAGGAATGGAATTACTGAGTTAGCAGAAAAGCCTGTTTTATGGTCTTTGTTTTGTCTGTTCCTTTGCTTTGTTTCTTTATATTTCATGTATGAGGGAGATCATCTGGTATTTCTCTTTCTCCTTCTGACTGATCTCACTAAGTATCAGTTCCTCTAGTTTCATCCATGTTGCTGCAAATGGCAGGTTTTCACCTTTTTAAGTGTTGTGTACTGTTTCACAGTATGTACATACCACATCTTCTTTATCCATTTATCTGATAAGTCATATGTTCTTAATGAGAAGACTGGAAACAATCTTCTGAATGAATCCCACCCTCAGGACAGGTCTTCCTTATTTCACGTCTTTACTCATTTCTGGGTAGAAAGAGGGGTGGACTTACATTCAGGTACCTGTTCTAATCTGTCATGCTAGTTTCCCTATAAGTTTATTTCCGTGCCTTTAGTTTTCTATTATTTCAGGCATATAACTCTATGCTACAGAGAACATGGACAAACTGAATTCGTTGCATTTCATGAGGAAAAACTATACCAAGCTGTTCCATGTTTATACAAAAAGGAGTCTAGAGAAATTGTCCTGAGGGAGGATTGCCTGAGATACACCAGTGTATTCTTTCATGTGTTCTGAAATATATACCTGAATCACAGAATAAGCAGACAACTGTGTCCAAGACCTTTGTTGGAAGAAAATTCTTTTAAACTCAATCTCATTTTACTGTACTATCCAGTTTATTTTGATATTGTAAGAAATAACCTTCTGAAACCTTAGCAGGGTTTATAGTAAGATGTCATATAATTCACCATACCCGTCATATCACAAAATTTCCTTTCCTTTCTCTTTTAATGAGAACCATAGGAGAAATTCTCATCACGCAGGTAGCAGTTAGCCATGAGAAAGGAATGGGGAAAAGGACGAAAAACAGGGAAAGAGAAAAAACATAGAAAGTGGACCCCGCCAATCAGCTTAAAGGTCAGGGAAACTACCAATCAGCAGTCCTAAAGAAAGAGAGACCAGAGTCAAATCTTGGAGACCAATTCTAACCAGCATGCAATACAGGTGCAGCAGGAGAAGGTTCAACTTTTGGTGAACTAAGCTCATTATATAAAACATTTGTGGTTTTGATCTCCTTTGGGCCATCAGGGCAAAATGCTCCTATGTGGAATTGAGTGTGTGAAACTTAGCCAGAGCCCCATAAAGGTTTCAAATTCCTAGAACTGGGATCAACTCTTCTGGGAATGACCCATCTTCTACTCTTGCTTTACCCCTCTTCCACTTTCAATTTCACCTTGCTGCTCAGCCCTCACTTTGCCCAGCCTCCACCCTTGTTTTCACTTTGCTGCTTTGCCAATAAAACTTTGGCTCCATATATCTGTCAGCTAGTGAAAGGGAATGTGGAGGAAGGTGAGAAACAAAGATATTGTACTTGTGTTCTTCCAAGAGATAGCTCTTAATGGGATTTCCTAAGATCAGAGAGGAGGAGAGCATTACATATAATTTATCCCTGTCATCTCACTTCTGAAATGGGAGGTAACAAGGGCTTATTTTTCTGTTCTTCTAGCAACCCATAAATTTTCATGAGTCCGATCCTGTTTGCCCTCCTTTCATTGGGAAGTCTGTCAGGTAGTAATTTGAGAGTTGCCCGTCTTCCAGGTGGAGATGGAGGGAGAAAAACCCCACTGCTTTTCAAAGGTCTTTAATTTTTTCTGAAGCTAACCATTGTCAAATCATACAACACTGAGTTCGCTTTTCTGTAGAGGTACTCTGGGGAGTGATTTGCTATTTAGCTAATTGAAATCACTCCATAGAGGGAATCCATCCCACCTTTTACCCTTATTATCACTTTGCTACTTAGCCAATAAAACTTATATTTGCTTTACTTCTCCTGAGTCCTGGTGAAACTGATGCGCCACAAGTGTCTTGGGGTAAATCTTCTCCCCAAGAACACAAGCACCTGCCAGGCAATAACAATCGGATTGCAATATCAAGTAAAGTTAATTTTCCCCTGAGCCACCAACTATTTTCAGTGCATGGATATGTGTAATCTTGTAACAGGTAAGTTTTCTATTTTTGTATTGCTTGCTAGAGAAGTTTAGAGCTAATCTGTGATTCCTACACTGCAGGTTTCACTTAGGAGAAACTCCAGGAGAATGAAGCTCCATCATTTCCTATTCAACAAAGTTTACTCATTATGAAGCTTGCTATTACGTGGGTCTTTTCAATAACTTTATTTAACTCCCTGACCTGCTCAGAAGCCACGAGACAAGAACAGCAGTATCACTAAAGATTTCAAGACTTTCTCTGAAAGAATCATATTTGCTTCAAATCCCAAATTTCTACCTTTTGAGCTCCCTTTTGGCTACTCTCTGCTTAAGATGGTTTATGATACCTTTTCAGGGTTCAACAAAACTGCTTACCTCAGCTTTAAGAAATGTTTTCAAGTTTTTTTAAATGAGGAATTGTTTGAGCTCATCAGCTAATCCTTATTCAGCACTGGCTTTAATAGGATCTAATTTTCTTCTGAGTACAAGTCATGTCATGCCTGTTAAAGTTATACAATCATGTTAATTTTTGCTTATTTCTAAGAGACAACATCTTTGTTATTATTTCTGATCGTTTTTTTAGCAATTCTGTTGTCCCTCAAATATATCCACATTCCTGAAGAATCATTTTACCTTACACAAACTCATGTTTTGTTCTTGTTTTTGCTTCAATGGTTATGTAGGTCATTATAATATGCTTTTTTACACTTTTATTAGCTTCATATTGTCTCTGCCCTTGTTGGTCAATATTCCTTATCCCTATGTTTAATGTTTGCAATCTTGTCAACTCTTAAGACAGCTTAAAATTTGCCTCTAAACTGTCTAGTAATTTGTGGGAATAAAGACAATCACATAATTCATATTTTTGGACCCATGACAAGTCACAATGTAATGGAATAACATTTTCCTAGGTATATGAAATCTTCATTATAATAAATGCTTGTCTAAATTTCCCACTCATAATTTTTAGAGATGTGAAAGGACTACAATTTACTGTGTTCTGAGATAGATGATAAGCAAGTGTAACACAATTTTATGTCCTTCATGAATAAGACAATTTTAAAGTAGAAAGAAACACAATTAAAATAGAAACTGTTTTGAAGGGAGTTATTTAATCTTGTCTGTTTCCATTGCAATGATGTCAGATTGAAAGTGTTCACAAGCATTTCATCTTTAAGCATGTACTATAGCTGATGCTAAGAAACTCTAGACAAATTAAAAGCAGATCTATAAACTAGTGAGAGTCAACAAGGATATATTCAGGTAGGATTTGCAAATTGAATTTGGTATTGAAAAACATATGAAAAAAGTGGAGAGCAGTCTCTAATCCCACTGTAGCTCTTGAAATTTCCATTCATATTGACACTCCTAAAAGCAGTCTTGTAGATAGACTTGAATGTTTATGACCCATTGTTATTTGCAGTTCCTAAAAGATTTTGATGACAAATAGACTTTACCAAGTGAGGAGAATAGGAAGATAATCAATACCTTCTGGTTTACATTGGTCACACATCACAAATCCAGGAGTTCCTATGTGGCATATCTGGCTGTAGAAGTAGCAGTCAATGAAATGATCACGTTCACAGAGTAGAAACATGCAAATATAAAGCACCGTGGCAGAGTCAACACCTCTACCCAAAGAATCATTTCCTCAAATGCTCAGGATACTGATTACTCCAGTCTTCATTTGCATGATGTAGAAAATATTTATTTTTGAAGTGACTAAAGCTCATGATTACACCTCTCTGATCACATCTGTCTTCCCTACTAGACTATTGTTTCCTTGATTCTAGTAGAGGATTCTTTGCTGCTCTTCTCAGCTTCACTCACTGTCTTGCTGCCTTCTCTGTACATCTGCCCTAGCTTCTGGATGTTAGCTACCCCTAACACCTTAGATTGTATTGGTATGCAGCAAGGAGAGCCTGAAATCCCTGGGGGAGTCCTTGGGAGAAGGCATTTTCAATGACCTGCAAAGAAGTATGAACGACCAGTTCCCTTGCTCTAAACTGGGATCAGTTCTGGAATTTAACGTATGCTCCTGAACTCTCAGGGTCACACTGGAGCTATTTCTGAAACTACATCCTTGCTCGATTTCCTTCATTTTCCTTCTCTGTTCTTTCTATCTTCTTACTGGTTTCTTCTAGGAGCTTCCTTAAGAACCACAGGCACAGGAATAATTTCAGGTTCTGCTTCTGATGCACATGTCAATGCTCAGCATTCTGTTGTCCGTGTTGGTTTTTCTAGGAATAGTAGGGTCTTAGCAAATGCTCATGAGATAAATGAATAAGGAATTCAGAATGTATTCAAACACCAAGTAAAAACTTGGAAAATACCCAACTGCCTGTCTTTACCATGGGTAACTTTGATATATTTACACCAAGTCCTGAACTGGATTAATCATGAGTAGCCTGATGTAGAGAAACACTGTTCTTGTTTTGTTCTGGGAGTTTGATCTTACTCATGAGCCACAGATATAAGAAAGATGCTGAAGATGACCTTTTTATGGTCAGGCAGTACTGGCTGCTCACTTGCTCACAGAGAAATTCCTTTCTGTTTTGACTGGTGAAGGTGAGCTGATGATACTTAATACAGGAAGGTACTGAGGAAGCTATTTCTGAAAAATGCTATTCTTAACTCTTCTATACAAGTGCAGTAAGGAGAGTGAAAGGCAAAGGGCTTATTCATGTCTTTCTTTGTCTGGGCTAGTCTTTTGCTTAATTATCTCTAAGGGATCCATAGTCCCTTTTGGTTGGACTTCCAAGTCCCTTCTCATGGTATTAAAGTTCCCAACAATGTGGATCTGTCAAACATCTCCAGTGTCGTTTTCCATCAAGTCTTCCTTTGTAGTTATCCTCTAGAATATCCAGTGCTTAATCGTTTCTCCTTATCTGATACTGGTTTTCATCTCCAGGTCTTTATACATGCTCTTTTCTCTTTCTGGAATGGACTCACCTAACAAAGCCTTAAACTCCATCTCAGTTACCATTTCTCTTACGCATTTGGGGTCTTTGTCTAGGTTCTCATGACACCCTGTGCAAACATGTACCACTGGGCTTGCATGTGTTAACAATCAGTGGCTGTTTGGGGTCTTTCCCCTACAGTTTGAGAGCTCCTTGATATTTTATCTTATTCCTCCTTGAATTTTTACCATCAAGGTCATGAACAGAGTCAATTTAATAAATGTTTATTGAATGCATCCTTAATCACATTGATATTTATCTCTAACAACATATAATTTTGCTAAATTCATCATAAATCAAGTTACACAATGTGACGGTTTCTATATTACATAGAATTGGGGAGGTAGTAGAGAAGAATAAGTGAAGAATAAGATTATGTGATCAAAAAGTGTTTACATTCTCCAATGATTTGAAAAAATATTGAAGTATACCAGAAGTCCCCATCCTTAGGCAAGATATGTTCAATATATCAACAGACTTTTTTTTCAGTTTCCTGTCTCAAAACTATAAGAACAGGAAAGAGATACAGATTAACCCATTTCCTGTTTGCCTCCAGTTAATTCAGTACTGATCAACATAGACATTTTCTGTTATATTAGGATTAGAGAACAGAACAGTTTTTATATTTTATTATCACATTGTAAACCAGTCGGATGTGCTTCAGCCTCAAAGAGTGGGTTTATGTAAACTCAAATGAAAACTGGCAGCAAGGTGAACTTTCGTCTGAAATGGGAATAGGTTTTGGCTGACATGGAGGCAGAGCCAACAAGAACAGAAGTAGAGTCTAGATGGCTGTCAGAACAGGGCTCATGCTGGACCAGAGGCTGACTGAGTCTATTAGGGGACGGCAAATACAAACTGGGCCATTGTGGGGGAGTTTATGAGTGCGAGGAAATGACGAGATTCAGAAGGAGACATAACAGCATGATAGAATATTTAATACAATATAAAGAGTTAGCATAGTCAAAATCTTGTCACTGGGCAACCATCCTAAAAGTCTGACAGACTTGAGTCCAAATTAAAGATATTGTCATAAAACTATGGTTTTGAATAGAAGCTTTTTCTACTGATTTGTGATGTAAAACATGACTTAAGCCTCACTTAGTGGCTGAGGTAACTTAGGCAGCTAAGATAAAAATGATGCAAGTGTGGACCCTGCTTTGAGACCTGGGGCAGGAGGTAGAAAAACCCCACAAACAATAAAACAGAAGATTTTGGTTAAGTCCTTGTGGTTCAGGTGACTGAAGCAGCTGATATGTGGAACACGTATCCAGGTTCAAGAGCCCAACAAACCAGGTTCAAGACCCGGGAGGAGAATGGGGCATGGAGCTAAAATAAATAAATGCATTAAAATGTTATTCTTTCTTTTCTTTCCCTCCCCTCTTTCCTCCCCTCCTTCCTTCAAAAATGAAAACAAAACTTATAGTCAAACTATATGTAGATTTTAAGAACTGGAATGGACAATAAGGTCACTTGTGGATAACAGAGCCAGGAAGCCTAGATCCTTGAGTTATCAGATGAAAGAGAGAGCACCAGGAAAGAAATAAATATATGTTCTATTAAATCAGTGAGCTGTCAGCTTAATTTGTGAACACAGCCAGTGTGTCCTCGCCTAACTAAAAAAGGCCACTGATTAAATCTCTACAGTATCTAGATTATATTCTATGGCCACAGTGCAGTCAAATTAGAAACCAATAGTGTAAATGTAGCTTTAAAATGCTAGGGGTGTATAGAATAATGAGCATACCGTGAAATAATTTTGGATTCCAAAGGAAATTATAACAATTTTAATACTGTTGTCTTTAAATATATTAATCTCAAAACTAGGAAGACTAGCCACCATAGATGGCTAGAAGTTAGAAGCACTTCTAAGATTCAGAACAATTTATCACCATGACTGAACCAGAAGTTTTGCCTCATATTATAATAAAATAAATGAGAGGAGTTGTAAGAGATCATTCTTTTAAATGATTTGATTCACAGCTTAGAAAAGGCAAGAAAATTAGACCTAAAAATATAAAAGTAGCATAAATAAGATGTATAATGAAATTCTTAAACTGGTGAATAAATAAAAATGTAAAATGCTAGCAATGAGGATATGTTACTTGATGGTTATTGGACTGGAAAAGATTAGAAAGTGGTAATAATGCCAAGTGTATCAGGCACACTGGTGTTCAGAAGACTAGTCAAAATGAGCACCTAGATGCCCTGTGACCCCCAATCCTACTCCTAGAGAAACACCTTTAGACTCTTTCCAAAACATATATAATGAGCTTTGTGACAGTGCTGTGCATAGAAAAGAGGAGCTACTTACCACAAGGGAGTGAAAATGAAGATATGGCAGATACATGCCATGAACTGCCACATGGCTGGTCAGAGCGATGGGGCACACAACTGAAAATAGTATGGGATTAAAAAAGAAAAAGGAAATAGATGAGAGCTATTCCCTTATAATACCATTGCAATTTAATTGTAATGTCGGTTAGACAAATCTCTATGTGTAATAGTTATTCTTTTACGAGGACACACATTTGGCCACATAATGATATAGAGGAGAGGGCTTATAAAGGGAGTGAGGAATTATAGTAATACGCAGGAAAAGGGGGAGTGATTTTTTTAGTGCCCTTTCTTTCCAATTAGAATGTGTATTGATATGGAAGGGCTATGGTGCCTTCCAATCAGTTTATTGTGTGATATTCAGGGGTTCACCTCACTTCTAAAGAGTTCATTCATTCATTCAGCGACTATTCATCAAGATTCTATTATTTGAAGTGGATCAAGGATCAAAAAACAATTAAAAAGATACATATTAGATAACACTAGCCCTATGCAAAGAATTCCTCCCAGGCCAAGAGGTGTGGAGATGGATTCTTGACATCTGTCCATCAAGGCTGAGGAGACACGTGATAGGACACCTGAATGATGAAAGAATTATTCACAAAAAGGTCAGGAAGAGAAGCTTCTCAGGCTCTGTTGGTGAGAAGCTCAGGGGAAGAGTAAGTAGTGCAGAGAGGAAGGTGAGGGATCAAAGTCTCACACGTTTTGTAGACCTGAGAAGGGGTGAGGAATAAATTCCAGGAAGCAAAAAGAGAATGGGATTATGTTTAGATTTATAATAATCATTACCAGCCTCAAACCTCAGAAAGACAGAAACTGATATTGTGCTAAGTCCTTAAGTAAAAACACCTTATGGACTAGAGAATTACTGCTGTTCTCTCTGTCATGGCTACTGCTAGAGGCAATGAGACTGGGAGGGATGATATTTGATTCATTAGTATTCTGGGTGTGTCTGTGAGAGCGTTTCTGGGTAACATTAACATTTGTAATAGCAAACTAAAGTAGATTTCCCTCCCTAATGTGGGTGGGCCTCATCCGGTCCACTGAAGGCAAAGGTGACTTGCCTCTCACTCTGTCTATTCTATTAGGACGCGAGTCTTTTCCTGCACTCATCCTGGAACTTAACACCATAAGCTTTCTTAGTTCTCAGGCCTTCATGCTATTTTTCTGAAATTTTGGCTGCAATGGTTTGCTTTCCTGCATCTGTTCTTTAAATTTAGACTGGAAATAAATTATTGACTCACCTGGGTCTCTAGCTAGCAAATGGCAGATTATGGGACTTCTCAGATTTCTAACCATGTGTACCAACTCTTTAAATTCTATTAGTCTACCTATCTATCTATCCATCTATATATCTATCATTTATCTCTATCATAATTTATCACTCTATTTGTCATTTATCTCTCTATTATATCTATCATCTAGCTATATCTCTCTCTATGGTCTATATATCTGTCTATCATATCTCTCTATTTTCTATATCTGTTGATCATATCTATCAATCTATCATCTATCTATCTATATTATGTCCTAGAGACCCCATTTTTCTGGAGAAGCTGGACTATTATAAACTTAAGAATTTTCTTAAAAGACTTATATTCCCCACAGTCTTCATAATGTGCTCCCTTGAAGAAGTCTTTTTGAGTTATCTCAAAGTCTAACAAATTATGGTCCAACTTTAGCATCTTATTTTTCATTGCTCTGCTGATGTTAATCTTGAGTAAATCACATAAATTCATGATATTACAGTCTCTTCATCGGTAAGCTATGTCTCACTTTATCTGTCTTGCCTCTCTTATTACAAAGTGTGTGTCCCCTTGATTTTTCAGGCATACCTCCTGTCATTTCCCTGTTTTCCCCTGGTGTTGATTCTAACATCTGGAGTTACAGTCAGAGGGGTTGAGGTATGGATTTTCTTAGAGCCACCTCCAATCTTACAGTCTATAGCTTCATAATTCAGATATGAATTTGGAAAATGATATATGTGCTCTTCTTACATTAGAAACTTTTATTGGTCCACATTTTTTTCAGATGGCTGTGAAAAAAATTGGAGAAATTTTTGCCCTTTGAATTTTCCTATTTGATTAGGTTAGAACAAGATTCTATGCTTTAAGAATTGTTTCCCCAATGAAATATTCTCTTTTCTATTGCCCTTGACATTTGTTGTTATCAGATCCCTTCTTTTTTTATGTGTATAAACTGCTATTTGATTTGACCTGGTTCTGAATCAAGAAATTGATTCAGAAGAGCCTCTGCCTTTGGAAATGGCATTGAATGTAAGTATTATGCTAACATATGCTGAAACTTAAAACTGCAAGTACAGGGGAGAAAATGATCTTGCAGATAATTCCCTCATTTGGAGGCTTGGAGAAATGAAACTTTATTCTAATAAAATGCAGTGTGTTTGCATCTGGGCTTAGGGTAAAATCAAGACACATTAGGAGAAAGTGACATTAAAGTGCCATATAACAGATGGATGGAAAAAAATGAACCTTTATTAACATGCTCCATTCCTGCTCTGCAGTCAGGCGAAGGAGAACCATTACCTGGAACAAATCAAGAAGACTTATGCTTGACTTGTTGCTTATTCCGAAGGGTGACCCCTATGTATTATCTTTAATTAGAAATGCACCTGCTCCTGGTCAATTGGTTACATTTTTCAAATCTTTTTCTTTTCTTTCTTTCTTTCTTTTATTTTTTGTGGGCTTGGGGAAGTGGGCAATTGAGGTGGTTTCATCCAAGGATTTGTTTCATTTAATTAAACTAAAAGAAAAGAGAAAAGCAAAGCAAGCCCCATGAAGCAAAGTCTTGACTAAATGGTGGAGATCTTTATAATGGGCAAGAATTAATTCCCAACTTGGGGACAGCTGAGTGGCTCCATCAAATATTAACCTCAAATAACCTTGGGTAACTTTGGCATCAATATTTAAAAGCAGGTCTATTGCAGACCTTGTTTCTAACCTCAAATTCTATTTCCTAACTATCAGCATTCCTGTCTACTCTTTAATTGGTCTCTTGAATTAATAAGTACTTATTTTTTAATGGGAAGAAAGAAGAAAAGAAAAGAAAGTAACTTACTGAATGTTCTTAATTCTTCCTTACAAACTAGGCTGAAAACTTAAGCCAATGGGGGCACCATGCCAACTCATTCGGGAAAGCTTGGAGTTTTACTGCAGATGGATTGCTAGGCTGCTTGCCTCACTGCCAAGGAATAAGTAGCTTCAGATAATTCATTTACCATGTCTGTTGCTTGTACCAATCACTTCCTTGCCTCTGGCTAATGTTAATTATATTAGCTTGGGAGATGGAGGTGGAGAGGGAGAGGGAAGTTCCCTCTGATGTCACTTAGACTCATCTAGAATCGGCACCATTGTTGCCCACAGATGTTTGCTTGGATTAAAATTCCAGCCTATGAATTTCGATCAAATTCCCTAAAGAAATTGTGAACAAAACTTAGTCATATAGCTGCAAGTAGGAATGGATTAAAAGAGTGCTGAGGACACTAGAATAACATTTTAAAGATGTAAATAAATCATATCTGTGACCTAATTTAACCAAGCCTGATGTGGAATTAAGACAGGTGAAAAGAGTTGAACTCAACTGGCTCTGTACCAAGTACCAGGTGATGTACCTGATTTTCATTTTAATTCTGTTTGTCAGCATTTCAAAGGAGGATCATGCCCCTATCTCCCTCTCTTTTAGATAAGGAAAGTGAGTCTCAGATCTTACAAAAAAAATTACCTAAATATTTTTCAGCTAGGCAAGGATAGAGTCCAGGTCAGAACCCACGCATGTTGAGCTTGAAGGCCCACATATGGATATCTTCTATGCGTGGGACCATATCATCTTTTCTAGATGACAAAATGAGACAATATTCCTGAAACTATATCTTTACCATAAAATTCTCAATTTTGAGATGTTGTCAGACCACTATTTCTAAATACAGAGGAAAGACCATGAACTTTGGAATAAGTGAATTTATTTCAACTACTCAGTATGAATGTGAGTACATGTAAGTCATTCTCATCATCTCTGAATCTTAGTATTCTCCTCGCTAAAATGGAAACAATGCATTTATATGCATGATATAGCTAATAATATTAGCAAAGACCATCTGGGAGCAAGGGTGGAGATCAGGAGGTGAGGTTGGGGGTGAGTACAGGGGCAAGAGCAAACATCAGGATGCAGGAGGGTAGGACCAGGAAGGTACCAGAATATAAGTGGTTTGAGGCAAGATGTACCTTATGCTGTGTACAGGGACATTGGGAGGAGAAAGCTCTTGTTTTCCACAATCTATATTCCAGGTGAGTTCAGTACAGCCAGTGCACAGGGGGCCAAACCAGCATGCTTTGCATGAGTATAGCTGTTAGCTCTCACCCATTGGGACAGCTGAACCATTTTAGGTTAGGGCTTAATTCATCTGAATCCAAGGTGGGCCAAAGTGAGGGTGGAGATATATATATATATATATCTTCTCTGACATAAGGATGCCGTAGTGTGTTATAAGACATGGGGGGATCAGGAAAGGAACACAGAGGTCAGAAACTGGGAGGGATACAGGGAGAAGTGAGGGAAAGAGGTCTTGCAAGCACTTGGCTCCTTTTCAGGGAGTCCTTTCAAGAGTGTCTCAGCAGAGTATGTTAGATGTTGGAATTGGAAATATATCTCCTGAGTAACCTCCAACCCAGATTTGCCTATCATAATGAAAATGTTTCTGGTGAAGGAATAATACTTATTATTATGCAAAGATGTTAGTAATTGAACTCTGAGACCTCTAAAGACTGCTTATAATCCTCTTATTTGATGAAGTAGGAGTCTTAATACTTGTAACTAATCCTGATTCAGAACACAAGAGTATTAGATTCAGATGTGTGAACAGGTTGCTTGAAAATATTTTAAGCAAAACCTTCAGGGGAACTTTGGTCAAGAGGCCACCTGGTTACCGATGGGAAAGGTTTCTTATATCTCTGGGTCATCTCATGGCTTTCGAGAATTACTTTGGATATTTTCTGAAATAAGCAACTTGAAGCAAAAGTCAGGTCTCGTTTATTTTTGTGTGCATCACAGAATCTATGAAGTGCTCCATCCATGTTGTTCCAGATAGGTGATGGCACAGTCTTGGCAATATTTACCTTTGTTTTCCTTTGAAGAGAAATGCAATCAGTTTCCAAATGAGCACACTGGTTGCAAAAAACAATTATGAAAGGGCTTAGAGTTGCCCTGTCCTCTAAATCTTTCTTTATGAATTAAACTCCAGATTCCTGTTTTTGAGCATTTTAAGAGACTTTTTCTTATCACCTGGCATTTCAGACCTTTTGTTCCTTTCTGTTTTCCCAACTCTGTTTGTTATGAGCTCCATGCTTCTGAGGAGAGGGAGGATTTGCAGCCTCAGAGCCGATGGAACACACACTGCAATTAAAAGCAAACACATTTCCACTTTAGTCACAGCCTGTGGGTGTTTTAAGAAGGGGAAAAATATATCTATTAAAAATATAAATGTCAAACTCCTTGGGGCTTTGATCTATACATTTCATGTAGAGCAAGTTCTTGGCCAACTTGGATCTTGAGGAGTTGATAAGGATGCTTTGCTCTTAAATTATGAAACAGACAGAGAATATCCTGCTGGGCCATGGGCAAGAGCAGCCAGGCTCTGGCTGGGCCTTGGCTTGGAAACTGAAGGGTACACAGGGGAGAATGAGCAAGACCTTCGGGCTTGTGACGACTGCCAGCTACCAAGGAGCGTACACTCAGGGCGATTTCTGCTCTGGTTCCCAAATTAATCTAGCCTCTGTCCACACAAGAGAGAACTTCTATTTGATTTTCCTCCTTTTGTCCCCTACCCCACCTTTAGCCCCTAACTCATCCTTCACAAGAGCACAGTTACTCATCAGATTGTTCAGAACTAGTGCGAGCAGTCATAAAAGGAGAGATACCGCCATGATTTGATAAACCAAGTCATGTGGAGAAACCCTAGAGAATGAGCACATATTCAGAGAGGCGAGAGGAGAACCAATACACCAAGCCTGGGCATCAGACGAGGCTGATCATATTTCCTTGAGACAAAAATGGGATATTGAGATGGCAAAAATGAGTTGGGTTTATGCCCATAAACTCAGACTGGTGACTGAGGGTTGAGGAGAAGGCAGAGCAATCTGAGCAGGAGCAGAGCAGCTAGACCAGCAACAAGTAAGTACCATGTGATGCCAAGCATAGTAATGATGTGTGGTCCAGCAGGACTTCATACAAATGGCTGGTGGAAAGAATTTTTTTACCTTAGGTAAAAACCAAATTTGGAATCTGTACAAGCCCCGCTCTAAATGTCCTGCCTAAAACACAGGCCACTTTAACCATCCCAATGCCAGAAATGTCCAATAACCCCCAAAGTGCCAGAAATAACTCCCACAGTGCCAGGCATAACCCCCTTAGTACTTACTTACCGCTCGACCACCCTGCAGTGTTCTGCTCCCTCTGAAGAAACAGGCATGTGGGTTGGCGAAAATTCTCTTCCCCAGACTTCTGTTTCCTCACAGAGGATGGGAACTGCAGTAGTGGCCTCAGCCCACTGCAGTCAGCACTGACAAGGGCTGTCTTTAACATGGGGTAAAAGGAGCAGCTGTTTTGGGGCCCCCTCAACAGACTGAACCTGGGGCAACTCAACTGTTCCTTTAGTCCTGCATCAGAAATGACCCTGGTTTGTTAAAAACGGGACAAAATTGACATATAAAATGATGGAGTAGTCAGGAAATACGAAAAAAAAAAATGGGTACTGCCCCGTTTGAAACAGTACGTATGGTCAAAGTCAGACACTATTTGAAAGGGGACCCTCCAGTCTTAACTATCTTAACATGAGATTTATTTAACATCCTTTTACTAGTGAGCAAGGTATTCTGTGGTCTGACTTTGCTTTCCATTTTGATTTCTTGGGCATGTTTTCATTGGACTAGATAAAGGTTTTAGTGTCTAACTTCCAGGTCAGGCAAGATCTGTCTTATAGGTGGAAACAAACTTCCAGCATAATCCCTTCAGTTCCTGGTCCATATGACAGGGGCTGGATAAGAGGACTCATGGTTTACCAAGATGATCTAACCATTGAGATGTGAGGACAGAGCTTCAAGGAATCCCATTTCAATGCTAAAGCCTAAGCTTTGTGTTCTAGACTTAATTGTATTCCCTCAAATTACTATATTGAGTTCTAGTCTCCTTGTACTTCAGAAGGTGAGTTTATCTAAATACAGGGCCACTGAAGAGGTAAGTAAGATAAAATGTCACAAAGAGGGAATCTAGTTCAATCTGATTTATGTCCTTACCAGAAGAGCAGATTAGAACACAGATAAACACCAGGAGGATTTTGTGAAGCCATCGAAATAAGGTGACCATTTGTAAACCAAGAAGAAGTAACTCTTAAAAGAAAGGAACCCTGTCAATAGCTTAATCACAGACTTCCGGTATCCAGAACTATGAGAAAATAGATTTCTGTTATTTTGAAGTCACCTAGTCTGTTGTACTTTGTTAGGACAATCCAGCAAATTTTGATTTTCTTTCTTTTTTTAAAGGCAAGGTGCAAGCAGGCATCGAAGTGAGTTGGCAGCAGGAAGGAAGAGAGAGGAGGAAGAAGTATTTTCTTTCATTTTTATTTAGTTCACATTGGTTGCTTCCCCCTGGATTCCAGGGGTATGTGGCATGCATTCCTTTGGAATTGATGGACCTAACCATTACTCTACCAGGGCATGCCCAAACTGATTTTCAGTCTGCATTTACCCTAGGAGTCCAGCAATAAATTGTAATTATTGAACACTTGCTCCTTTTTGAGTAGAGTTGGTATTTTGTTTGCCACTCTGAGCTTGAGCACATACTTCCGGGGTGGGGAAATCTGCAAGCAGGAATAATGATGGGATTGGGACTCGAAAGCTCTCCTCCAAACATGCCCATCACCAGTATTGAAAATGACACCAGATTGTGCAGAAATATCAGGTCAGCCCTGGAAACACATTACTGGCAAAGGAAGATGCCAAAGTAGACAGAAAATAGCCTATACTTGGGAGAGGATAAGTTACCTGTGAAATAGTTGGTAGATAACTCTGATGGATGATAGCTCTGGACAAAGGTCCATGTCTTTCCTCCACCTGGATGTTGTTGCCTTGTCTCTGCTTTCTTAGATTGTAATCTCTCAGGGGTGTTGTACCTTGACCATGAGCTTCTGCAATAATCTAGCCTGCCTCTCAAAGTACTTAGCTGAATGTAATTATATATTTAAACATTTTATCATGTTTTATTTTATCACAGCATATTATATTATCACACACTACAATGTGAAATAATCATAGGTTATTATTATCGGTTAATTCATTTTGTTATCTCCTGGAACTTAAGTCTTCAATGGATATTTACCACTTTAAACAGGAATTGTAGAAAGCATGCCTACACCAAGAACAGGTACACATTAATGGAGAGGAGCAACTCCAATGGACCTTTTATAGGGTCTAGAAGCCTCTTGGGAATCAGGTGTGATACATAGAATTGCTGGTCCTACAGAACACCTAGGGGAAATACTCTCCTAAATGATCTTGTGAATAAGAAAGCTTGTGTTTCGTCATCATCTGTGATCAAAAAGAGTGGACCAATCCAAATGGAAAACAATGGACCAATCTTTGGTTCCACAAAGAGTAATATGGTGATTAACTTGTGTGAGTTTGTTCCTCAAAAACTTGCCAACTGACTCATTACAGAAAATTTCCTGGTGTCTGGTATGCTGTTTACTTTTTTATAAAATGGCCAGATCCTCTCTAATCACAGAATGGAAGTGAGAATGAAATGAGAAACTGTGTTGATAGACTGATTAAGAAATGGAAAAATGAATGACCAAATCATATATAATTGTACTCAAAGCCATACCTGCTACAACCCGCCCAAGAAGCCAGCCTATTAGAAGTCAGATTCTAAGATGTCAGACTGCTGCCTGGCAACAATCCTGGAAGCCAAACAGATGCTCTTATAACTGTTGACTCCAATAGTCTAGACTTACTTAATAACTGACAGTTTCTCTACTTTTTATTCTCACTTTGAATGCAGAATAAACTAGAAAAACTAAACAAGCACTCAACCAATTTCAGAGGATGGCCCATTTCTGGTATTCTGCCCACAAGTTTCCTATACTTGCAAGCTCCCATCAGGATGGACCCGACCCTTCTTTTTTCCACTGCAAGACTTTTCCACAACTCTGCCTGCCACTGAGTCCCTTCCAGAATGCAAGTGTTGTCAGCTCAAACTGTATGCACTCTGAATAACCTCTCTTGTTCTATCTGGGGAGTCTTCATTTCCATCATGAAGGAGCACACAGGGAGGGGACTGGCACACAGTAGGGGCTCAGGTCTTGAGGATGTTTATGGGGCTCCTTTGGCCATCTGTTTACCTTTCGCATGAAAAGCCACAGACCTCTTTGCCTTTGTCTTTTCCCCATGTTTTCTGAGGTTACAGAGAATTTTTTTCTCTTCCAGTCTTTATTGAGGAGATGCCAGAGGCAGGAGAGAAGATGGGATATAGACTTGGAGGAATTTTGGGATCTTAGAAACTTCCCAGAAAATTGTTTCAGATGACTTTCTTTGCATATGGATTGCAAGACTATTGGAAAATGATGTACTTTTCCTTCTTGTTATATAAATATATATATGTATATAGATATATACACATGCATATGTATATGTATGCAAGTTCAGTTTTAGATTGGATCTTCCTATAGGATTTATGAATTTATATGTATATATTCATAAATCCTGTAGGAAGATCCAATCTGAAACTGAATTTATCTGATTATAATTTGCTTCAGTTTGGTTTATAAGGAAGTGGGATAAATTAATATTTGCTAACACTTCATGTGTGTTGTCTCAAAATTTTATAAGCTTTATTTTATCCCCAACGATAATTACTTTTACATTAAAGTGTTAAAGTACAAACAAAGGACCATTGCTTTGTTTTTTAAAAATTAATTTTTCTGCCTTATGTAACATTTTCTTGGAAGTTTCAAAAGTGTTTTATTTATTTGGGAAACTTCCCTAGAAATTCCATGGGAATGGAAAACTAATAGATGGCTTATTTTTTCTCTGAGAGCTGAAAAATTATAAAATTTCTTATTGAATTATTCTGAATATTGTTGTTCAAAGAAAAATAATTTAAACACCTATGCCAGAACCCTAAGAGTAATAATGAAGCTGACACACCTGAAGACTGGAGAACTTCCTTTGAATTGTTGCCTTAGAGTCTCTACTATAAGAGAGGTATGTCGTTGGTGAGAAGCTGGACTGTGATCATTGTCTATGTCTCCCCTGTCTGTCTCCTCCCCTCCTCTTTCTCTCTACTCTCCACCCTTCCCATCCTCTTCTCTCATTTCCTCTTTTGACAAATTGCAGCGAGTGGGAAATGTGTGAGTAATGTTATATGCCTCCCCCAGGCCACTGAGATTCATTTACAAAGTTGAGAGAAGAAACTAGGGAAATATTTGTTGGAATCTATAGGAAAGGATGGTTATTGCTAAAGGGGCTTCGCTTTACAATTCATAGAACAAGTCTAATGACAACCCTCCATCAACCCCATGAGATCATCTGAATGTGAAAACCAGAAGCAACAGAACTCTGGTTGTAACATACTACCTCTAGTCACTGTTTCTTGTCTCTGAAAAATCAAAGGTGAGCCAAACTCTGGCAGGACCCACACACTCACCTGGGATGTAGTGGACCAAGAACTTCATCACACCAACCAGCCTGCAGGAGGAGAATGGAATTGGTTCTGCTGAGCCTGTTGCTTAATATGCAAAGTAATTCCCCTATGAGCACTGCCCACCTGGCTTAAGAAGGGTTTTTAGCCCTTCTGGTCCCCATTCTTCAGTGTAGGCCAGTTTGCAAAAATTAGGAATTTGATCTTAGGTCATTTCTCCTTGCTTTGGTGAATAACAAGTTTAATCTTCTAAGGTATCACTATATTTTTCTGACAATTCTCTTGGAAGCTGACTGGGCTAAAACAAGTGTGAGTTAGTGACAACTAAAACATTTGACCTACAAGGATGACAAATGATGAGTCACTGAATTATGCCTGACAGCAAAGTTGATTTCACATTTAGCATTCAGATTTTGCTAAGTCTTCAATTTCTACAGGCATAATGAGAGTGTGAAGCTAAAAAAAAACAACAACAAAAAAGTTGTGAATAAAAATAAATTGGAATCGCCCCACAGCCCAAGAGTTCCAGAGCAGAAATAAGCTATTTAGCTCTCGGAAATATTCTGTCATCATGCCTGTCTCTCTTGGCCTGTGAGTTATTTAAGGTCGCAGACTCTGTGATTATCTTTGTTTTCTCAGTGACTAGTGCTTTGATATGAACTCTCTCATTAGGTTCTCATGAAATAATTGTCCATTTGGAATGAGGCCATCGCCCACTTTATTTGGAACAGTTTATGATGGAAATGATTGCTAAATTTTCTATTTCTACATTATTCTGTATATGAGAATATAAATGCATTATATAGCTCACGTGTATATATATAAGTAGGACTTATGTAAATGTTGGACTTTTGCTTCCCTCTGCACACTCTCTGAGTGATACAATTATTCACAATCCTTACAAGAGCTTAAACACAGGCGAGATCTAGGTTAAGTTCTGGGTAAATGAAAAAAATTAATCTAGGGTGAGGCAAAGTTTACATTTGGCAATGTATTTGTAAACACTGTTGAAATGGAAGCCTCAAATCTTTTCTGGAAAATATCTAGGAATCCTGGGTTGGGTTCTTGAAGAAGCAGACACAGAGATGGACTTACAAGTGAAAAAGGTATATTGCTATGAGAGAAAAAGAGGAGGGAGCAGAAACTGAGAGGAGCGATCATGCTCTACCCACATTTGACATTGTCCCTCACAGCCCAAGAGGGAGCCTGGAACAGAGATTTTCTATTAGAGGGTCCTAAATTTGACAAACATGGGTGAGCCCTTACACTAAAGTTCTGCTCAGTCACAGCTAATGATATCCTGTAAAATAATGTAGTATTGGCTGTCATACCTCAGCTCAGTCATTGTCTGGGAATAGCTCTGAAGAGAGTGTGAACTTAATTGAAGTGGACACAGAGAGGCTAATAGCTGGAGGCATTTGGACGCAAGTTCATTCTTGATGGGGGAACTGAGTGGTCCTTATTTATGTCTGTGGCAATCTATTCCTTGAACACACACATAAACACACACATATACTTCTCACTACATATATGAAAAGCGACTCCTCAAAGTCTCAAAAAGGAGTCCCTTTTAAAATAAGAAAAAATTGTAGTGAAAACATTTCCTGAGATTTGCCTTCTTAGCAAATTTTTATGTGTACGGTACAGTATTGTTAATGATATTGTTAACTAGGAATGATGTTTTATAGCAGATCTCTTTCCATCTTGCCTAACTGAACCTTCATGCCTATTGATTAATAACTACCCACTCTCCCTCTTCCTCACGCACCACTCCACCGTTGATTTGATAAAGGTGTTTGTCTATCTGTGGGGAGCATTGCAGAGATGAGCTAAATGGTTTCTTGCTATAGGTGGTTTGGGATGAGAACTGGTATTTGCTGTCTGGCTCTTTCTTCCACTCCATACTCTGCACTCCTCTCACTCTTGGCAATCACCTCAGCTGGTCTTGGTGGCTTACCTGCATACAACCCAAACATACATTTCTCAGGGGGTCTTAGATCTTCATAACCATTCACTTCTTGGGCCAGGTTTCTTCCACTTGTCCAATCAGTTGCCATGTAACAAGGGAGTACCAGACAGTGACATATGGATCTTCCAAGATCAAGGCCAGGTTCTTCTCCCTGTGGGAGGAAACAGTAGCCCAACATCCTCCTACTGATCAGGGTTGATTACCTGTGACGAGGAAAGGACTACTTTTTGTCTAATGAGCCCTGGACACAAGGAACCTAAAGGACACAGAGCAAGTGGTAGTTTTGGGGAGAATCTGGTCCCTGTGGAGAGAGGATGTCTAAAACTGTGGGTCCCAGAGCTATGGATGCAGGTGTCTGACGTTCCCAGGGCTGATGCAGATGATGACATGTGGAACTGTTTCTCTTCCACTTCTTGGTTCCTAGATCCCTGTGTTCTCCTTGTTGCTGACACAGATCCATATCACAGGCCTCTGATTCAAGGTGTGCACTGAAAACATCAGGACAGTATCTTGTCCTCACAGAGCATTTGCTTTCAGAAGGTGCAATTCCAGCAGTATCTGGGCGATGCCACCCGTAGTGCCCATGGTCCTGGACTAGCCCAGTGTCTCCTTTGCTGTAGAGAGGAGAAACAGCCTGGACAGATGTCCGGCTGCGTGGGCGTTTTTGTTCATGAATCAGCATTTCATGATTTCAGTAGTATTGAAAATAATAATGAAATATATATATATATATATGTATACATATACATACATATGGTCCAACTTCCTCATTGAATTTTAATATTAGATACAACTTGCTGAATACCTGCTATCAATCATGTTCTGAGCAGAGACATCATTTCTTATTCTCACAATGAAAGACTTAGCATGAAGTTATTAAGAACAAGAATATTACAAGTCAGAAAGAAAAAGAGAAGTGCAGGATGGTTTCCCTCATATATACAATATAAATAAACAGACAGATAAGCCCTAACAAAATTCACGGGATGAAAGACTGTGTGACCTGGGGGGTGGGAAGAGGAGGGAAAAAAGGAGGGACAAGATGGTAGTAAAGGCACTAGAACTCAGGTGGTGGGTGAGTGTGAAATACTCACAAACTAAGATGTAATTTCAATATCTTAAAATAAATATAGCTATAATAAGATTTTTATCAAAAAAGACTAAGAGTATTAGGATTAGAAGGACTTAAATCATGAATCTTCCTCCTATTCATGGTTTTACTTTGGGAAAGGTACCTAACCACTCTGAGCTGTTTTTTCTCATGAGGTTTCATTTCTCATGTACCCAGGATTTGACTCACCTATTAGTCTGGGCAGAGACTTGGGTTGCTCCCAGATTTGACTCTGACAAGCATTGTCATCATGGGAATACCCACTAACTTTTACTGCATCAACATCAAGTTCATTCATCTCTAAGGTCCCTTTCAGCTTCAAGATTTTATGACTTTTTGATAAGTAATCTCTTAAGTCTCTCAATTAGGATAAAAGATTTTATCTTTAAAATTGCGTTTTGTTTATCAGACTCACCTTTCTGATTTTCAACTTGTATTCAAAATGTGTCGGAAGCACATCTCTGGTACAAATGGACTCTGAAATAGCTGATGACCAGGAAACTTGCTTTTTCTCACCAGTTATAAATTCCTCCTACGTGCCAGGAAACAGACAGTGTAGGACTCAAGTTTCAGGAAGACAAGGGCAAATTCTATACTCATAACTGAGGCTGAAGTCCTTAGCCAGGAGATGGACTTTGTCCTAAAATTAAAGAGACGCTAATTCAGACTAATGGTGTGCCTGACTTATCCATCTTGGTAGACTTGCTCAATTCCCTGCAGATGTTTCTTGTTTCAGCTTCCAGAAACATTGCTGGTGATTTATTTGCTGAAATGCATGATCACTCACTTGTTTTCCTGCTGATGAATGATTTATTACAATCCATTATGCACAGGAGACGGAGTTGTTTGACTTTCACATGATTATTGTTTTTATTTGCTGTTAGCAGGTACACAGCAGACAACTTAGGAACAGATCTCAATATCAGTGAATGTGTGGTTGTATGTCTGGGTTTCTGCAAAGTCAAAGGATTCAGGTTTTCTACTCAGAAGGTTATAGTTTGTTGAGTCCCTTTCTGAGCCTTCTTGCAGAAACTGGCCATAGAGGTTGAATATGGAGATTGTATATCCTAATTGCTGGGCTCATCCTTGACACTTTCACTTTGTAACTGAAAAATCACAGTAACAAATATTTATATAGGGCTTTCTTTGTGCCAAATGCACATCTAAACTCATTAGCTAACAATGCACATGTGAGCTTCCTGAGGCAGGGAATACTATCATTTTCATTTAGTGGATAGAAACAACAGATCCGTAGAGTTGGAGTATTATATAGCCAATAAATAAATAAATAAATAAATAAATAAATGAACCCAGGAATTCTGACACATAATTCCAGGCTTAACCATTCCTCTAAGATCAATACAATATTGGGGTGGAAGCATCTTAGATTTCTACTCCCCTTGATTTACCTTACTTTTCTCTCTTGATATGGATTTTTGCAATGAGTTGGTTTGTGTAAGTACTAGTCTTTCAGAGTCCGTGGTTACATGGAAAGCTTGTTACACACACTACTCTGCCAGTTACTATTATGTGTACAAGAGGGCATGTCCTTCCTGCTCTTTGGTCAAACAAGTAGCCTTCAAATTGAGTGTATTTGTTTTTATAGAGCTGCATAACAAATTATCAAACACTTAACAGCTTAACACTACACATATTTATTACTTCACCGTTCCTATGGGTCAGGAGTCTGGGAACAATTGAGGATCCTCTGCCCCCTGGGTCTCATCAACCTGCAATCAAGATGTCAGCCTAGTCTGTGTTTCATCTGGAAGTTTGCTGGGGTACAATCTGCTTCCAAGCTCACTCAGCTTGGTGGCAGAATTTATTTCCCTGAGACCTTTTGACTGAAGACCCTTATTTTCACTGACGACTGGAGGTCACCCTCTTCTCTGAGAAGGTATCCAGAGTTCTCTGCTACACAGCAACTCATAGCATGTTCATCTGCTTCTCCAAGGTCAGAAGTCTCTCTCAAACCCCAATCTTCTAGGCAGTCTTAAGTAACAAAAGTAAATTGCAAAAGTGCCGTCTCTCATCCTTTTGTGATCCATTGATTATAAGCAAGACATAGGTATCGATTATAAGCTCACAGTCAGGGTACACAATATACAGACGCATTTCTCATTGCGAGTTGTGTCTGAGTGCATCTCCTCCGCTCATTTCCACCGAACAGCCAGTTCTTTCCCTAATGGCTAGGCTACCTGACAATTCAAATTGTAATCAGATTGCTCTTTGGTGAATAATCATGAAATCCAAGAAATGACAGAGATGATGATAATGGCCAGTGTGTTTAAGCTGTGCATTTTAAAGCATTTCAAAGCCTCTGTATGCCTCCCACAGTTACCTATTGTCAAATGCTCTCTCCTAGATGTCCTTTCATTTGAATGAGACATACCTAGCTCTTATTTTGCTCATTTGTGTTAGAATCCCAGTTATGTTATTTAGTAGATGTTCCATCTTACACTCTTGTCTTAAATGCCCTACAGCGTTGCTTGGTAAAAAGTGAGAAACCTATCACCTATCTCACTGAATAGTTGGGAGACGGTGCTCTGCCCACCATGCCATAAGGTGCTTAATCAGTGTCAATTCCCCTTTTCACTCTCCACTTCTTATCTGTGTGCTGAAAATCCCTTCTTTGTTGGCTCACTTGTTAGTTCAAAAGAGAATTTTTCACTTGGCGAGGTTGTTTGCCCAGAATAATCACACTTAATTATGTTCTACCAGTGTCCATATGAGACTCCCTGGGCCTCCCAGGGAACCTGACTATTAATCATGAATTTCTTCTAGAGATGGCTCATCCTTGTCAATGTCTTGAGTTTGATTCCCCAAAGAGTGACCTCAATACTTGAAAGAGTGACGTAGCCATTGTCCGTCTGTATAGGATATACTCATTTTAATGTTCTATGTGTGTATGTACTTAATGCATTTTGTGGAGGCTTCTGCTGTGCTCCTCACACATTCACAAGAAGGCATACATAAACAAAGTTACTTGTTCTACCATTTTCCCTCCTGGAAACATTTGATTATTTTGTGTATTGGTTCTTTCATGCTAAAATAGCTTCCCTTATTTAATCCTGAATTTCTTAGCACCTCCTGCATTACTCTGAGAGCTGTCCATATCTGGAATATGCAGAAATCAGGGAAAATTCCCTATGTGTTCTTTTCAGGGAACAACCTACATCTGGGAAAAAAAAATGATGCAATTCCAGACGATCTGAAGTTAAAACAGCATTGTGTATGAAGCATTTTTAGCTCATCCCCAAATAATTTTTATTAGGACAGGCCTGAGTAAAAGATCTGTACAGGCTCTGGAAGCAGACATGGGATCTTTGGGGAATGGAATTTCAGGGAACTAGAGCCCAGACTGTATGTCATCTAGAAAGGAGTATGCAGGCAGGGAACCCACATACCCAGGAAAGGAACTCTCATTCCCTTAAAGTCGTTTACTTGCAATGTTCATTTTCTTGAAAGGTTTTTGTATCCTTTGAAGTTTATGGATGGCCTGAGGCAGGAGCACAATCAATTTCACAGCATCAGTGCTGATGATTTGCTAGTAAACTCATTCATCTGTGTGACTCAAGACCTCCAAATCAAGGAGAAAGGAGGTTTCCTCTGTCCATATTTTCCCAGGGTTGAGGTCTTGCTTTCCTGGCACTCCATCCCTGTTGTTAGTATCAAGCATTTATTTTCCCTCCTGAGTTTGAGCACCATACTTCTTACGTGTGGGGCTTCTGATTAAAATCTCCTGACCTCTGACCCTGTTGATGTTTCCCTATTCTATTTTTGTCCCTTTATTGAATGGGTGCAATACTGAAGCTGATATAGTTTGCACAGCACTTGACGCAGCATCAAATGTTCAGTCCTACTGACGAATATTTCAGGGAGTTGCACTTCCCAGGTCAAATAGATTCCTTTCTTTTGAGCACGATGTGTGTTACACCTTTTCTATTTTAAACAATCAAAAACATTTGTTTTGCTTAATCACTTAATAATTATTCCACCGTTTCCTCCAACACTTCTGTGAATTGTAAAATTATGTTCTTGAATCAGATGCCTGTTCTCTCAGGAATATTTAAAATCACCCATTTTCATGGCACAGTCATCAAGTTGTGTTCTTAAAATTGTTAAAATTGACTGCGCAGTTCATTTTGGAGAAGTTCATTTTAAGTTCTCTTAGAATGGTCAAATCGGTGATAATGAACTTGAAATGGATCGACACATCCCACGTATTCATGACGACTTCCAATCCATTGAGTTATTTCTTCTTGAAGGCTCCATGCTGTCTCAGCTCTGAACTCTGAACATGTACCGCTCCCCCTTGTAAGCATCCTCTTTCTGACTCAGTCTGCCTCTTTCACTTGATGAAACCCCTGCATTGTTGTTTAGATTTCACTCCATCTGTCACTTCCCCTACCCAACGTAAGAGTGACTCCCATGCTCCTCCCAGCCCTCCATGTATTCCAGGGTTTCCTGTCCTCAGAGTCATAGAACTGATAGCTGACTTTGTGAATGTCTGCGTCTTTCCTTCCGCCACACAGAGACAGTGACTTATTTGCCATGTTACCTCCATTCTCTCATAGAGTTTTATTGAATGAATGAATGTATGCATCCCTATTGTACAGATGAGGACACTGCGCTTCCCATCTTCACGTAAGAAGTAGAGAACGGGTATACTTTCTTATCTAATGGTCTAGAGTTAGATTTTCCATGGAAGCATGTTATTCAGGTTTTATTTATTTTGGGTGGTGACCTATGTTGTATCTTTGGGTCCCTCTCACATGCACGTGCTACAGTGTCCCCAGTGAGGTGATATGTGGGAGGTGGGGCCTTTGGGAAGTGGTGAGGTCATGAGAGAAGAGCTTTTATGAATGGCGTTAGTGTTCCTATGAAAGAGACCACAGAGAGTTCTCTCAGCTTTTCTGTGTGAGGACAAAGAGAGAAGATTGTCATCTATGAACCAAGAAGTGGTCGTGTAGGAACTGACTCCGTCAGCAGCTTGATCTTGAACATTCAGCATCCAGATGGTAGGAAATAAGTTTCTCTTGCTTACAAACCAATCAGATTATGGTATTTGGCTCTAGCAACCTAAATAGTATATTATTGTTGCATGTTAAGCATCATGTAATTTGGTGTCTTAAAACAACTATGGACGTCTGTGTTGTTATTTCTTTTGTTTATGCTATTTCACACTTTATAGGATATTGAATTCATGCCGCTGTATGTGTTTATCTTAGGAACTAAGAAGAGTTGGGCCCAGTTAGTACTTGGAGACAATCATTCATTTGCTGACAATTGTAGGTTAAGCAGTTGAGGGGACTACACTGTTGAACTCATGTTTGCTCTACAAGGCACCAGCTGTGGCAGCTAAAGCTGGACGATCCATTTTCAAAGTGCTGTCTCATCTGGTGCTTGGTGTGCTAGTTCTCCTTGGTGCTTCTCTCGCTCCATGTGCTGTCTCATCTTCCAGGTCTTCTCCACATGACTTGGGCTTATGAAACACAGTAGTATCTCTTCTCTCATTGAGGCTAGCTCTCAACTACAGGAAGACCTATCGGTTAAAAACTATACTCAGACCTAGCACAGTATCCTTTCTGCAGTCATGGGCTCATTCAGATTTAAGGGGTTAAAGAAATAAAGTCTATCTTTAGATAGGGGTATGGCAAAACCATCTTGCAAAAGAACATGTGGGATAGGAATGATTTTTGTATTCAGTTTGGAAAGTATAACCTGCCACAAACCATGGAGGAACAGCTGAATGTATGAAGAACACGATTCCCTGCTTACTAAATTTTCTTCACACACCTATGAGAATGCATGGACACAAATGACCAAAGTGTGCTTTACTTCCTGGTTTCAAGGTGCTGCCATTGAGCAGCAAGACAAATATGTCGTCAGTCAGTTTGTGCTATGGAAGAAAGTTCTTTAAAAATTGATGGCTTGAAACCAGCAAATGCTTCTTTGTCTCAGGATTCTATGAGCCAATGACTTTCTCAGGCTCTGTGGGGTCCTTCTAGCTCACTTGGGGTCAGATTTGGTCAGGAGGGTGGCTTTATGGAACTGACCGTGTGTCCTCAATTTTGTCAGAGTTGGCTAGCCTGGATGGAATCTGGACTCTTCCCTCTGTGATCCCTCAACAACCTGCAGGATGTCCTTACCTGGGTCCTAGAAGAAATAAAAGCACAAGAGAACAAGAGAATCTTGCAGGCCTGTTGAGGTCTAGACTGGGAACTGACACAAAGTCACTTCTTCTCCTTTCTATGGGGCAGAGAAAATCACAGGGCTAGCCCACACTCAGGAGATCAAGGAAAGGACTGGGACTTTTAATGGAGAAGGCGCAAAGTCACACTGCAAAAGACAGGAAAAGAGAATAATCATAATTTATAACTACTATGCAATGATCTGTTAAGTACCATGCAGGGTCAATGCAGTGGGTTAAGAGTGGTGGTCTTTGGGTGCTGAGGAAGGAGACTCTATGAACCTGGGGCATCCAGAACAGGTGAGGGGTGGCAAGCAGGGTAAAAAGGAGATCATATAAAGTCTCACCTGGGTGTGGGTTCTGCAAACAGGTAGTTTTCTGAGACTGCATAGAGAACAGAAGGGAATGACGGTTCCTTTATCAAAGTGGTCCTGCTTGGAAGGGTACCAAGTATCCGAGTATTTATCCTTTGCTCTTGGTTAGGGGGACCAGGAGGAGACCTCAGGCAGCTGCGCTAGCCCCCTGATAGTCCTCTGAGAAGACCCAACCCGACCGAGGTCCTGGAGGTCAGTCCTCACTATGTTTTTCCTCCATAGAAGTGAAGACGGGATAAAATTGTGTTTCTCTCATGAGTCAGTCTGAGAGGGCTGCTACAGCAAAGGACAGTAGACTGCGTTCCTTAAACAATAGAAATTAATATTTCATAGTTCTGGAGGCTATCAGAGCACAATCAAGCTCTCAGCAGGCTTGGTTTCTTCAACGCCCCTCTCCTTGGTATGTTGACGGTCACTTTCTTGCTGTGTCGTCCTGTGGTCTTTCCTCTGTATGTGTCTGTGTCCTAATATCTTCTTATAAGACACCAGTCAGACTGATTTAGGAACCATTCTCAATATGTCATTTTAAATTAATTACCTCCTATCTCAAAATACAGTTGTATGCTGAGGTACTAGGGGTTAGGGCTTCAGCAAATGAATTTGTCCCAGAAGACATGAGCACTAACTATCAATGTTGAGTATGGAGACTCAGATTTCTCTCTGGGGGACATGTAGCCTTTGACTTTTCAATGAAAAGTGCTTCCCTTCTGCTTCCTAGATGGCTGTTGTTACAAAAAATGATTCTTGTAACTAGTCGTATCCCTCACCATGTATTCTGCATGTCTCCTTCCTTGAGGATACGTCCAAAGTCAATAAGAAGACGGTAGAAAGTCCTACAGAGCCCAGAGGTCACAAAGGATCTCATGCGCCAACAAACTTGTTAGCCATCGGCACGTGTGAGGGATATTATCTTTAAACGAGTTGAAGAAAATTAATATTGCACGCTTGCTATGCTCACTCCTATTGTCTTCTCTGAAAATCAGCAGGACCACAGCCACTGCAGATAATATTTTTTAATTAAAAGGAAAATAACTTCCTGTGATTAATCCCTTTCTTTGGGGACTTGGTCCAGAATCTCATAAATCTAAAACAGGCATCAGCTTGTTTACCACATACTCCCTCTTACTCAGCCAGCTCAGGAGCAGGGTAGGAGAGGAAGCTACAAAACATTCTAGTCAGGGAGAAACTGAGTCAAAAGATGAAAGATGAGACTTTGAAGAGAAGACACAGTTCTTGGCAAGAATGTCTTTTCCCAACCTGGTCAAGAGAACAAGTGTTGGCGACAGAAGGTTTTGAGTCAAAGTTCTGGGTTACCTCCCTGTCTGAGCCCCTAGGTGAATGTCCGAGTCTTGATATTCTCATCTCTAAAGTGGGAGCAGGTGGGCATCCATCTTAAAGGGAACATCTGCGCAAAATAGAATCTGAGCTTTGGAGTCAGGTTGCCTGGTTTTGCATTTAGAAGACTCCCCAGTCTTGTGACATTAAGTAAATGATTCAGCTAGTGTGTGCTTCTGTTTCCCTCTGTGAAATAAGAGTAAGAAGGCTTGACTCATAGGGCTATTGTGAAGATTAAATAAACAAATCAAGTACCAAAACATGAAGTCAGCACCCAGCAAGCATTGCTTCTACAAGGCTAGTGTGAGCAAGTAAGACTTGGTCCTTTGTCCAAAGAAAAGGGGAATTTAGTAGGAATACAATGCAGCCTCCAATTTCAGAGGTGTAGAAACAGCAGTTCAGAGAGAGGAGGGGACTCGTCCCGAGCAAGTTGAAGCAAAGCTGGGCCCGTAACACAGTTTTTGAAACCAGGAGCAGGATTATGGACACAAGTACATGGTGCTGGAGTTCCTGCCTGGTTTTATATTCGAACAATCTGATAATTGCTAAGCTGAGTGAGATGAGCTCTGGGAAGCATTGGGAGAGGGCTGAGATTCTGCACCAGCACCAGGCACTCGCCACCCATGGACTCACTTGTCTTCAGCAGCTCACAGGCATTCCACTGGGCGATGTGTACACGGGCCAGGAGAGCTACATCTCTGGTCTTAGCGCACACCGTGCACTGGTGGAACTAGCATCTCCAGCAAGGGTCAGGCTAACTCTGGAATTCCATGAGAGAAAGGCTGTTCTGTTCTCCACACTTCCACTTTCTGCCTCCCTCCTGTCGACTTCCTCACCTATTCCTGTTGTGGCCTCATCTTCACTTAGGATCTTAAGTTTGTGGCTATGAGGAACATCTTAGGAGCTGATTTTCCTCTTTCCCATCATCTTGCACACACAATAAGGTCATGCACCAACAAACACAGGACAGAAGGATGCTGGTCATTTCACTGCAGGCAGACAGGGCTAAATCAAGTGTTGTAGGTCTAAGGAACCTCATAGAACATGCCTGACAGTTGGCCCACATGGGAATGGTGCAACTTGGCTTTGCTTCACTGCATCCATTCTTCATTAAATCGGGGTTGTCCCTCAGTACATGAACCCTTGAGCACATGAAGGCTGTCCGGTGTCTGGATTAAGCCCATTCCATGGTTCAGGACAAAGACTTCAGGCAGCCGCAAAGAGAGAGTCAGGTCTCAGGGTACAGCATATCAGTGTGGGTGGTAAGCTGACTGCAGCTGCAGGTAAACACAAAACAGATGCAGGAGAGGCAGGATACCCATAGTGTCCTCTGGATCAGAAGGACCTCCACTCCCATCTCCACTCACCTCTCTACTCTTCCTTGCAGCAGATTCTTCACCAAAAATGCCAAGTGAATCTCCACGGCAGGGCCTGTATCTGTCTGATAGGGTTGACTAATAACAACACACCACAGACTGGGTGGCTTAGACGACAAAAATGTGTCCTTTCACAATTCTGGAGGCCACAAGTCTAAGGTCATGTGGTTGGAAGGATTGGTTTCCTCTGAGACCTCGCTCCTTGGTTTGTTCTCCCTGTGACCTCATGTTGTCGTCCCTCTGAGCATGCTTCTGTCCATATCTCCTTTTCTTATAAGAAGACCAGTCCTATTGGATTAGGGTCCTAATAACTTCATGTTAACTTAATTATATCTTGAAAGATGAAAATACCATCATGTAGTGGGGTGGTAGGACTTGAATATAGGAAATTTGGGGAATGCAGCTCAGATGATAACAGAGCCCTCACCATTTCTGACCATTTCCCTGGAACATCTATTCCTCAGATATTTACACAATTCACTCATTTCATTATGGCCTCTGCTCATACAGTCCTCCTTAGAGACTGGTCATCACTGGTAAAATAGCAATTCTGGTCTCTTTTTTCTTTTCCACTCCCTCCCTCTTGCTTTGATATTTTCCTTGATTTTTCAGTCATTGACCTCATATACACCTACACATACATGTTTTTTTTTTTTTTTTTTTTTTTCTGACTCCCTCTCTGCCCTCTCCAAGGGAAAGGATTTTGTCCATCTTATTGATTGACATTCTAAGGGCTTTAAGCAATGTTGGGTCCATTGTGGAAGGTCACTATGTGGTTTGTGAGTGAATGACTGACAGAATGAAATGTATCATCATCTTCCATGAAATCCTCAACTTTTCTTCATCACACTCCCAGTTCTGGACTAGATTCTTTTATATCAGCCTCACGTAAGAATTCCACAGGAGTCTGGAAGCTGTTGTTTTCATTTTGAATCCCAGAAGCCAGAACTTACCAGGCAGTCAGTCCACATCCCAGAAATGTGTGTGCCTATAAATGTGTTAGTATTCCAACACCACTGCTTATTATCCTCTGCTGTTATTTTCAGAAGGGCTCACATGAGAAACCTCTTTCAGAATTTACCAGTAGGATAAAAATGTGTCATTTTGTCCCATGAGGAAATTGTCATTTTCTATTTTTCCTATAAAGAAGACTGTTGGTTTTTCTTTTGTGTTCTGTCAGCAAGGAATAGCAAAGGCAAATCTGACATAATTAAAATGATATTAACTCGATATGACTGGTTCAAAGGTTTTCCCTCTTCATCTTTATTCAGCCTCAAATTTGTTCTTCTAGGTTTGGAATACATTTAGCCTTTTTTTTTTTTTTTTTTTTTTTTTTTTTTTTTTTTTTTTTTTTTTTTTTTTTCATTTTTAAGTCAGTCCTAATATATTTCAGAAAGAGTTAAGAATAAGTAAAATGTGTAACTATAAAAGTGGGACTACATAGGTGTAGCAGACATTGAATGATAATGTTGGTGGGGAGAAAGAAGATGCATTGTGCTGAGGTCTAAAGAGTTTCCAGGACGAAATGGGACCGCTCTGCTGTCCGACCCCACCCCATCTCCAGCCTCATGCATTCAAACATCTAGAAGGTGGGGACTCTGGGGAATATGCAGGACATTGCAATTGGCAATGAGGACAGGCAGGTGGTTGGGGGAAATTTCCATCCATCATATTACTCCAATTTATACTATGAAATCTATTTGGAAAGAGGATGTATATTTAGGTCAATCATCCTGCTCAGAACTCAGTCTGTTGACAAAAAGGATTGTGTTGCAGGCTTCCCAGGTTTTTGTTGTTTTTATTATTGCTTAATGCTGCATTTTCTTCCCTGTGAGTCATGGAATTTTACTGCTGAATGAAGATATATCCCAGGGATTTAGTACCTGGATTCCAGTGATATGTGGGCTTCAGAAGACCTGTTACTCAGAAGTAATTGTATGTACACTTTTATTGAATCTACGTTTAGGGCTAAATCCTCAACTATGTCTGTAGCACTGCATCTCCGCACCCCAATCTCCCTCTGATGAAAAGATTGAATAGCATTGAGTAGGTGTCTTCTTGTTTAGAGGTGAGAAAGAAAGTAAGTGACCATCTCAAGGCCAAAACCCATGTGGACTTCAGAGCTGTGCCCTGAAGGCAGACCTAGCCCCTGGCTCCAAGACAAGGGTTGTTGAGTTAAACTGTGAGTCCACTTGTAGGTCAGACACCTAGAACCTCCCATGATGAAGGGCTTTAGCCACTCTCTGTGCACCCAGACGTTTAGTCATTAGTCTGAGTCTCTAGATGGCTCAGAGTACCACTGTTATCCAGAATCTTTTAGTAATCTCAGGCTTCTATATGCAAAATGCCATAGACTGGGTGACTGATAAACAAACAAAATGTATTTCTCATTGTTCTGTAAGTGATATGAATGAGTGTGCCCTTGTTCTTGTCTCAGTATGAGAAAGAATTCAGGTGGCCAGAAGGAAAGTCAAGGAAGAATTTAACAGGTAATAGGAAAGTATTTTGGGAGAGATACTAAGGGCACCTCAACTGTTCTGAGAGGTGGAGTTTGAAGCTCGCAGCTTGTGCTCCAGGGAGGGTTTATACTTCTTCTTATTTCAGGGACCCATCTGATAAACTCTTTCAAGACTGCCGCTCCATTACCATTGAGCTTGGAGAGATTCAAATTGTAAACGGATTTTTCTGCAGACTTTAGTGGAGGATGGGGTGGAGTGTGAGATACTGCAGACAGTGAGATCAATTGAAGGTCACTGAACTGAAGGTCTTAATTAGGTCAGAGGTCACAGGGATGGACAAGAAAGGAATGCACTGCTATACATTTCTGTAGTGATATCAACCCATCTTAAGCTAAAAGGGAAATGAAGAAACTATTTCCAAAAATTAGGAGGAGGGAGCTGAGGACAGTAGAAGGGACAGAACTATGAATGACCAAGGGAAAAAGGTCAAAATATTGTGTCTTTAATGCAGCTCTGTGACCTTTGTGAACTACTTAAAAGATCCCAAAGGGTTGTTCTCTAAGCATGATGTTGCTCAGCCAACTAGATGAACATGGATTTTTTTTTTTTTTTTTTTTTTTTGGCATAACCACGGAAAAGTCACAGACCAGATTCTTCTGCTGCAGAATTCTCCACAGGAACTCCTGCAGGGAGGCTTAGTGAAAGTAGGAATGGAGTAGCATCTGGATCCTCCATTTTCTTTTTAGAAAAAAAAAAACCCAAAATTGCCTAGGGGTGGAGCAGAGTGCCAGAATTGAAGGGATGGAGCCCACTGTTGGGGTGACCCACTGTTTGGACCAATGTTCTGCCATGTTGAAAAACATGGACTTCTTATCAGAGTTGTGGGTGAGCTGTACTTTATAAACCCAGTTGCTTTCTTTGTTATAGTCATGTTTGTAATGGGTTGTGAATTGTGTGTCCACGACATTTGTATGTTGAAACTTTTGCCTTCAGTCCACAGGAGGTGACACTTATTTGGTGAGAAGGCCCTTAAAGAAATAATGAACATGAAAGGAACCTTGCTGGATTCATCAGGGAATGCATCCTTTAAAAGGTGAGATTTGCGTTTTATTATATCTTGACTTCTCTCGGTACCAGACAGAATCTTAGGATTAAGTTGTTTTCCTGAGTAGATACTCACTGTTGCTCCCTTACTATTTTATTCCTTCAACGAGCATGTACTAAGCACCTTATAAGTCTCAGACACTAAGGAGTCAAAGTCAGTTAAGAGAAGGTCTGTGCTCCGGAAATCTTACGGTTCAGAGAAGGGGCTGGCGGTCCATGTGGCCTATGATCCTGTTTTCCATATCTCAGCTGAGTTGAAAAATTGTGACAGAGACTCATGGCTTTCACATGATCTGGTCTTCACAAAAAGAGCTTGCCA